>ML682059.1:4138528-4264298 GCA_007922195.1 Podocnemis expansa
TTTCTTTCTTTCTTTCTTTCTTTCTTTCTTTCTTTCTTTCTTTCTTTCTTTCTTTCTTTATCATGTTGACTTTTTTCCAGTCCATTTCATCTTTATCTGTTTTTAAATAATTGACAGTGTATCAGTAAGTTCATTAGGTAATTCCCATAAAACACTGGTATTCTTTTCATCCAGACATGCTGTTTACTTTCTTCCAGTAGAACTTGGTTGCTTCCTAATTACCTATATCTCATTCTCTATATTCTTCTTAAAGACAGCTAAACAAAACAAAACAAATAAGAAAACATTCAATATCTCCATCACTTTGGAATTAGGGATTTCACACTCATAGACTCTAAGGTCATCACTTTTATTATCGAACTCTTTTATTTTAGAGAGGTGTTTTTTTTCTTGATATATTGACAAAGCCTGCAAACCCCTTGACTGACTAACAGTGGCTCATGTTGTACTTTGCTGCCCTTATATGTTCCATACTTTAACTTTGTATAATCTTGTATCATTCCCTTTTCCATTTCTAGCATAGTTGCTTTTGGTTTGGTTGGGTTTTTTTTGTTTTTTTTGCCCCCCACCTTCCTATATTTAAACACTTGGTTCTGAAATCATTTTGGCCACTTTTTGTCTCTGGTAATTTACTTTTAAAGTGTCACTGCTGCTGTTAGCATCTTAATTTTGTAAAAAGTTACAACATTCCTCCAGACTTGTGATTTTAACACACCCCCGTCTGTCCTATCTTAACAAGGACTTCAGTTGTAACCTGCCACAAGGGAAGGGGGGTGGGGGGGGGGAGAAAGCACCAATAGAGAAGAGTGAAGAAGGAAAACTGTGCAAGAGTCCCTGAGTGGAGTTGTCCTCAAATAATTCTGGGGGAGCAGAGATTTTCTCAACGGAGAATAATTTGATGTTTTATCCATGAATCCTTTTATCTTCTTTGAAACCTATAGGAAACAAGGGTTGTCTATGTAAACACTCTTCACACTGGCTTTGCCTCACTATCTCCTGATAGTATAACTGCAGTTGAGTTGCCAGTGGTTTGTGGTGCTCATTGTGGAGGGCCACACTCTCCTCAAATCTGGTGGCCTCCCACTCTCTGCCTGGACCACAAAAGCAGTAGAAATATATGGGTCCTGCTGCATGAAGGGTGATGTCCCACTGACTTTCTTGAGGACAGTCATTAACAAATCATCCTTAGAGTGATTAGAAAGATGGAAGGGCTCAGCAACTTGTGTTTTCTGATGTCAGTTTTGTTCTCATTTATTCTGTGCAGGGACTGTTCTGTTTCTCCAGTGTATAAAGTGTGGGGTCATTTTTGGGACATGATGGCATAAATCACATTAGTGGATGAGCAAGTGAATGAGCCTTTGCCTTTGGGAGTAGCTGGCTTGATTAGGTCCTATGATGGTGTCTTTTGTGCAGATATGTGGGCAAACTGGCAGTGTGGCTGGCTGCAGGAATATGTGCCTGTTTTAAAGTTTCTGTTGTTAGGTCTGTAGTTGCTGGTGAGTATCTGTTTAATATCTGTAGGCTAGGAGAGGTCTGTCTCCCAAGGCTTGAGAGAGTGAGGGATTATCTTTTAAAATAGGCTGTAGGTCTTTAATGATCTGTTGTAGAGGTCTGACTTGGGGGTTGTATGTGGTGTCCAGTGGTGTTCTATTGTGTGACATCAAGACTTCAAAGAGGAACAGCTGAACTTGAATTAATATTCAGATTAGATTGTGTGAAAGTAGGACTGAATAGTGGCTATGGCTTCTTTTCCCATTACAACAGGTAATTAGACTTCAACCTCCTCTCCGTGCTGTTTCCCAGGGTTTGAATCTTAACAACTGCTCTGATTTGCTGTTACTGTATGATCTGATCCCTTGTCTTACACTCTCTTGCATTTATTTTCATCCCGTTCTGTATATTTCCCCATCTTCAAAGCATCTGACATAGTGGAATTTTCTCCCATGAAAGCTCATGCAATAAATAAATCTGTTAGTCTTTTAAGTGCCACAAGACTCCTTGCTTTTTTTGCTTTACTAGACTAACATGGCTGCCTCTTTGGAACTGCACTGTATGTTCATTATGGGTTGCTTGTCTCTAGGCACAGTATTCAATAGCTTTGATCCTGCATTTGGATTCTCTTGAGCAGACCCTTGGATCTGTGTGGAACCAGTTGACATCAGTTGCACTCTTCGTAGAGTAAACGCCCATTGGCACCAACTACAGATATGTTTGCAGGATTGAAGTCAATCTTTCTGCCACTCATGTCTTCCTTCTCCCTTCCCTTGGCTATACTATCTCCCCACTTTGTCAACTCCATCATTTAGATTTCAGTCTCCTCAGAGGATGAACCTGTGTTCTTGTGTTTTCTATATGTAGTGGCTAGCACATTTGTATGTACTACAACATAGTGAACAAAAGTGTGTTTAAATTTGTATTGTCATCAATGGAAGAGTTAATGTGGGTCATCCAATACAAAACTACCCTGCCAAGAAGAGATGTGTGGTGTGGATTCAGTAACAGGATATTGTATTTTGCTAGGTTTGGTTTTATGTAGTAGCAGCAGCTGCTCCACAGAAAATAGCCCCAAGTACAAATATTTTGCAGTACCTGTGTAGTGAATGCAAGATATATCACCACATTATAACAGTTTGTTTATTTTGGGAGGAGTGGGGGATAGTCTTATCCAGAAGAATGGGCTATAATTATTCATATTCATTAGTTAAATTGGGGAGACTGTTATGTGAAAGAGACGGACATAGCCAACTTAACAAATAAGGTCTATAATCTTATTCTTACCTTATTTTCCTCAATTCATTAGTTCAACATGTGACATCAGGTCTGAGCAGTTGAATCCTGATTTAAACAGCTTACAATTATATGAAAATTGCATCACTCATAGAATTCTCCAGCACTGGATGGCTTACTTATTAACCTGCAGGCAAAATGTGCCCAAAAAGTGTCATTCCATTTTGCTCATTCCAGAGGGCAAACTCCCTGTGGCTTTTGTAGGAGCAGCCAGCAGCTGTTCTGTAGGCAGTGAAAGTGAGTTCCGGTTTGGTAGAAAAAAGGTGACAGGACTCCTGGGCTTTTTAGGAGTAACCAGTTCCAGAACTCCAGCTGCCAGTTATGGTCTTTTTTATTTTAGCTCTCTGTGACTTAGAAAATCTAGTTTCTAGGAAGTCTCATGGTACTCAAGCTGTAAGACCCCTAAAGGAAAGTAAAAAATAAATACATCTGGAAACCTCGAAAAGGCATGTTTCCTCCCTTCTCCTCCCCCCCCCCCCACCAGTCGCGCGCAAGCTGCTCTCAGGGGTTCTCTCCCTCCCATTTATTTTCTGCTAGCAGGTTCTGAGAAGCAAACAGTGTAATAAATTAGGGCTGTGCCATGGACAAAGTAAGGGAACAGCTGAGGACATATCAAGCTGCCACGGACTGGCATGTGTCCGGTGCCACCAAGAAACAGAGAGTCCACCAGATGCTTCATAAGGAAAGAAAAATCAAGACCTGGAGAGGAAAGTGTTTTGGGTTGTTTTTTTTTTTTTCCTCCCCCTTCTCTGCATTAGAAAAATCATCCTACAGCGCCATCTAGCAGATAAAATTAAGCCAAGAGATAGAAAATAAATTAATAAGTTCTAAAGGAGTAGCTGTGTTAGTCTAGTTCGGTAAAACAAACAAGGAGTCCTGTGGCACTTCTAAAGACTAACGCATTTATTTTTTTGCATGAGTTTGCATGGGTGAAGTCCCACGTCACCAGATTCCAGAAAGTGGAAAAAACTTGGATTGAAAAAAACTTACTGTATAAGAGGGAAGGATAAATCCTGTGATTACATTTCACTGCGTCTGATCAGATTACTTCGGTATATCAAACAAGTTGTATAAATTCAAACAGTGCGTAACAACATATCAGAAAGTGGTGAGGTTGGAGGGGCGAGAATCACCATTTGTAATGCAAAATAAGTTGGAACTCTCAATGGACCAGAACAAAATAAAATTGGACAGAACTTGACACTATGAAGGGACATTGCATGCCACGTAATAACTTTAACATCCAGTGGAGGCCAAAAGGGCTTTTCATTCAGACTGAGAGGTTTGTTAAGCCTCACACTCCCTATGTACTTTTTTCGATGCCCGATACTTCACTTAGTTTAACTTTAGGCACATGCTGCTATACTGAGATGAGCCAGGTCTTTAGTGTTCATATTTTAGTCTCTTAACATCATAATTTTGGTCCCTTCTTCATTACAAACGTGATTAAATATAACTGGCTTGTTAAACTGTGGTAATTCATGTCTGTTCTCACATAGGTCAGGTGAGGCTTGTGGTAAAAAAGTCATTATAGGTTAGGTTTAAAAGACACGATGGAGAGTTTTGGTACAGCACCGGTTTTGAAAACTTATTCTAATGCTCCTCCAACCCCAACACACATGCATGCTCGCCTGTACACACACACATACGCTAGACCACGCTCTTTTAGAACATAGCTGAGCAGTATCTGCTGGCTGGTTCTAAGTTAAAAACTCATCAAACCCATTTACTTTTTAGCCTGGACAGGGCCTTATACTCGATTACTTTTGCACAATGGTTAAGGACTTTATATTAAAACTTCAGTAAATTCCAATTCAACTCTCCCCCCCACCCTTATTTCCTTTACTCTTGCTTACTGTCATTCATTTCCATATGGTAAATCCCACTTCCATAAATAAATAAATGGCCAGCATATGTGGACATAGTAACACACAGACTCATGTGAAATTGTCCAAAATCAACCCATGGGTAGGCAGGCTTCCGGCACAAGTAAAGAAACACTCTAAGGCTGGGACCTCTTAGCAAACTTGCTGAGCCACAACTAACTCATAGTTTTCCTTCACTACAGGTACAGAGAACCAACAAAGATGGCTGTCAAATGCAAGGGTAGCATCCTGAGTCAGTGATTATTCATCTTAGAGGGGAGGAAATCTTTTACTTAGCTTTAAGGATGTGTGTCAGTCAATCGTATTGTTCTGAAATAGCACAGAGGCATTACTGGCAGTAGAGGCTAGGTCCAGCTTCAATGTGTCTTATAAAGGTGTGCCAAGATAAAGAAGCTGAGGTGAGGTTCTTCTTCGAGCGCTACTCGGACGCATTCAGTAATAGGTGTCTCCGTGATGGAGTGCTGGATTGGCCAGAAAAACTTTGTCCTAGCCTGTCAGGAGAGGGCAGGCGGCCTCCATCCCTCGTGCCACCCCCGGCTATACATATGGCCACCTCCTGACCCTTCCTCAGTTTCATTTCTTATGCCTTGTGCGTCGGATCTGGAACGTCCGATCCTTGCGAATCGCAAGCAGCCTGTCCTCCCTTCTACGAGCTTTTGCCCGACTGGGAGCATCTCTTTGTGGGTTTAATTCCACCTCAAGAGTCCTCCACCGTCAGGCCGGAACATCCTGTGATCATGCCAGGGTTTAAACCCTGCGCCGAATGTGGCAAGGCCTTCCCCCAGGACGATCCCCACTAGAAGTGCCTCAGGTGCCTGGGCAAAGACCACATGGTCTCAGCCTGTTCCATGTCTCTCCTTCAAACCCAAACCATCAAGGAGAGGGAACAATGGTGCCGTGCCCTAATCTCTGAGGATGCCTGACACTCTTCACTTGAGCCTTCGGGTTCCCGCCCAGCACCGAGATCCAGCTTGACACTGGAGCCTACACAGTACCGTACCACCAGTAGCTGCCGCCGCTGCCACCACACAACATCGGTGCTGACTCCAGCACCCGGGCACCAACCTGGTGCCCCGGCACATTGGCACCGCTCAAGGTTGCCCGCGGGTAGCCCGGTACCGCCGATACCCGGATCGCCCTGGCGCCACTCCCCATCATCTCTGGCGCTGATGGCCTGGTACAGTCCAGCCTTGCCGGTGCCGAGCTCACCCTGGCACCAGCCATGTTCACCCTCGAAATTTTGATGCTTGCTCCCACCTGAGTCCAGAGAAGAGTATGATGACTTTCCTGAGGAAGGCAACATAATATCTCAAGACCTCCTCCTTTCGGCACGTGACGCAGTGGACGCAGCCGCTCGCACCATAGCCTCGGCGGTAACCATCTGCCGGGTGGCCTGGCTTAGGGAGGCCAGAGCGTCCCCTAATGCGTAGCAAGTGCTCCTCAACCTGCCCTTTGAAGGGGACGCCTTGTTTCCCCCAGAAACACTATCTGTGGTGGCCACAGCTCAAGATCCCCGGGGAGAGGCCAACTGCTTTGGCCTGCTTCCTCCTGGGCCCACCCCTCCCACTTAGTCCTCTGGGCCAATGCCCCATCCCCTTAATTCCCACTCATCTCTACCATAGTGGGAACACAGGAAACTTCCTTCCACCGCCATCATCTGCTGCAATGGCTGAGACCCCTTGTCCCTCTCTCCCACAAGGAAGGGACCCACCCAACTTACCGCCACCCCACTCTTGAACCTCAGGGAGTTAAGGCTTCAGGGCATCATCCCAGTAGATGGTCGGCACCCTCTTCTTCCCCTCGAAGGGCAACGGGGTTCGATGGGAACCATCCCCCCCTTTTCTATTTGCTACTGCATCCACAGGTGTCCAGCCTTGACCGGGGTCTCTTTCCTCTGATCTTTGGCAGTATGGGCCTCGCCAACACAAGGGCGCCCCCTGCCTGCACCGATGGTACCTCGATACCGTGGTCCAACCCTACACTCCCTCACCAGCAGCTACCTCGGGCACTCATAGGGAATCCGCCCCTCTCCCCCCCCTTCCCCTGCTATCTTTCAACCCTGCGTCATTCGCGCCAATGCTCTTGCCGGGGATGAGAAGCATGTCTTGTAGTAGCCTCAGCCTTTGCTGCAGAGTCTCCAAGATGTGCATACTCGGTGCTCACAGATGCAGGACCACTCCTGTGGCCCTGATGCCCTCCATCAGGTAGGCCTTCTTGACTGGTGGAGATACCTTCATTTGCATACTGTTGGCATGACGAGTAACCAGCCCCTTGTGGCCCCGACACTCCAACTTGACGAGAACCACCTCCTACTCGTCAAGTGGGACGCATCCGCATAGTCATGGTGGATCTTAGCCTTCGGGGGGGCAGGGCGAATGGCCGACCCTTGCCACTTCGTACTCCCCCTTCTTCATGAAAACTAGGGCTTCACACACCCTTGCCTCATGGATAATCTCAGTGGTTGCCAGGACACCTGCCCTGGGAGCCCTCGTCCTAGGCCCATCTCACAAAACCGCAGTCAGTTCTTCATATTCCCTTCACTCGCGAAGCAGGGACCTAGTTTACCCCACTGGAACCTCCAGATCGGGGAACCTAAGGGACGGCACCAACATCACATTCCCATGGAAGGGGAACAGCTGTAGAATGCCTTGTCTGGGTCTTTCCATATCAGCGTCCTCCTCTGCAGCACCAGCCCCCATCATAACCAGGCCGGAGGCCACATTCCAAGCAGAGGGGATCCTTGTCGAGTGACTTATAGCTGCCTTCTCTGCCCCTCAGTCATGTACCCTGGCAGGGGGCACCCCCTGCCCCCCCTTGGGGTCTTCCCACTACATCTGCTTGGGGACCTATAGCTCTACTGCAGGGTCACCCCTACATGTGTTGGTGGCTTATAGTACTGCTGTTCTGCCTCAATTCTCGAGGAACCATTGACATACACTGCCTATCCATTTATGTGATGAACAGAGGGAAACAATCTAGAGCCTGCTTCCCGCAATATTTAGGAATTTAGGGGTTGTATCTCCCTCAAATTGCCTTCCGACTTCTCGGCTAGGGATAATACTTCATTTTGGTTCTCTAACCCCAAGGTACCCTTGAGATACCATGGTTGTCACTCTGCGGCAGATTCACTTCCTAGGTGGTAAGAAAATGAACTCTCCTTCCTTGGCAACCGTATTTTCGCAGGTAACCCTGTATCCAGGAGTTTCCCCTGGTGCTTACATTGGCGCAGCATAGTGGTAGCACTATCCCTCCTGGTAATGCTATAGGCACTCGAGACCGTGACCTTATACGGCACCTCTATGAATCTGTTGGCCCCTCGTTTGGGTGGCCAAACGATAGCTGGCATTATTCCCTGTCTCTCTTCCCCCTCCCTCATGTAACCTTCGTGATGCGAGAACCCCGCGAGATTATAGGCCAAAGCAGGCCCTCCCCACAAGCTCTCATGCTACCAAGGCCCTTACAAGGACCAATCCAGTAGCACTACCTCAGGCCACCTTGCTGCCCTGTAGTGCTAGTGTCCTGGAGTTCCCCTCCTGCGAGAATCCGGTTTTTAGTACCTGACTTGGCCGGAAACGTGCACTTGCACATTAATTCATATCTTATAGCCAGCATACCTTATGCGCCTCTGCACTGCTGAGCTTGCCCCTCACTATGCAGCCATGAAGTGTCTTGCAAAACCATTCTTGGTCATTCTCGGGGCCCCACCCCATACTTTCGCGTAACTTCACCTCACTTGCATCGACCAGACCCCGCTAGGACTGGTTGCAGCCAGGCCAAGGGATAAGGTTATTCCCCAGTGGCTACCTGCATACCCTGCAGCCGACCAGATGAGTCCATGATTCTTTGGTTCCCAGCTCGGGCCTTGATGTGCTCAGTCCATGTAGTAATATTTACCCCTTTCTTTGTTTTCATGTGGGCCATGGTTATTATGGCTAACTCCACACTTGTTGGCATCCAGCGTTTTCCCATGAGGTCACACTGCAAGGCCCTATAGCCAGATACTGTCTTCTGGCCATCATACCTCGTGCTATTCCAACTATGTGAAGCATCTAAATGCAACCCTCTATATTCACGTTGCATCCTTTATTCCTGTTATGGTGACTTTGGTCTGACCTGCTTACACTCCTATGTCTTGGCAGGTTCAGTCTTGCCCCTGTCTTGGGTTGGCCCTCAGTTCTCGATTCTTCTGTGCCATGTCAAAGCTTTCGTCTCTTGACTCCGGCTAGGATCTTATTGCTGAGCTTCTCCCATATGGGGCGTGTTGCTGTGCTGAAGGCGGAAGTACCAACTCCACCCATCATCCATCAGCATGGCTAGTAGTCACCTATTACTGAATGCATCCGAGCAGAGCTCGAAGAAGAATGGTAGGTTACTCACCAGTAACTGTCCTTCTTTGAGATGGGCTGCTTGGATCCATTCAGGTCCCTCCCCTCCGTCCCCGCATCTGGAGTTGGCAACTCTAAAGAACTGAGGAGGGAGCGGGGAAGCAGCCGTATATATAGCCATGTGGTGGCACAAGGGGCGGAGGCCGCCTGCCCTCTCCTGACAGGCTAGGACAAAAGTTTTTCCGGCCAATCCGGTGCTCCGGCACGGGGACACCTATTACTGAATGGATCCAAGCAGCCCATCTCGAAGAAGGATGGTTACTGGTGAGTAACCCATTGTTGTATCCTCTCCAAGTTCTGGGATCTTCCAACATTTTACAGGTTAAAGCAGGGACTGGGCGTCAAGATTCTTAGTTTTCTACATGACCTTGGGAAGGTCATTTAAACAAAAATTTTCAAGAGTAAAATTAGAGAGCTAAGGCCTTGTCTCCCCCCCCCCCCCCCAGTGTCCTGGTTTTTTTAGTGGTGATGAGCCACTGCAGTTTTCTCTGAACCAGTAGGAGTCATGCATATTCATCAACTCCAGGGGTGTCGCTGGCACGGGCACGTTCCCTGAGTCCCAGTGCCAGTGCCCTGAATGGCTGGTGTGCTCCCTGCCTCTCCCGTCCCTGTTTCCAGCCAGGTATCTGGGGCAGGGCCAGCCGCAGCAGCGCCTGCCTCTCCTGGCCCAGGATTCAGACAGGGCCACCCACGGCAGCCACTGCCTTGGCTGTCCTCATTCCTGGCAGGGGATCAGGAGGCGACTAGCAGCAGCAGGAACCCGGGGTCCTGACTCTGGATAGGGGGGCAGGGCCAGGGCACAGGGGGCAGATCCAGGCAATGACACTCCTGCTCATCTCTGAAAATTAGGTCACATTTATGCATCTCTGACTGTATGTAAGGCTCATTGTGTTTGCTTTTTACTAGATTTCTGGGGAAAAGTCCTGGGTTTTGTAAAAGCAAGTGTTTGGGTTTTACCAATTGTAACGTGAATTTTGCAAGTGTTGGAACTCCCCAGACGTAGCTTCCTTTGCCCAGAGTTCACAGTGTGCTTACTCAGAGGAGGGTAGCAGCCAGTTGATGGTGGTAACTGCACTGTGAGAGAGCAAGACTGAGAGAGTTAGGAAGCTGCGGTGCTGAGAAGGTGTCCTGGCCCATCTCTCTTTCCTGTCACTTGGTTTCCTGCCCATCTGATTTCCTCACTGTCCAGTGTCAAGTGATAGTCCCCATCCATTTTTCCTGCCAGACAGAGACCCTTCCTGAGCCCAGCCCTCCAGTGCAGCCCTGTCTGCTTCCCAGCACAGTGTGTGAGTGAGGAGGACAGGGAGCTGGCTCGTGGCAGCAGAGGCTGCCCACCCACTACAGCAACAGACTCTCAGGGAATGAAAGACTTCCTTTCTCCCCACTACCACTTGTGAACACTGGGCACTCCTCCCACTCCCACTCATACACACGCTGTCGACTGGCCTTTTGGTTTCTCTTTTTAACAGATGTACCGATGTCTTGGAGTATCCTGGACAAGCTTTACTGTCTTGAGTTTGATGCCTGTGGAGACCAGCAAGTTAAAAATTCAATTGCATATGTGTACTGTGAGGTGGTATATAACTCTGGATATGCTAATATAATTCCTCCCTTTATCAGCCTTTTGAAAGCTACCCGCTGGAGAAGTACACATGTTCTAGTTCAAACAGGAGTCTCCTGGCAGCACAAAGAAAGAGAGGATTTTTGTTTCAATAGCCTTGGTTTTAAACAGGTTCAGAGATTCTGTTCTGATCCAGCAAATGGACGTTCCATGGATGGTCCCCAGTCCCAAGGGGAAGGATTAGAAAGACTGATGCTGACTAGAGCCATGTAGAGGCGGGTTGCAGAGAGGTTATTGGCATGAGTATAGGTGCTTTAATTGTTTGAAATGTTTTCTCTGAAATGCTTTTTCCTTAGGAATACAATACACTTGCTTATAAAGAAAGGTGTGGTATGTTATAATTGTAGCAGTTATACGGTTTATCAGCTCTTGTGGGAGATGCGAGCAGGGCTGTTTCATCAGGCTCTTTTGTTGGCATAACTTAGTAAAGTCAGGAAACTGCTCTGCTTGGAAGTACCCCAGACAGGAGAGAGAGTGACAGACATGGGGTCTTCACCCAAGAAGGGCAGTGGCCAAGAAAACAGAAGCCTATCAGCAGATGCTGTTGCTGAATCACTTGTCGAAAATACTGGTGCAGTTGCCTTGAACTGTGACACACTTTTTCTTTTGTTTTCTAAGGGGCACCGATAAATCCCAATGAAATTAAAACAAAAACTGAAAATAAAGGGCTTTATGTATAACACACAGTCATCACTTTAATATCTGAACAGCTATGTTCTTTCAGCAACACAAATTGAGGGTTTCTTATGGCTGAATTTCAGTGCCTAACTTTAGGCATCCAAATTGGAAAATTGTGGTCTTAATGCTTTACTAAGTCTGCCATCCAGTTACCCAACAATACAGGAGTGTGTTGTACAGAGTACAGGAGCGTGCTGGGACTTAATTAAATGCCATTTGCAAAGCGCTTTGAGAGGCTTCTTGCAATATACTGTAAAAACTGAAAGAACAAAATATTGCATGACAGGTAGAAGATCTGGATGTGTTTAAATAGGGATATGGGCACATTTTCAAAGACAGTATACTGAACTGAAAGGGTCGAAACTTAGTTAAATATGCTTTTGGCTGAATGTATAGGAACCTGTCCCATCAGACTTTACAAAGCTAACCTACTGTTCTTTTGTTTGGCATTCTGGGATATGAAGAATCTTTTCTCATGCAGCCATTTATTTTATTACTCTCATGAACTGCTGTTCCTCATTAGAGTATCTGTATAGTTACTGATTTTGCCTGCAGTTCCTCTCGATCTGAGGAAAAAAAGCAAAAAAGCATAGGTGGTAATCTTTTGTGGTGACATTAGGAACAAGAAAGTTTTTTATTTTTTTATCCCCCCCCCCGTCATATACCATTCCAAAGAACTGAAAAAAAAAAAAAAAACTACTCTAAATTGATCTATGATGTAAGCCAAATCATACTGATTATGATCTCATGCTTCAGTGAATTCAGCTCTTTTGAATGGTCATGGCAATTACTTGGCTAAAAATTATACAACTCCCAGATGCAAAATAAATCTCAAATCACACATCTCAAATATGTTTCATTCTGACAAGAATGAAACTAAAATGTATATTAAATAATACCACAATAAAGGCACATCCAAAACAGCAGCAGGCTGATCAAATGTGTTTCATGCTCAGTTTTGATGTAGACATGGATATTGAGATGGAAAGGAGCAAATGAAGAGACATCTGGGCTCCAAGACATTTTTCTGGTAATACAGAGAGTTCTTTGTGACTAGCACTGTGAACTTTCATGACTTTTTGAAATCAATGTAATGTGTACAGTAGGTTCATATATATATTTTAGGAGCACTCAGGACATTTTCACAATAAGTGGAGGAGACTGCTATATTTTAATAGCATTTTTTCTTTATTACTGTTGCTGTTTTAGCATGTGAAATTTGACAATAGCATGCTTCTGAGCCATTAATAATATTCATTTATATATTCAAAGTATGTTATATGTCCATAGCACTTTACAAAATTTAATTTATTAACCCTCTGGTAAGCCACATAGATGGCAAGTATTGTCTCCATTGTGCAGATGGGAAATTGAGAGAGGTGAGGTGACCTCAAGGCCACTTGTGAGTCCATGAAAGAGAGAGGATTAGAATGCACTCCCATGTTCAAACCATTTAGGTCAGTTGCAAAATTCCTCCTCTTGTCTTTCCATTTACTGGATCCCAACCATAGTATTACAAAGTGCATATCAGCATCTGAAGAAAAACTGTGCCTGAGGTAAACATTATTATACCAGTTCTATCACTGATCAAACGGGATATGTACATGTTAATGGCCTGATTTTCAGAGGTAGTGTTTATCTGTGATTCACTTCAATAGCTGTTGTGGATGCTCAGCACCTTTGAAACTCGGGCTACAAGAGCCGAATTCAATAGCCATTTTTGATTCAGATAATTTGCAGAAAAGAATTCCAAAAAAGTTGTCTGGAGAGCTTGTTGAACCATGAATGATGATTATCAATATGAGTTGGAGCACTTGGGAAGTTCCAGAAGGCTGGAGAGGGCTAATGTTTATGCCAGTATTTGAAAAAGGTGAACAAAATGACCAAGGTAATCATAGGCCTGTCATCCTGATATCAATCTCAGTCAAGAGAATGGAGCAACTGATACATGATCTGAGAAATAAAGAACTACAGGAGGATGATGTAATTAATGCAAATTGCTATTGGTTTATGGAAAATAGATCCTGTCAGGTCAATTTCATCTAATTTTTCATTATATTATCAGCTGCATTAATAAAGGAGATTGTGTTTATCTAATATATTTGGTACCACACTTCTGATGGAAAATTTAGAAAAATGTAAAATCAGAATGGAATATAGTAAATGGATTAAAAACTGATTAACTTATAGGGTTTCAAAATGTTATTGTAAATCATGCAATGATTTATTGCATCATGTATGTGGGCACACTTGTCTGTACAGAATTGCATCTTGTATTCAGACCAGTTTTTCAATTTGTCAAGGTCATTTTCAGTTCTAGTCCTGTCTTCCAAAATTCTTGCAACCCACTCCCAACTTTGTATCATCTGAAAATTTTATAAGCATGCTCTGAATTCAATTATCCAAGTCATTAATGAAAATATTGAATACTGCAGGACCTCCTTAGATACACCTTCTCAGTTTTACAGTGAACCACCGATAATTACTTTTTGAGTATAGCCATCCAACTAGTTGTGCACCTACATTTTAGTAATTTCATCTCTAGGTCACATTTGCCCAGTGCGTTTATGAGAATGCTATGTGGGACTGTGTCAAAAACCTTCCTATAATCAAGATACATCATATCTGTGCCCCTGCTTCCACTATCCACTAAGAAGGAAGTGAGGTTGGTTTTGTGTAGTTTGTTCTTGATCAGTCCATGCTGACTCTTTCTTACAACCCTGTTATTCTCTAGATGTTTACAAACCAATTGTTTCATAGTGAGTTCCAGTGTCTTTCCAGGTATCCTAGGATTGAATTTCATGACACCTTGCCAATTTGAATTCCTCTAACTTATCCACATATTCTTTTACCTGTTCTTTTCCTATCTTAGCTTGCATTCCTTCCCCTTGTTGGTTATATTCTGTTGCGCATTCGGTTACCATTAACCTTTTTAGTGAAGACAAGCAAAACAGGCATTAAACACCTTAGTTTTCTTGTGTCATTATTTATTAGCTCCCTTTCCCAATTAAATAGAGAAGGTGTACACTTCCCTTTGTCTTTCTCTTGCTCCTAATAAATTTAAAAAACCGTATTTATTACACTTTATATCCTTTGCTCGTTGTAACTTATCTTAATGATTTTGTCCCTACATACTTGTGCTATTCTTTTGTACTTCTTCTTAACAATTTGTCCATGTTTTAATGTTTTTTATTTTTAAGATTCTTTTTTTTATTTTCATTTGATTAAAGAGCTACTGATATAGCCATATTGGCCTTTTGCTATTCTTTCTATCTTTCTTTGCCATCAGGATAGTTTGTAGTTTTGCGTTTAGTACCATCTCTGCCTCAGTCTCCTAAACTCCTGTTCCCTTATGTTTTCTTTGTATGAACCTTAGCTACCAGTTCACTGAATTTACTAAAGTTTCCATTTACTGATTCTGTGTTCCTTATGCTACTGTTTTCACTTGTTTTCCTTAGAATCTTGAAATCTGTCATTTCATAATGACTTTTACCCAAATTGCCTTCCACCTTCAGATTTGCTACAAATTCCTCTCTGTTGGTACAAAATCAAGTCTAAAATATCTGTCTCCTGGTTAATTCCTCCACTTTCTGAAACAAAAAGTTTACTCCAGTGCATTCCAAGAACTCACTGTATTTTGCCACATTACTGTACCAACTGATGATAAGTTGTTGAATTCCCCCCATTACTACCAGGTCTTGTGTTTTGGATATTTTTGTTATTTGTTATAAAAATGCCTCATCTACTTCCCCTTCCTGGGTTGGTGTTTATAGTAGACCCCCTGTCATGACATCATGTTTCCCCTCCCCCTTTTTAATGTATACCCAAAGACTTTCAGCTGGTTTACCTCCCATTTCCTTCTGGACTTCAGAACAAGTTATATTTTCTTGATGCATAATGCAGTTCCTCCTCCCCTTTTATTCTGTCAGTTCTTCCTGAACTAATATTCTATATTGATATATCAGTCTGAAGCTTATCCCACCAAGTCTCTCTGGTGCCATTTGAGTCATAATTTAGTTTATGCATTAATACTTTGTTGTTCCTGTGTAATCTCCATCTTCCTTGCACTTGTGTATAGACATCTAAGATGTTGATCAGATTTCCCCTCCAATTTTCCCTCTTCTTGCTCTTGTGACCCTGTTGAAACTTCCCATGTTCCACACAATCCCCAAACATCTTGCCATCTGTTAAGGTTGTCTTTTTTAATGCTCACCTCTGGATTTTTTTCATCTGCGACCTTTGAGCTAGTTTAAAGCCCTCCTCATTAGATTGGCAACTAAATGAACAAAGGGTCTTTTTCCTTGGTAAGGTGAACCCCATCTCTCTCCAGCAGAATTTCTTCCTTTACCAATGTCTTATGGTTGCAAAGTCTGAAGTCATCCCATCAACGCCATATGCATAGTCATGCATGCATGGTTAAGGGATGATTACAGTCTATAAATATTTACACATGGAACAAATATTTAATTGTTGGCTCTTCAGCATGGCAGAGAGATATATAACATGATCCAATGACTAGAAGTTGATGATAGACAAATTCAGATTGGAAATATAGCATATATTTTTGATAAGGTGGTTAATTAACCAAGAGTTGTGGTGGATTCCCCCTCGGTGATAATTTTTAAATTGGGAAATATGCCCTAGGAATTATTTAAATCAGGAAATATGCACTAGGAATTATATGGGTAAATTCCATGGCTGTATGTGATAGGAGGTCACACTATATGATTACAGTGGTCTCTTCTGGCCTTGGAACTTGTGAAGTTGGAGGAAGAACTCCATTGGGGCATTAGACTGGTCGGAACATGACTGAATGACTGACCATGACTGTTCATTTAGCATTCTGTATACTTTCAAGTGAGAATAGTTTTTAAGAACCTGAAGATAACACCTTAAGATGTGAAGTTGCCATTATCTCATAATTCTCATGTTTCATAATTCTCATGTCAGGGATAACTTTTGTTTTTATAAAATCCTCTATGACTTTCACATCACTTCAGACCATTCAGTTACCAAACCATAGTATCAGAGCTGCTTGCCAAAATCCAGTGCTACTCCTGCTGTAAAGAGACCTTTCAGGAATTTTTCACAAAGACCTTATCTTCTCTTGGTTGAGATTAATTGAATTTTATGTTTTGGGTGTTTGTATGATACTGGTAGCAGTATCCAAATGTGCTTGTGTATACTTGTGCTCTGATATTCCAGTGTTAAGAAACCACCTTACACCTGTGAAAACATAAAGCATTATGGATTTTTGCAAGCCACTTCTCCCTCCTTCTCTAAATCAGTGTGTGTGTGTGTGTGTGTGTGTGTGTGTGTGTGTGTGTGTTAATTGGCTCCTAGTTCATGCTTCAGAAGCCTGAATAAGTGTCTTGTATAAACATTTTCTAGTTTTATTATCTGACGAGTGCTGCTGTACCTATTTCCCCTTTGTTTGATTCTAATCAAAATATCCACCTTTCCTGTTTGTTTGCTTGTTTGGTTTGCTATAGCAACAGAGAGCTGTTGTTGTGGGCCTTGGGGAAGGGAGGTGGGATGGAATAAGGAATTCCATTTTCTTTTAAACATAGGGTTTAAAATCTTTTCTAAACCTTTTATCTGTATCTGAGATGCAGCTGTGCTTTTGCCTGTGGAAATCAAATAATACAAATGGCCAAGAAGAGGTCTTGTGTGATCCCTTTGTCATTTGGCAACTGCATGCAGATGCCGCATACACAAGGGAATTTTGCAAAACTCAAACCTAACATATTTTCTGTCTATGTCATATTTCAGTGAGACATGAACCCTAGGAAATGCTCAGTGAAGGACAGTGTAATCCTTTAGGGATTCAAGTGGATGAATCAGAATCTTTTGAAACTTGAAATCACTACATAATTCTTCCATTTTAGCAATAATTTAATTGATACATATAACTCATTTAGACCACATTTTGGCTAGAGACTGACTTGAAATATGGTGTCACTTAACTAAAAACCTCAGCAGTTAGCTAGGTAGAAAGGGGTGTTAAAATTAGATTTTTGTTTTCATACAAGAAACTTCTCCTGATCTAAATATACTATCTGAAGCATACTAATGATATGACATGTACATCAGGATAGCAAGCACATGAAATTGTGTGTGTAAGTAATTCTGAATGTGGAGATTTCCAAACCTCCTTCCTTCCCCATGCCGCCTTCTACAAAGGCAGAGACATCAGCCACACCATCCCTTAATACTTATACCTCTAGGGAAAATACAGAAGTCAAAGCAGTGCGCAAGCATATGGCGAGGTCAGAGCTGTGCAGATGTAGATGCAGGGAGGGCCTTCAAAGCCTTCTTATGTCCATACCTCCTCATTTTGGTTCCCACTTCAGAATATCCCTTAAATGACTCCATGTCAGTCCCTGTTCTGTTCCTTCATCCTTTACTCTGCTCATCACCCCATGAAGCCTCACCATTGCCCATCCTTCTGTAGAGAGGAAGCATGGGGAGGTAGGATTGGTCCATGATGGAAGATGAAAAAGGCCATGAATGCCCTAAGATACACCTAATGACTTTGTGGCCAGAGTATTCATTGCCAAAAACCAGAGGCAGTGGAGGAAGAGGAGAGTTGAAGAACATGAAGATACTGAGAAATTATTAGGAAAAAAAACAAACAAACAAGGAAATAAATTGCACCAAAGCTTTTATACAGAGTTAAGGTTGCCTGGTGCCCTCCTTGAAAAAGAAAAAGGAGTACACTTAAACCTCTGAAAATGAGGAAATGAAAAGATAAGGTAGCACAAACTTAAACTTCAGAAAAATAATGCAGAATTAAGGTACATAGCATCCCAGAAAATGCACCCTGGAGCTAGCAATAGCCAATGGGAATGATTCACTAAGGGCACTGCCATAGAAATAGAGCATTTAAGTGATGGACCCATCTTTGTGCTGTATTATATTCCAGAGATTTGAATTCTGGCATTTATCCCCATGTCTTCTAGCTGCTTCCACTGTGTTAGGTGTAGCTATTGAATGTCAGTGAGATTACTTGAAGCAGGTTGTCGCTGTGATGTGAAGAGAGGTGCATGCACACAGTCTCATACCTCATCTCAGTGCTATGTTGTCTAGATTGTGTCAGTAGCAATGTATGGTTCTTCTTGCCATAGGAATTGCATGCAGTCTGATGACACAGTTGAGGCTTGGTAAGTAAAACCAGGATCTCAGAAGTAATCCTTAGTGTGAAATGGTTCATCACAGTGGTTTTCAAACCATGGGTCAGAACCCAGCAGTACCCCTTTGCTGCTGCCACCAAAACACTAGAATGCATTGCCCAAAGATGTAATTTTTGGGACATGGGTATTAATGATTGGAAAAAAAAAAAAAAAAGAAGAAGAAGAAAAAAAATTAAAAAAAAACCTGGGTCCCAAGGAAAAAAAATTGAGAACCACTGGTGTAACATATCTGAGGTGGTTTTTCTGGAGTAGGCTTGGCGTGTTAGTGTAGGTATGTGTAGGTGGTAACTGTATTGCTTTACCTTAATCTATGTTGTCCTTTAGCAAAGAGAAAATATTAGACTGTGTCCCACAGTTCCTAGTACTCTGTCCCTAAAGTGTTGTATAGCATCTAAAGTGGGATTTTCTCCCACAAAAGCTCATGTGATAAGTAAATCTGTTAGTCTTTAAGTGCCACAAGACTCCTTGCTTTTTTTAACGCTAATGTGTGTTATTGGTGTGTTGGGACATTGCTTGAAGAAGACAGGGATGAGGTTGTGTTGTGGGAGTGGAATGTATGTTGATTCTGTATTTCCATGTTTCAAATGTTTTCATTATATTAAATCTTCATTCCCTGATTTTCAGAGGTTTTAATATAGCTGAACTTGATATTCTGGAAGGGCACAAGACACCAAGAGAGACCCTTAACTCTCTATTAATGAAGTTTAGGGCCAGTTAATTTTCCTGGAAAGCACTCAGATACTATATGGTGATGGATGTTGCTGAAAGACTGAACAGTATTATATTAACATACCTTTTCAGGGATGACCTCGTTGAAACATATACTTTTCATTTCACCATTGTCAGCATGTATTATTGCTGTAGGAAAACTTCTGCATCTTTCACACTTCTATTTTATTATGGTTTATTAATTTAGTGAACCCACTGCATATATTTTGTACAATCCCCATGGTTCATATAGCCACCAATGTTACTTTTAGAGATTGCATTAGAGTCTCAAGATTGACTCTCAATGCACTTGTACAGTGATACTCAGACAGTGGTTCTGAAGCAAAATGAAGACTAGCATTACCCAGAAGAGCCACAGTACTTGAATTCATTGTTCATTTGCTATTATATAATTTTCACACCAAAACGACTGACCAACTATTATTATTTTATCAACTATAATTGGTTAATAACATAGTAAAAACATTCCAATTTGTTAAAAACTTAGATTGGTTAAATCACACTGGGTATTAGTATCATGTGCTGTAGACAACCACAGGGGAGACATTAAAGAGCCATGTGTTGCTCATGAGCCTCAGTCTGACTATCACTGGATTCATGGATTACCTGAGAGAACCTTCCATATTTGTTAAATAAAAAGTTAAAGTGCATTTAATAATCCACAGTAGACTCTTTAGACGACAGTGCTGCTTCAGGCTGTGTTTACCCTCCAAACATTCTACTTTGAGTCAGTAAGCAATGTGAATTTCAGCACTTAAAAATAATACTCTTACCTTCAAAACAAGAATGCTTTTGCAAAAGTGACATGCTTTAGAAGATGTTAAGGGCTTCTATCTTGAGTTGTGCATATAGTAGTGGCTGGAGAGTCTTTGCAAGTGACTTTACGAATCATTAGACAGAGTATCTGACCTGGCTAGTAACAATTATTTTCATGCCATTGTATTCAAACCTTTGACTGCATTGTCTGTCTTTTGTACTTTCTCATTCTCAGTAGAGAATGCATGTTGTTGTTATCACAGAACCAAAGAAGTAAGAATACCATCATCAACTGCCTGCATTTCAAAATGACTTTCAGCTCATGGTTTTTCAAGGGATGATGATACTGAATCTCATTTTCAATAGTTCAGTTTGTTCCCAGACTCTTTTAAATTCCATATAAATATTTTCAAACTAATACATGTCTCTCTCACTCAAATATTTATTATTGTGTCAGTTCCATGCCTCTGAACTGCACATTGTTTTGAGGGATATCACCCATTTTAGTCCCAAAGCTACGTGAGTTCCACACAAATTTGCTGTTTCCTCACATTGATCATTAAAAATCATTTACAACTGAAATAAAGAATGATGAAACTGAGGGTGTCAGTACTTACACTATACAATCACTTTTCACCGCATTTTAAATATCCTACATGAATATTTTTGGGTTTTGTCACATTCATTATTTATTATCAGTGTTATCATAGGCTATGTCTACACTGGCAAGTTAGTTCAAATTAAGGAGGCTTAACTGAAATTAACTTTTTGTCTGTCTACGTCATGCTTTCATTACTTCAAACTAAGGAATTCCTTAGTTCAAACTAATGAACGCTTAGTAACTACCATCGGTTAGTTCAAACTAAACGCTTAGTTGGACCGTTAGTTCAAACTAAGTACAATGGAGACCAGGACTAACCGTTATTTTGAACTAACATTAGTTTGAACTAGTCCATGTTGTTAATTTGAGCTAACAAGTTAGAGGTTACTTCGAACTAACTTCAGATTTATTAGTTCGAACTAGCAAATCTGACCTAACTTTGCCTAATGTAGACATAGTCATAGTGCATTAGAGCCCTGGTTGTGGGTCAGAACCCCTTTGTGTTAGGTGCTGTACAAACACAGAACATAAAGATGATACCTACCTCAAAAAGCTTATGGTCTAAGTGTAAGAAAAGGAACTACAGATGGATAAAGATAGGCTGATAAGAATACAAGGAAGCACAAAGAAAATATGGTCAGCATGGTAGGCTGTGGTCTCAATATTTCAGAAGGATGTTGTGTCCTACATTTGAGACGTGACAGGTTGAAAAGGATGATCATCTCCTGTGACCCCTCCATGCCTAGGGTAGGCTGTCTGATAATGCCAGGGTCAGGGCAGGCTGCAAAAGGAGAGCAAATTCTGCCAGCACTGGTGGATGACTCTGAAGTCATATTTACCAGTCAGCCACCCATAATGCTTCTGATTCCTTGCACTGGTTATCAAGAAGCCAAAACTAAATATACACATATTCACCCCGCCCTCCTTTTCCTGTACTTCAGTCTCTCGCTCCCAATCAGCAGTTAGGTCAAGTAAAGAGAGAAGTTATTTAAAACTCTGTGCTCTTTACCAAAAAGTTCTCCTTACCCCCAAAGGTCACCCACATTACCAGGGCACTTTAAGTTTTGATCTTCCTCAAAATACCACATTGCCAACCAATCCTTTAGTAACTAAAACTAAAAGTTTATTATAAAAGGAAAGAAAAACTATAAAAGAAATGTTCAACTGGTCAAAGCAGTCAGATACATACAGATGATTCAAAAGTTCATCTGTATCAAATTCTTTGTAGAGCTTTGGAGTTTGATGGCTTGTATATTCCCTCTGATGTACATCCAGCATCTGGATGGGTCTCAGTCCTTCACTTCACAGCTTCAGTTGTAGATGAATTGAACCTGAGGTAGATGCAGGCTGAAGACTGAAGGAAGACTAAAGACTGACTGAAGACAAAATGGATGTGTTGCAGCTGTCTTTTGTGTCTCCTGGCGTTTGCCATGCTGCTTGTGGAAATTTACATAACTAAGATGGAATCCAGGGTCATATGAATATGTCCTGGCAACTCATCATGTGTAACTTGGACTTTTCTCCTTGAGCCCTTTTTCCCTGTGAGTTTCCTTAATGGGCTGTCTGGGGTGTCTCCCAGAAACACAGCAAAAGTTGAAATACAGATATATCCAACACATCCATAACTTCCAGTAAAACATAACACATGCGCATAAAAAAAAATCAATATGCCTAGTAAATTGTAATCTTTCTAACAGTATCTGACATGGCATATTTCATATGAATTTTGAAATATTGATGTTAAATAATAAACAAATGGTCCCCCTAATCCAACCAGCACCACAGCTCCTACCAGCAAAAGTCTGCAGGCCACTTTTATCGTATTTTATCTAATAAAGCTCAAGAAAGTTCAAGGCCAAGTCCTGAAAACACCTGTGTCTATCTTAACTTTAAGATTGGGAGCAATCCAGCTGACTTTAAATTTTAAGATAAATATGTAGATAAATTTTTGCATGATCATGGCCTAAGTAAGATGGTAGTACATAGTGAGTTAAACTGAGGCCTGGGAACTAGAATTCTTGTGCTGTATTCTTGTTTCTGCCATTGACTTGTTTGTGGATTTAGTGGCCTCAATTTAGCTGTTTGTAAGCTGCACCCAATAACATGTACATTGTCTTTCACGTGCAATCTGAGATTTAATTAATGAATTATTACAAAGTGATTTAAAATCTTGACTGAAGCATGCTATAAGAATAAAATATTAGTCTATCCTTCTAAATGAAACATTAAAATTTATTGAAAATGTTTGATTCTTTTCAAAATTCTTTATTTTGAGATTTTGCCGACTCACCGTTCTAGAGCAAGAAAGGATAGTGCTCCCGAGAATTCACTTAACTATGTAATATCTTTATGTGGATCAATGGCATTTTAACATAAAATGTGGACATAGCCTAAAGAGTTTTTAAACAATACCATTATGACTGGGAAAGCTGTGACGAACATAAAATGCTGTGACTGAAAAATTTCCAGTAACCACATTCAGTGTGTACTTAGGATCTTCACAAACCTGCTTGTTTCGTTAAGTTCACTTGGCAAGCAATCCAAAGGTAGAAAGAATGGGTCTGTTTTTGCAGTCAGGCATTGTTGCTGAGCTTTTTTTTGTCTCTGATAATGTTCAGGGGGTTGAGAACAGAGGAAATACTCTAGTCCTTATATACCGTGAAATGCTATTAGCCTCATTGTTGCAGTAATATGTGGAAAATATATCCTTTCCCCCAGTTTCCCTTTATTGGTTATTCTTTCAAGGAGGGTTTATGGTGTTTTTGTTCCATGGTTTTATATATATGATATTTGTTCTTTCAACAGTTTAAACTGTTGGAATAATAAAACCACTAGCACTTTGCTTTTAGGGTGCACAGAAAGGTTAACTTCTTAATAATTATTTGCTTAAGCAAGATCTGTTGCAAAAGTGAATATATTATGGTTTGGAACCTTAGATAGTATACCACTTTTAACCAATTCCATTCACTTCTAATATACTTATTTAAAAAAAAATGTTGAATTACGTTGTCTGTGAAACTACACAGAATTAAGGAAGGATTTTGAGTTATATCTTTAAATGGACTACCCTTTTTAGGTAAAGTTATTTAAACATAGCCTTTTTTAATATTTAATATGAGTATGTTTTAATGGAACTGTTGAAAGAACAAAATGTCATATGCATAAAACCACAGAATAGTTTTCCATTATACTTATGAGCTAAAATATTTCCTTCCTCCCCAAAGGCCTTGCACATAGCCTTGACATTATTTAAATGGGGACAGATTTAAGATTGCTCCATTTCTAGTCTGATGTTTGAACTATCTCAGTTGTCCCATGTTTGACTTTTTTGGATGAGGAGGAGAGTGGAAGGGAAAGTACTTATCGGTCAGTCCCTCAGTAAGCCTCTGGCATTTACAGCAACAGCAAACCTCCTCCACTCCTGTTTATGGGAAGTCTTTGAATGGTTACCCGGCTGCGCCCCAGGTTTTTCAGCTCAGCTCTTTGCCATGTCATTTGCAGGCAGCCTTGTTTTGGTTGCGTCCAATTTCCATCTTATTATTATGATGGTGATGGAATCAATGTCCATCCAAAACACATGGCCAGTTTATTCCCAACACATTCTGGTTATGATGGTACTCATATCTCCTTGGCTACAATATTTGACTAAATCTTGATTGGAGATTGTTCTGGACCAAAAGATATGCAGGAATTTTCTGTGAGAGGCTGCATGAAATGGAGAAGGGTTGGGCATGTCATACTTTGCCATTCCACAAGTTCTGCGATATAAAGTAATGTTCAAACATCATGTGAGCTATTAAGGGCAGCAGGCACTCTGAGAGTGAGGGAAGGGAGGTAGGTAAGCTGCAGAATGCTGAGAGCTTGTTTCCTTAGTGGCTAACTGGGGTTACTCCAGGGCAATCAGAGGCATGTGGGATCAATTAAGGCCCAGCCAGGTGGTTGGTAAAAGCGTCCCTGCTACAAACAGATGGTACACAAGCTGGAGGTGAAGTGAGAGGAGTGTTGTGCTGAGCTGAGGAGCTTTTGTGCAGTAGAAAAGAGCAGTATTGAGCAGAAAGAAACACAAGAGGAAGATCTGAGACCCCAGAAGGGGAAAAGTTTGTGTAACTGGTCTGAGTTACTCCCCATACACTGGAGAGCTGGGACAGCAGAAGCTGAAAGGACAGAGGGGGGGGAAATTAGCCCAGGGGATGTTGGTACAGCTGAGAATACAGAACCTGCAGCAATAGCTGCCATTAGTAGGACCCCTGGACTGGGACCTGGAGGAGTGGGTAGGCCCAGTTTCCTACCCCCTCCAGAGCCTGTTTGACCCTGGGACAACAGGACAACTGGTCACACGCTATAGATAGCAAGAGACGAAAGCATAAGATCCATGAGGGGGAACTGGCAATTTTCCACAATAACTTTAATAAATTTGGGGTTTCATTTTGATATTATATATTGATGATTTACAGACTGTATTAGAAGCTTCTAAATCTGTTCCTAGCTTTGTTCATTCTGTTCCAGATACCCCAACTTGTTCCACCATCCTAGCTGATCGTACAACTCAGGTATATGAGTGTTTCTACATTAGTGAGGACATAATTCTCTATCTAGACTGATAATGATGGAGCAATATTAATAATCATGATATTTGTGTTACTGTTGTTGATTTGATGCCGAAGGGTGCTGGGCAAAGTCCCACCTCCCCCTACTCCATGTAGAGCATACCAGCTTCCCACTGCCAAAAAGCTGCTGCAGCAGATCTGATCCTGTGAGTGATGTCAAAAGTCTTCTTAAATCTACAAAATGTATGCAAGATTGGTGTTCTTCTTTAAGTGTTTGCACTCATGTCTATTCCATATTAGGTGTGTTTGCACCATATGCACCCGTGCCGAAGATTTTTCCCTCAGTGGTATGTTGACATTCTCCTCTGCAATCTGGACTGATATATCACTGTGTTAGCACAATCCCCCCACTCCTGGGGCTGTCTTGCCTTTGTCTTGCTGTATGAGGTCCCCTTCCCCATGCAGTCGTGGATCAGTTCACTCACAGATTTTTGCAGATGAGCAACTCCAGAGACAAGCAAGGAGTTCTGTGGCCAGGGGTTAAAGTAAGGGGTAATGCCCTGGGATGCCATTCTGGGCCCCCCTATTTTTAGGGATCCAACATGCCGGGCCCTGTAAAAATAGGGGAACTCCCCGGAATGCCGTGTTCTGGCATCCCCCCAAAAATAGGAGGACGTGCTGAAACGCCACATTCCAGGGCCATGTAAAAATAGCAGGATGAGTTGGAACACAATGGTTCGGCATGTTCCCCCAGGCTAGCAGAAGGGAGGGGCTGTGGGCTGGGGCCAGCCCAACCACCCCACCCTGCTTTCCCTAGAGCCTGTGGCAGTTCCACTCCTTCCAGCCGGTGCGCGTGGCCTGGCCCGAGCGTCGGGCCTGGGCCTCTTCTTGCTGCCCAATTGGCTGGCCAGCACCACAGCCTCCTTCCCCTTGGCCCAGTTCTCTGGCCACCTTGGCCAGCTAAGGAGGTTGGGGTGGGGGGGAGTTGGGGTGGTCAGGCAGTCTGTGGCGAGAGAGTGGGGGGGAGAAGGGATAAGGATGGTTGGCTGGGGAGGGTTTGGGGGGCTGAAGGGAGTGGAGTGAAGACAGGGAGCTGGGGGTGGGAGTTTAGGAGGGCTGGAATGGGGCAGGGAGCTGAGGAAGTGGGGACTGGGGCTAAGGAGGACATGAGGAAGGAGGGGTCTGATGTGGGGTAGGTGTTTAGGGGGCAGTAGCTGGGATCAGGGTAGAAGTTTGGGGGCAGTAGCTGAGGTGGGGGCAGGCATTTGGGGGAGATGTAGCTGGAGTGGGTGAAGGGGGCCTGTACATGCAGAAAGGGGGCCAAGATTTGTGGAAAAGGGGCCTGACCTGCATAAAGGGTGCCCTGAAATTCGGTAGGTTTCCAGGGCCCCCTAAATTATATTTCAACTCCTGCTTTAGGCACTTAAAGACTAACAAATTTATTTATTGCATGAGCTTTCGTGGGAGAAAATCCCACTTCACCAGACACTTTGAAAATGGGGGAACATACAGAATGGGAGGAAATAAATTCAGCAGAGTGTCAGTCATGGGGTCAGGTCACACTGTAACAGCAAATCAAAGCCATTGTTAAGATTCAAAAACTGGGGTCTTCCTCTGTATGCTCTTCCCCGGTGTTTGAATCTTAACAACGGCTTTGATTTGCTGTTACAGTGTATTCGATGCATTTCCTGTTCTTTTCCTTTTATCAGCTGTTGGCCTTGCTCATCCTTAATTAAAGTGTTTTATGGTGTCTGCCATTTACCAATAATAATCTGTGTCACTTTGTAGACTGTTTCTTGCTCACCACAAATAGCTTCATCCTCTGTATTACCAGATTGTCATTTATCTGCTCTCATAAGGTGTTTAACCTCATGATGTGCTTTACTATACAGCACATGGTTTTTGTCCTCTAGCTTCTGAGATTTGGTGTCTAAAACTTTTTTTTTCTTCAAAGTTAATCTAGTTTATATGGTTTTACATGCAATGGATATAATCCATTCCCATCTTTTCTTCTGCTAGTAGATTAGACAGTCTTCACTGCTCTGTTTATAAATTGTTACTTGGCCCCACTTCTGGTTGATCTCCTCATCTGAGTTCCTATCCCCTTCATCAAGATCTGCAAGTTCCTGAAACCTGTTCTTTAACTTCAGAGCAGCAAAAAGACTTTCTGTATTTCAGGTGATTTTATCTTATCAATGTCATAACCTCTATATCCCTTGTTTGATTGACCTGCACTTCTCAGTTTTAGTTTGATGGACACTGTCATAAGGTCATGGTCACCACCAACATCTGCTCCCCTTTTCATTTTCACATCTGTCAATGAGCACCCCCATTTGCTATAGGCCTTGACAAATCTGTGGCAGACCTAGGGGCCATCCCCAAAACTAAGATGCCTCAGTGTGCGGCAGTGAGGGCTGCCTCCGACAGCACCTTTGAAAGACCACCACTGCTAGCACTTCTTTCAGCAGTCGTGCAAAACACAGGGCCCCCACTCCCAAAAAACTGACACTTTTGGCAGCAATAGGGCATGTAAGCCTCCATCACAATGACAAGGCACAGACACAAAGGGACAGCAAGTGCTCAAGTATTCTTGTTTTTCCCCTTGTCTTCATCATGAGCATAATCCTTAAAAGCATTATTCCACAGAGACTTTGTCAGAAGAAAACTGGGCTCCCTACCCCATCAAATCTACTCCATGCATTGGACAGAGGATGACCCTAACAGCCATATGAATTATTTCCTCTCTGTAGAGCTTAAATTTACTGCCTCCTTAGCAGACCTTCAGACCCTCGGATTGAGGAGACGTCACTTCATCCACAGTAGACACAAAATCTGTACTGGAGTTTTTATTTGCTGTGGCTTGTAGATCATTTATAGAAATCAAGTGTCCATGTTATGGTAGAGGCAATATTGATAAGGAGAGGGATTTGTTTTGGAAAAGTGACACAGACTGAATGAATGTCACTATAAACAACAGATTCCAGTCAATTAAATACTGTATGCTGAGTTGGATGGTGTATTTTAGAAAGCTAGCATAACTGTGGTTTTCACTTAATTTATTTTTAAATGTGAAATAGTCCTGAAAATGTATTAGTGTCATATTTCTGCTTGTGTGGCTAGAGCAGGGGGTTGAGAGACGGTTGGGAGACTTCTGATCTTAGGCATGGCCCTTAAGCCACAGTGGTTCATTTTCTTTATCTGTAAAATGAAGGTCATACTGTCTGCTTCTCAGTGAAGTTTAGTGGCTTCGTTAATTGTTTGTAAAAGAGTTCAAGATCCTTAAATGAAATATCCTAGCTGTATTCTAAGAACACAAATAAAATATCATACTAACTTTTGGAAGTCCTGCTATTGTATTTAGATCCTATTGTAGTTAAAATGTATTACACGTTTTTCTGGGTAACTTCTATCGTTGTTTTATGTTTTTGCAAAAACATAATAGAGTAACGTGCTATGGTGTGATACAAGGTATTGGAAAGGGAAACTGAAAGAATCTATCCCTTAAATAAAGCAAACAAGGAGGCCTCTAACATTTCTAAAGATTAACAAATTTATTTATCACAAAAGCCGTTCATAGAATAGTTACAGAAACTTCTTTTTCTCCTCCTCTGCTTTCTGGAACATTACTAGGGAAATGTCAGCTTGCCCAAAGAAAAGAAGTTGCCAAAACTACCTTTTTCCCACATTTTTTTTTCCTGTTGCCAGAAAATGACAGCTTGGAGGTCCAACAAAGTGGATTATCAGACAGAGCAGCTGTATGGGGCACCAGAGTTCACGGCTAAGATGTACTTACATCAGTGTAGCAAAGGATGAGAAAGCTGTGTATATGACAGTTACAGCTTTTAAAGAAAGAGAGTGCAAAATGCATCGATCACATCTCTCTGACTCAGACACCGAATAGCTGGATTCAACTGTTAAATTTAATCTGAAAATTCTTGTTTGGAATATCATGTTCATGGGTATGAGTCATTTCTATTGTTCTTCATTGAGTGATGTCCCTGGGTGCTCTGCTCTAGGTGTTTGGTGCACCCTCATGCTGAGCTCAGAGATTTTCACCACATTTCCTGCTCTGGCCACACATGTGCAGAGCGCGGCCAGAGCCCCTGACAGCTCCTTCTCAACCGCCTAAAGCTTGATATGGAGTTCATAAGTTAGTTCAGTTAGTCAGTTCATTACTTCATAGATAGTCAGTTTTTACTTTCCTTTACCTCATATACTTACCTATTTTAAAAAAAAAAAAGTTTCCATTGACAATAATGGCAATGCCTGATTCACCGGGCTTCGAACACTGCACTCAGTGTAAAGATGCCATGCCTATATCCAACGGCCATGCCTAGTGTATACACTGCCTGGGTGAAGAACATGTATGTTGCCGTAAAGCCTCCCTCAGAAGAGAACCAAAGCACCAAAACCAGTGAGAACAGCTAAACCGATAGGTACCATGGTTACAAAGGCAACAAAGGAGAAACATTCCAGTGCAGAGCTGAAAGAGAAGCCATCCAGCCTCCTCTTTGTTCTCTTAGTAAACCTAGGCACCATTGAACAAGGCACTGAGTGATATAACAGCACCAACAATGTTGGCATTGTTGCCCCCAGTAGTGTCAGGGACTGGTTCAGCACCAAATGTACCACTGGCACCAACACCTGCAGAGTCAGCACCTAAGGACTGTGCCACCTCTACTTCTGTACTGACAAGGAAACACAAATCAAAACAATCATGTATCCATGCCAAAGCTCTTGATTCAGCTCAAAATTTACTTTCATATGGTTTGGACATCTTGTCTCCAATGTCACCATTCTCCTGCAGTGATGACAATGAACACATAACGGCTGCCTTTTCTTCTACCAAATCAACATCACCTCCAAAACGTAGACACAGTGATAAACACCCTATTTCCCCATGGTTTCTTCCACCATGGTTGATAACTTCTGATGTCATTCTCAAGGCACTGGGCTAATTGGGATGCTTTGTAACCCTACAGGAGACCACACAGCAGACCTGCTACTTCAAACAGAGATGTAGCCTCCCCATCATGCTCCTTATATATACCCAAGGAAACAGAAGCATCAGAAGCACTAAGTGCACCCTTCAGAGCCAGAAGAGGAGGTTACATCTCATAACTCTTCTTTGTCTCCAGATGAAATGATTATGCCACCTCCACCCACTACTGCAGATGATTTTAAGATGTTCCAAGAGCTATTCAAACACACAGGCCAGGATCTAGAAATTTCACTGCAGGAGATGCAACAAATCCAGCACAAGCTCTTGAAAATACTGAATACAGCAACACCCTCAAAGATAGCATTACTGGTAGACAATGCTGTTATGGAACCTAAAAATACAATCTGGCAGACCACTGCAACAAATGTCCCAAGGTGCAAATGGGCAGAGAAAAAATATTATATACCATCAAAGAATAATGAATACCTTGTTTGACCATCCATCGCCTAACTCTCTTGGAGAAGCTGCACAACGCAGGAGCAAACAAACTCACAACAGGTCCACGCCACAGGATGAAGAGTGGAAGAGGGTTGACCTTTTGGCCTCCAGGTCTATTTGTCAGCAACTCTGCAATTGAGAGTCCATGAATTATGCAGCACTGCTCTCAAATTTTGACCATAATATGTATCCGAAATTTGCTAATTGATGAAATACCAGAAGATAGAGGGCAGCAATTCCAAGTACTTATCCATGAAGTCAGCCTATTTCAAGGACTTCATGGCAAGCAGCAATGGATGTGGCAGATACAGTTGCCTGAACAGTCAGCACCGTGATTGTCATGAGCCGGACATCTAGGCTTCACTCTTCATCTCTTCCAAAAGAACTCCAGGCAACCATTGAGGACCTACAATTTGATAAAAGAAAGTTCTTTGGTGAAAAGACTAATGAGGTGATTCATACTATGAAAGACTCATGGGCTACTCTATGTACCCTTGGTATTTCCACACTTGCTACCAGAAGGTCTCAGTGCAGATACCAACCAGAACACTGTTATCCTTCATACCTTTCATACTCTCAATATCACCAACAGCAAGAACCATACAGGAACAGCAAGAACCATACAGGAACAAGATTCCAAAAAAGGTGACAAAATCAGAATAGTCAAACATCTAATCTACCTCTTTCTTAAAACAACAGCAACAGTTTTGAGGGTTTTGTCGAGGGCATGAGCTACATCCGCGGTCCAAAGTCAGGGAAAAAAATCAACACTCTTTGGCCACTGATTACAACCATACCTCAACATATGGTAGTCCATAACTTCAGACAAATGGGTCCTGGAAATTATCTGACAGGGCTATTCAATTCCTTTCATCTAGAAACTCCTACCAAACCACCATCCCCATCCCTCTTCAGGAACACACCTCATGTACATATCCTACTACAAGAGGTGAACCTGGAACTAGGGGCGGTAGAATGTGTTCCTTTCCTATGAAGGGGAAAGGGATTTTATTCACATTATTTTCCAACAACAAAGAAAAACGGGGGATGGAAAGTGATCTAAGATCTAAGAGGACTAAACAGATACATAGGAGACCACAGATTCAAATGGTGATGTTGGCGGCGATAATACCATTGAAACAAGGCAACTACTACTCAGTTCTCCACTTACAGGACATATACTTTCATGTAGCAGTACTTCCAACTCACATGATTGATGATGGAAATGACCATTTTCAAACAGCAAATATTTTATTTATTGATTGATTGATGGATTGCCCACTCACTAACCACCACTTGCTCTCCTTTACTTTTCAGTATTATTTAAAATTTCCCATTTCTCTGAATGTCAGAAATTTCACTTAAAGACAAGTGAAAGCTGTACATCACATATACAATAGTGTGCAGGACTTGTTTCTTTATGTGGAACATTTTCAGTGTTTGGAAACATTCATTCTGAGAGCAGTATATGCTCTGTCATTCATCGCACCAATGTGCGTAGAGAGAAAAAATTAAAAGGACATGTTCCATTCAAAAGCTTTTTCTTAATACTTTTGGCATCCTCCTGTGTGAGAATAGCAAAGTGTTTTCTCAACAGTAAGGAATAAAGCTGCCTAATTTCCCTTGCCCTTTCTTTCACTCTGGGAGATGGATATTGTGATCCCCATTTCATAGCTGAGAAACTAAGGTATTGTAACAGACAGCGACTCGGCCAAGCAGCCACACAGTGAAACACATCACTACCAATGGGTAGAACCCAGCTCTCCTGTCTCCAAGTCCTGTGCTTAGACCCAGAGCCAGAAAAATAGTTAAGCATGTGCTAAACTTTAAGTACATGAGAAGTCCCATTCCACACACTAAATGTTGAGCTTATTCTTAAATACTTTATTGAATCAGAGCTAATGCACCAAGCCATCTACTTTCAAGTTACTGAAGCAAAGGAGAGAGACTTAAAAAGACAGACTATCTTCAGCCACCAGTGTGTTGCTGATCTCACTAGGGCTGTGTTCAGACATGAGTTTTATTTCAAAACAGCAGCCGTTGTTTTGAAATAAAATTTCTCACGTCCACACGACGTACCGTTATTTCAAAACTGTTAAACCTAGCAGGAAATCAAAATAGCTGCTGTTTCAAAACAGTTGTTTCAAAACAACGGTGTTTGGACACGTTGTTTCAAAACTACACCATTGTTTCGAAACAACATGTCCGAACGGCCTTATTTCGAAGTAACCATTTTGAAATAACAGCTGTTTTGAAAGCAGGCTTTCCCTTAATTTGAATTAACAATCTGTTAATTCAAATTAATTTATTTTGAAATAAGTGTTTTATTTCGAAATGGGTTATTTCGAAATGGGTTATTTCGAAATAACAGTTACCATGTAGACATACCCTATAAATCAACACCGCTGGTACATACACTCAAATTTGTGCAGTTGTGGCATGATAGTTTGAATAAAGCATGAAAGAAGGCATTTCTTGCTGCTAATTTCAGAGAACGAAAGTTCTCAGGAGAATCTCTTTTAACAGCAAAGCAAACAGCTTTTATGATCAAAACACTTGGACTCTAGTGATTTCAGTGGTGACCCTGTAAAGAAGGATGTTCATAGTAAGTTGAAAACTTTGAAAATTACATTTAGCTGTGATTATCTTTGGATTTTTAAGTTTTTATCTCTTTGCTTAAAAAATTAACCATTTCTCTGAATTAGTAGAACTGGAAAATAAAGCAGATAAAGCAGAATTGAAACAGTTGGCTGAGCTGACTCAAAATATGCTGATTTTAGCCTCATCTCTGATTTTCTTCTGCAGAAGAACAACGTTGGCCTCTAGATTCATTAGGTAACATAGATAATCCCATTTCAGAACAGGACAGTTAACCCGGAATATTATATTGCTTAACCATTTGCAGCTATCTGACAAAGTGGTATTTTGTCCCATGAAAGCTCATGCAATAAATAAATTTGTTAGTCTTTAACTATCATAGGATTCCTTGTTTGTTTTCTGATTAATAAGTTTCTCCTGATTACTTTGACATTTTTTCATGCATTTACTTTCATTTAGATTACATAAATACCATATTAGGCATTTGTGAAACTATTGTTCTCCAGGTAGAAATCATAGTCCTTCACTATGCTAGAGAATTAAATAAAATCACTTGTACGTATCAGTACTTCATACTTGTGTTTGGGACACTGAAATTTCTGGCTGGCAGGGGTCAGAACAAATCCAAGTCTTGTCACTAAGGTATGAAAAAGGGTTAATAAAACGTTAGCTAAGGTGAAGGATTATGCATGCTTCATAAAAAAGTAGGGCTAGAATGTTAGTAAACGATTACAATCAGTGTTTTAATTCCCATAATACCCATAACTGTAGGAAGCCTGAAGACATATATACTTTCCTGAAGAAACAGTGTCATGCAGCTGATTTAGCTCAATTTTTTAAAGTATTTAGTGTTTCTCACATGGAAAAAACAGCACAAGTTTCAGATAATTATTATTATCTTGGGAAGCTTGGCAGTTATACCATGGTCAGAGATGCATCCTTAGCATGGCCATTCAGATGGTACATGTGCATATCTGGCATTGATTAACTGGTTGGGAAATGCAGGCAAATGAGTTCTTCCAGGTAACGGTTCATATTTCACAGGCACTAAATCGTGTCATCTCTGTATTTGCTACACTATTTGAAATGTTGCCAACAGAAGGCCAAAGTAGTTGTTCTACTTTTCCCTCTCTAGAAGACTTAGAAATTAGATGTTTTTCAGGAAACAAGGAAAGGAGTGTTCCAGGTATAATTTTATCTTCCATGAAAAGCAAATAAATAAATAACTTGACACAATGCCAGGGATAGCCAAAAAATAAGACATTTCACACAGGCATATGAGATTGCATTGTGAATTGTACAACACGATTAGTTCATTAGATGCTGAATTATTTAACACATGACAAGCAGCTATTATTGTCTATATTTGGTAATGTTTGCTGAAATTTAGGCACTCCGCCTTAAGTGCCTTATAAACCAAGGAGGAGAGAGAAACTGTGAAAAGTGTGGTAAATTTCACTTACTCAAAACATCTTCTGCAAAAATGGGTAAAGTAACTTTTACAAAAATGCTGGAGAATCTATAAAAACACATCTGCTGATAAGAACCTTTGCCTTAGATATTGTTGGCTTTAAAAGTAATAGTCATAAGGATAAAACATACTGGAAGTCCTGCTTCAAGTGCATGCCACTCTTTCAAAATGTGGCAGCCACTTAAAGGCTGCTGAAAAATTTCTGTGATGATGGCTATTTCAATTCACATGAAACAAGCATGTCTGAATGATAGTGCACCAATGGAGATGTACCTGATGCTTAGTGAATCATGCATAGGTTACAAATTCTTGATATGCATGTTGTGTGGAAAATATTTACAAGGCAGAAACTTCCATGAGCAAGCACATATTTTACAGGGATGTACATTCATTACTAGAGTTGTATTAAAAAAAATTAAAAAAAAAAAAACAATCAAACAAGGAGTCTGGTAGCACTTAATAGTGGGATTTTCTCTCACAAAAGCTCATGTGATAAATAAGTTTGTTAGTCTTTTAAATGCCACCAGAATCCTTGTTTGTTTTGCTGAACTAGACTAACATGGCTACCCATTTGTAATTAGAGTTTTATAAAGCAGAGGTACTCAGCTCTTACCATAACATGCTACTATGTTACAGAAGAAAAAATTTTGAGACCTTTCTCCTGTACTTTCAGGACACCATTTTATCTATAGAAAGGGATTGAGTTTTGATATTTTCCTTTTGTACTTTCAGGATATTATTTCATCTAGAGAAAAGATTTGTGGGGGCAACCTCTTTAGCCATGTTCAGACCCCAGTGAATTGAGAAGCCAGGTATTAATGAAAGCCTTTGTTCAAATCCTATTGTTTAATACACAGCTAGTTAGAATATACTGCATATGCACCAGACATTGTGATAGATGTTATGAATTTTAGTAAGTCAGCTTCCACAAATTCTGAAGGATAGTACCAATTTCAAGGATGTCAGTACAAAGCATTATAATTTCATTTCTTTATACCATCTTGGAGAACGAAATACTACAGCTGAAAATTACTGGTTTGAGTACCATCTCTACTCCAGGCCTTAAAAGTGGCTGTGGTGATTATACAGAATATTGCCATTCGGCTGCAGGCAAAGTTCTGAGTTCGTCTCCAGGGACTGATGGGCAACACCACAGGTGGCATATACTTACAGTCACCATCACAGCATTATCATAGGTAGTATTATCTTTGCTCCTTGACAATCATAGGAAAAGTCTAAGGAATGCAAGAGACATTTTAGATCATGTTTACAAACCTAAAAACTGCCCTTTCATAAGGTCAATCATCTAGGTTTTGGAAATGTCTGAAAAAATATGGATGCCTTGTCATGATGGTGAATGATGTCTGCTCTTTTCACATTATGAATGGTGTTAAACAGAGAAGTGCCATCACTCAATTGCTATTGAAACTATATTTTGTCATAGTGCGTAATGAAGGAACACATGATTGTTCAGGTGGATGGGTTGAGTACACTAGTTCATTTTCTGTCATCTATGAATCATCAGAGCCATTAATTGCATGTATGTGCTCTTGTCTCTGCTCTGAAGCATGCAGTCAAATACTCTGTTCTGTTGCATGAACTATGTCAGTTCCCTGGTTCTGACCTTGGGTTTTGAAGACACTGTACGACTGCTGTAAAGTCTCTATTATCTGACAACATAGATCAGTCTGTGTGAAAATCACTGCCTGTATAAAGGGTAGTATCAAGGTAGTTGATCCTTGTGGATAGACCAAGTTCAACCCTCCTAACTAAAACAATCCGGCCAGTTAGGGAGGGTTGGGCTACATGTGGATGTATAAAAGGTTGTTAGTGGGCAGTTTGAAGAAGATTGAGACTGCCAGCTATGCTCTAGGGAGGAAGGACCTACACTAAAATGGAGCTAGCCCCTGTGGTAGGTCCCTAGACTTGAGGGGACTGGGGATCAGAGAAGCTGCCTTTGGGCTGTTGCTCCAAGAATGGAGCAGAGCTGACTGAGGCTGGGAAGCTGCCAAGAGTGGGGGTGCAAGAGGCCATTTGTGAAGAGTGAGCCTTACGCCTGAGGCCCAGGACTGAGTAGGAAGATTATTTTCTGCTTCTTTGCCAAACTCTGCTAAAGAAATAAATCTTCATGAAGAAAACTGGGTATAGGAGTGCATGCTTTGTAGCTGGGGAGACGCACAATGAGATGACGGGTCGGATGACAGTGTGGTACATCCAGGCCATGTTATGTTTCTACACACACATTAAAAGCTTCACCACTTCCCAAACACTCATGTTTTCACAAATGTTAACATGGAAGCAAAAGAGAAAAGGGTACAAATGCAACCATATCATATCACATTGTGGAATATGAAAACATGTCTGAAAGTAATTTTTACCACAGTTTACCCAGCTCCAACTATAAAATTCTTTAATTCTCCTTTACTGTTTCCTTTTTATGAGTGTATCCGTCTGAGTTACTCTCAGAGGGATGTAACCCAAGACAAAAATAGCATATTCTGAACAAGGTGTTCTGACTTCATTGGTGAGCAGACAAGACAGCATGTGGGCACCACAGAGCCCCTGAACATGGGAAAACTAACACATTCCAACATGCACTAGGAAAACCAGGGCAGTGGTGAATAGGGTGTAGTTGGTTAGATGAACCTTTTATTGCCTGCAGCATGTTGTTAGCTATTTTCTGATGAACTAGCCAGTAGCTGCTACAGCCTGAAGTTGATTGCTGTTCTGTTTGCCTGTCCTAATGAAGGGGTACTTCTTCCTGTTCTGTTTCTGGTCTGTGTCTGTTTGTGGTTCTTCTTGGAAGCTCTTAAGGAAACCACAGAATTATACCTCTTCAAAAGAAAAGGGTAACTGGGAATCACTAATGTCATTATTTTCAATCATCTGCTTTATAGTTTCTACCAATGTGACAATCATTAAATAGCAATAATCTGTAGGTAGTCACAAAACTGACACACCTAAAATTTGACTCAATCACAAAACCACTTTTTTTTTTTCTTTTCCATTTCACCAACAAAGGGTTAGGGTGAAATCAGACACCAAGGGAAAGACCTTTAATAGGAAAGGCTAACACTGGAGTGGAGCTAGCTCCTGTAGTGGGTCCCTGGAGCAAGGAACTGGGGGATCAGGGAAGCAGCCCTCCAAAAAGGGAGCAGAGCTGACTGCAGCCCGGAAGCTGCCCGAAGTGGGTGTATGTTTGGGCACATGTAGGGCTTGTGTATGTATGTATGACATAAAGCACACGTATCCTGTTGGACACAGGCACACACATATAATTTCTGTGATTATACTGAAAGTGATTTAGATGTTAAGCTTTTTGGTGGCAGGAACTGTTTTGTTATGGTTTGTTGCAGTACAACATTTAGCACAGTGGGGGACAGGTCACTCGCTGGTGGTGCTGGTGCTCTGTACATTAAAGTCAAACCATGATTTGAGGCTGTTAGTAACCCAGTCATAGGTAGGTTCTATAGTGTGCATTCTGCAGGAGATCAGACTAGATCAGGGGCTGGCAAAGTTTGCTGACACCCAGGCTGGCCCCTCCTCCCTGACCCTCAGCTGGTATTGTTAGCCTCTCTGTCAAAAAAAAGCAGCTATCACTGCTGCAGTTGGTGAGTAGGGGAGTGCTTTTCCAGGCATGCCACTAAAAGGAGACACTTGCAGAAAGGGAAAGAAACTGCTCTGAGCGGTTTCCTTCAGTGGCATGCCTGGGTATGGGTTCTCAGGAATACTGTGAAAATGAGTGTCCGGGAGCAGCTCCTTTAGACTGTGGCGGGGGCGGAAGTCCCCAGGCATGCCGTGGAAATAAGCCACCTGCAGTGTGACTTTTCAGCAGCAGTATGCCATGGAGAGGAGCTGTTCCAGTTGGCTTCTTTCTACAGTGTGCTTGGGGATTCCCCCGAATCCATCCACCCCTAAAGAACCACCTGGGGTGTTTTTTGGTGGCAGAACCAGCAATTTCATTGGCATTGCAGAGGGCACCACATGCCGCTCCAAATGGGCTCATATGCCACTGTTGGTACACTTGCTGAGAGTTGCCAGCCATGGACTAGGTGATTATATTGGTCCCTTCTGACCTTAAAGCCTGCGAGTTTTAGTCCATGACATGGGTTCCTGTGGCTATAATAATAAAAATAAATAATAATTTATAATAAATATTAGGAGTTGCCAAAATCAATATTTAGCAACCTATATACAAATTGCCAGATTTTCAAATGTGGTATGGAGTTTAGTTGTAGCTGTGGGGGTCCCAGGATGTTAGAGAAACCAATGGAAGATGGTTTAGTAAAAGATATTACCTCATCCACCTTGTGTCTCAGATTTTCACAGGTGCTCAGCTGCAACTGCTAATGAATTCAGTGGGAGATGCAAGTGTGTGTCTTAATGCAGCACCATTCCCTCTGCATCTTTTGTCATTCTGCATAAAGAGGGGGAGTTTCAAGCTCAAGAAGATTCCCTCTGTTCATTTTGAGTGGAGAATATTGTGACAGATGCTGAAATGGAATAAATCGTTCTAACTGCATTAAATTAAATGGAGCTACACCCATTTGCATGAGCTGAAGCTCTGGTGCAGTGTGTGTAAATTGGTTTGGGCAGGTCCAGCATTCCCAGGTAGTTTATTTCTATTTTTTTTTTTAAAATAGCTTGAACTTCCTTTCATGCAGAACTTAAAAGGTCTACTATGTGAATTCTGCTCTTTGAATGGCAGAGAATACTGCTTTGGCACAAAGACAGAGTATGTTTCATGACTCATTACAGTAAAACATTCAAGCTGTGCAAGTGATCCAGGTTGTGGCCTAAAAAGGCTTTGGGAATCAGAATGGGATTTTGAAGAATCTGACTTGGAATTCAGGTCCCATAGTTATTATTTGCCATGTATGCCTAAGCTACTGTTCTTCCTGAAAAAAAAAGAGGGCAATTCTTTTCCCCCTCCTATCATTAATTAAAAGAGGAATTTGTCCTTCTGGGGTGAATTATTTAGATGGTAAGCTCTTCAGAGCAGGCATTTTATATTCCTGTTAAGCATATACATTTTTCTTTTTAGATAATAAATAATATTTATGATTAATTGGAAGTGCTGGATCTTTAACCAAAGATGCAGCAAAATTCTGTGCATTAAGAATTAGGATCACCTACATAAATCTTCTACCATTATGCTTACAAAATATTCCAGAGGTTAGGGAGCCAGTATGCTGTGACTGCTGCATATCATGGTGACAAGCGGCATCTTGTGGGTACCTTCTTTTCCCTCCATCTGTTGTACCCATCTGTTGTTTCTGGTCTCCTGCTTATACTGTAAAGTTTGTGGTGCAGAGTCTGGCTCCTCCTCATTTTTAAAGAGTGTGCAGTAGAAGTGGGGCCTCTCAGTGCTACTGCACACAAATACTAAGAGCTTTAACCATGATGTGATGACACTACTACTACTCGGTAGCTGTGCATAAATTAAATGTTTTCAGCAATTTGCCCTTTGAGTTCAAGATATTTCAAAGACTCTGCATTTTAATTCGGTAATAGCCTTTGGGTTCCTGTTTGCTGCAAAATATATATATATATATATATATTTGCTTCTTTTGTTACTATCTGTAGACTTATGTGTGTTCAAGAGATAATAGACAGGTGGTACATTAAACAGCACAAATTCCATTATCACAGTATAATTTGTATTGTGCCCTGTCTTCCCAGGTCTTTGAGAGTTATAAGGAAACATTTTAGGTTTCCTAGTTATATCTTCTGCCTTCCTTTTGTTCCATATAAATCAGTGGAGAACTAGAATAAATAAAATCAGGATAATTGACTGGGGATGTTTAGTCTATTGTCAATAGAACTTTCTGATGCTTCAGTTATTTTATAATCCAAGAGATGGTCTGCACCTATCAGAGGGAGTTTTGCTGGAGTGGGGACTACTATATTTAGTATGAGAAAGTTACCACTTGTTTTAGTCAGGGCCAGTACTCAGATGCATTTTCAAATGCCTTCTCTCCATCCTAGCAGAACCAGTGGCTTTATTACAGCAACAACTTTGCAGTCAAAGATAAGTGCAGCCCTTCTACCATGTGGATCTAGAAGATGCTGAGAGTACCATCATATCCATCTCCCCAAGTGAAGAAGAAAATTTCAACTTTTCTATACTCTTGCCACCTGCTGGTCTGAGGTGCTATATTCCAAGGATCAGCTTGAACCTCAGTTTCTTCTATAGCATGAGTTGAATGCCTAATCCACTGGAAGGACTCCCAGTGATTTCAGTGGGCTTTGGCTCAGCCTCAAGTGTCTAAAATTCAGTGAGCTAAATCCATCCCTCAGTTGTGTTGGTGTAATTCTAGAGTAGTTATATGGCTCTGAGTGGGCAATCCAATTTTACAAGGGCTGTTTGGAATTCATTTAAAAAAGTAAGGTTCCTAAATTGCCAAAAGCTGCATAAAATGAATGTTACATTGAACTCTAGCTAATGAAACTTTTGTTAACTTACCCTGGAAAAATTTAGGTTTTTTCCAGGGGAACGATTAACAATTAGAATGAAGCCCTTCACTGGAATATTAGTCTTGTGGTCTGTTGTGTAGTACATTTAACTAGCTTTGTAATGCATCATTCCTATTGTTTTTATGGAAGGGAAGAAAGAGGAAAGAAAACTGTCAATTTCACTGTACAGTGTAAAAGAAGCTTAGAGAGAAAATGTTTATGATCCTTCCCTTTTACAATGATGGGTGCATTTCATCTTTAGCCAGAAGCTGCTAACATCATTTCCTCTCTGTAGGTTGGCTGGCGAGTGATAGGAAAAGAAGAAGGCACTTTGTGAACATCCCTTCTACCTCCAACCTTTAAATCAAAGCTGCAAGTGGCCTACAAATTTCTGTAGTAAACTGGCTAGCTGTTTAAAATACTACTGCAAAAGATTCATCCTTGTTTATGACAAAATATAAGGAAGCCATTATGTCTTGGTGGTTAGACTAGATGGCCTTTACAGTCCCTTCTGTGATTCTGTGATCTCAGAAATACTTCAGAATTTAATGATTCGTGAGGTTGGAAATAGAATACAGAGCTCACAGTATTTCATCCATTGCTGTGGTATCTGGATGTGTTACACAGATGTAAGTGATTGCCAGTTGCCAGTTCAGTCTTAGCATCACACCCCTTGATTGGGAAAACATCCATAGTTATGGGCCAAGTTTATAAAAAGTTCAAAAAAAAGGTTAACAAACATATCTTCTTAAAAGTCCTGCACCAAGGGCTTTGGTGGATTAAATTCTTGTCAGAATTTAGAGGACTATATTCTCTCTTTTTTATCATTTCCTCTATTAGAGAGGTGATCTCATTTAATGGGGGTTTTAGATGTTGGAATTGTTTTGTTTGTTTGTTTTGTTCGGCAAGTACCTTTGTGGAATTTATATATGCTTTTGTGTGAGTGGAAGGTGCTAGAGTTGGGATTTCTATTGTGCTAAGCTTCTTGGACAGTGTTTCTCATCTCTGGCCTGAGACTAGTGCTCCAAATAGACTGAATTTCATTCTTCATTCTGCTTCAGTGTCTGTTCCCCTTGTATGGTTTCAGTCAGGGATCCAGATCCCATTCTGTCATCCTCCATCTCTTTATCTATCTGCTGCTAACAGTTCATATGGAAAAGTCATTTGTGTGACATCACTGAAGTCTGTTGACTGTTCTGGGGTAGACCATACATTTTCTCTGTCAAGATGCAAATGACTGTATGGTCTGGGAAGCATTGATGGGCTAAAATAACAAGTTAGGCATTATGAGTAATAATTTAATTATTGCCTCTGTAATTCTGTGTTATGTTACTTGGATGACTACTTCAGGAAATTTCTAAGCACTGTAATTTATAAATTGAGAAAAAGGTAGTATAAATACCAGAATTCTCAAGATACTCTCAAAGCTTGCTGTTCTTGAGTGCCACAAATTGGAACCAAGGATTGTGAGAAGACAAACAAAATGTGACACTTATAAAGACTAATGTATATTTTTACTGCATGGGCTTTTGTGGGTTTAATCCCACTTCATCAGGTGAATGAAACAGAGACTAGTTTTTAGGTGAAACACACGCACACAAAGGCAAGTTGCAAGCACAAGGTCAGTTCAGTCTTTTTTGGCAAGCCAAACAAATTGATTTTATTCAAACAGTGTGGAACAATACATGAGAAGGTGAGAATGTGAATCACCTTTGGCAATGAAAGACCCAGCCCAAATCCCTATTCAGACAGTCTGATGATCTCAAATGTGCATGTGAATGCAAGTTCTGCAGTTTCATGTTGTCGTCTGGCTTTAAAGTCTTTTTGCTGAAGCACGTAACTGTTACGTCTTTTACTGAATGTGCAGGGAGGTTGAAGTGTCCCCTGCTGGTTTTTGAGTGTTACCATTCCTGATAATCTGATTTGTGTCCTTGTATTCTTTTGCACAAGGACAGTCCAGTTTTGACCAATAGGTAAGGCAGAGGGGCATTGTTGGCACATGATAGCATATGTCACATTAGTAGAGAAGCATGTGAATGAGCCCCTGGTGCAGTGGCTGATTTGGTTAGGTGCTATGATGCAGTCACTTGAGTAGATATGAGGGCAGAGTTGGCAACAGGGTTTGTTACGGGGAGAGGTGCCTGCCTTGGTGTTTCTGTTGTATAGTGTGTAGATGTTAGTGACATTTATTTAAGATCATGGGGTCTGTCTGTAAGTGAAAAGGCTTAAAAGAGTGAGGGATTGATTGATTGTCTTGCAAGATAGTCTGTAGATCCTTAATGATGTGCTAGAGCAGGAGTGGCCAGACTGTGGCTCGGGGTCTGCATGTTGCTCTTGAATGAAAAAGTGTGGCTTATGGAAGAGTGTCAGCAAATCAATTTAGTAGGTAAAAGTACATGGCTATATGCGTCAGTGTGGTTCTTGAAGGTTTAATAATTGACTTGTGTAGTTCTTGAGTTCCATAAGTTTGACCACCCCTGTGCTAGAAACATTTGGCTAGGGAGCTGTAGGTGATGACCAGTGGTATTCTGTTGTTTTCCTTGTTGGGCCTGTCCTGCAGTAGTTGACTTCCAGGTTCCCATCTGGCTCTATCAATCTGTTTCCATTCTTGTCACGGTAAAGGGGGCACTGCAAGCATGACAAGGTTTTAGTGGAATTGAGTTAGTGTCACAACTTGGTACCTAAAGGGAGAAAATTAATCACAGTGCCTTTAATTAAGTGGAGAGGGGAAAAGAACATTTGCTGCATGCAACAAGCTTGTCTTTTGTCTTCTGCCTTCAGGGTGCAAGATTTGTGTTGCACCTCTTAGAATCTTGCCTTATGAAATTAGGGGTCTTAGTTGTTTCAGCCACTGACCAAAGTGGTGCCATTGTGAACAACATATAAGTAACCACAATGCTTTGATTCAAATCTTTAATGTTCATATGATGTATGGGTATTTTAAATCTGTGTTCAGCACATTTAATCTTATCTAAATTCCAAAGGGGCAGCTGTCTTAGTCTAATAAAGCAAAAAAATCAAGGAGTCTTGTGGCACTTAAAGACTAACAGATTTATTTATCTCATGAGCTTTCGTGGGCGAATATCCCACTTCGTCAGCTTTTCAAAGTGTCTGATGAAGTGGGATATTCTCCCACGAAAGCTCATGTGATAAATAAATGTGTTAGGGTATGTATACACGGTAACTGTTATTTCGAAATAACCCATTTTGAATTAACTCATTTCAAAATAAAATCCTTATTTCAAAATCAGTGAATTCGAATTAACAGTTTGTTAATTCGAATTAAGGTAAAGCCTGCTTTCGAAACACCTGTTATTTTGAAATGGTTATTTTGAAATAAGGCCTTTCGGGCATGTTGTTTTGAAACAGTTGTTTCAAAACAATGGTGTTGTTTCGAAAAAACATGTCTGAACACTATTGTTTCAAAACAACCATTTTAAAACAACAGCTATTTTGATTTCCTGCTAGGTTTAACGGTTTCGAAACAACGGGTCCCGTTGTTTCAAAATAACGGTGCATCATGTTGACATAAGAAATTTTATTTTGAAACAATGGCTGTTGTTTCGAAATAAAACTCACGTCTGAACACAGCCTTGGTCTTTAAGTGCCACAAGACTCCTTGCTTTTTTTAATCTTATATGTTTCTCTGGTTTCACAAAATGAGTCAACAATGTCATAGGTTTGATGTTCTTTCTTCCCATTTAGCAAGGTTAGAAGACCCAAGTATTTACTTATACTGCAGATAACAGCTGCTTAAGTAACAGAAAAAAAAATACTTTGAAACCTGCAAAAACCTTTTAAAGCCCACAGTCTCAATCTTCCACAGCTAGTGACATGTGCCAGAGGCTCTTGGGCAACATAGCCTCATGCAGTCATATAGTTCAATTTGCAAGGCTGCACCTTCATCCTCTGTAACTGTGACTGATGACTTCTTACTGTCCAACCCTGCCACCTCTGGACATTTTTGTCTGCCTCCTTCTGTTTATCCTGGATTATTTGCATGGGTGGACAGTTCAAGTTTCCCTTCGCCCAGTCCTTACCAGTCAGAGCTGCTGTCAAAAATATTTGCTCGATAGATTGGGGAGTGCATCTGGGGATACAGAAGATACAGGTCCTGCGAACAGAACAAAAACCTCCACTGCATATCAGTGGCATGGAATTTCTGGCCATTTGCAGTAGCTGTCTGACTTTCCTAGACTGCCTCAAGGTTTTTGTAGTTCACATACTTGCCAACAGTACCACTGTGATGCATTACATGTACAGGCAAAGTGGAGCACACGCCATGATGCTCTACCAAGAGGCAATCAGATTGTGGCTGTTCTGCATTGATAAGAGTCTCACTCTGATAGCCGATCACTTTCATGGGTCCCCGAATGATCTTGCAGACAATCCATAATCATCTTGAGCTGCTGAACTGAGTGGTCTCTGAAGCATGATGTTCTGCAAGCCTCTTTTGTTTTTGCAGCATAAGGCATCCTAGTGATTGCCATACAAGAGACACCAAGAAATGTCGTCTGGTCTGTTCTTGAGAAGACCTAGTCCAAGCTCCATGGCTGATGCTAAGCACGTAACTGCTCCCACAGTGTGCTTTGGAAATTATGCCTCCTCTATCTCTCATTGAGAAACCTATGTTTGAAACTATGACCCTAGTGAAGTCAATGGGTGTTGCTAATGATTTCACCCAGAACAGAAGTTCATCCTAGAAGTCAAAGTTGGCGCTTTTCTAAGCTCAGGATATAAGCAATGGTAAAGTGCACCCATTGGTGGAGCGTTTGTTTTTGTTTTATCAGATCACAAACACAATGCTTCTCTGAGCTGGGGTACAAAAGCACCCATTTTATGACAGAGTTTTCTAGGACAGTTAAGAAAATACACACTTCTCCCAGCTACCATACTTAAACATTTCAATCTGTCTAGTATGATTAAGCAGAAGTACTGTAAAAAATGAAAAAGAAAGCAAGGAAGAAAAGTCATATCTTATTGTGCTAAAAGGAGGTTGAAATCTGACCATATTAAACACTCACGAGTAATGAACAATAAGGAATGTGTTGAGGGATGAGGTTCTTGAATCAGTAGACTTGGAGCCAGCCATGCTTTAGCCAGGGAGAGCAGATGGAACTATCTGGTCTGAGAAATGTATAATCATATTTGTTATGTGCTATAGAGTCTCAGTTTTGGAATTCAGACTGAACTGCAATTAGTGGGGAGAATGCTGTCCTTTCAGAGGACTGCTAGGCCAGCAGGCTGTGCATATCTTTTATTGATGTGGCTCAAATAGCTTCATTCTTTAATAGTGTTGCCATTGCTGTCCCAAGCCAAAATGCTAGCATCTGATACAGTGGCATGCAGCACATCTGGAAATACTGTGAGCAGCTCAATGACAAGCCAATTTCTTTTCTTTCAGTTCCGCCTGGTGGTAAAGACAGCACTGAAACTGCTGCTGGTGTTTGTGGAATATACGGAATCCAATGCACCACTTTTAATCCAGGCAGTATCCACAGTAGATGATAAGAGAGGTGAGTAACTGATATCTTGAGGTGAAATCCAGGCCCTGCAGAGAGTTTTGCTGCTGGTTTCTGGAAGCCAGGATTTCACCTGTGGTGTATGTGTTGTCTGTCTTTTTCTTCCAAGGGAATTTTGTTTAATGATTATTAGTCCCATACTCATTTTACAAAACTGCTGCTTGATTTTTTTTAAAGTGTGTTTTAAGTACTAATATAACACAAAGTCACTGTAAAAAGCACCTTCCTCTCTAAGTTCCAAAGAGGCAGCCATGTTAGTCTAGTTCAGTGAAGCGAACAAGGAGTCCTGTGGCACTTAAAAACTAACAAATTTATATATTGCATGAGCTTCCTTCGCGGGGGGGCAGAGGAAGCCTGGGGGTGGGGTGCCCCAGGCTTGGGGGCAGCCCCAGCTGGCTTCCCCCCCTTCCCCTTGCTGGGAGTAGGGGGGCAAAGGGGGCTAAGGTTCCCATCCCCCCCTGCTCCCAGCAAGGGGAAGCAGGGGGAAGCCCACTGGGGCACCCTCTGACCCCCTGCACCCCCTGTGTTGTTTCAAAATAAAAGTCCTGTGTGAACATACCCTAAATTCCCTCATTACTGGAGTTATCTAGGGACTTCACAATTTTTAGGGTAATAATTTTCATATGAAGCAGAGAAATAGTGTTATCGCCATTTTACAGATGAAAAACTGAGTGACTTGCTTCAGGAAATCTGTTGCAGAGCAAGGAATTGAACTCTGGGCTCCCAAAATGTAAGGTACTGCACTGACCACAGGATCATGCTTGCTCTTCCTGCTAAAAGTAGCCATCTGGTACAGAGAAAACCTACATACTCAGTGTTGTCCTTTTGTAGTCAAAGAAACCCAAAAAAACTTAATGTCACTATAGCCTGTTCATAAAATCAATGTTCTGCTGTTACATTGCAAGAAAATCCTCCAGCAGATGTTATGCTGAGACCTGTTACCTATTATGTCCAGGGGAAAAAAAATTGAATTAAAAGAATAGTATACAAAAATAAAAGAAGAAAAATGTTGTGGTGGGATTTTTTGGGGGTGGCTTTTCCTGCAAAAATATTGCTAATATTGCTGAACTCCAGGGACATCTATTTTGACTTGAACTGTTCCTTTGGTTAGTGAGGCTGCCGACCGATTGTTGTGGTCTCACACATGGAAATTAAAACAAAGTCTCCATCCTTAGAATAGTTGCCTTGCTGCTGAGCACCTTAAAATGGCTCATTATGGTCAAAGTAAAACGAATGATTATGGGGACAGAAGCTGGGCAGGGATGATGGGGAGAAACAAGGTTACCAGTTTTACTTTAAACTGCCAGAATGGGTGTGTTGAAAAGATTAAAAAAGAGCAATAAATCCTCTGTGTTAGGGTGTTAGGCAAGGGGATACTTTAAAAATGCGGACTCTTCAGGTTAGTTTTCTGTTTCAGATTAAAACCCATAAACCTTAGAATGCTACACAGCAAAAATGTACTTACAGTGCTCATGTAATAGTGAGTTCTATGATTTATTTTTACAGCCAATTGCAGTATTTCCTCAGCCCTCTGAACTCACTCATATTCTCAATATGTTCAAATCACCAGCTGTTCACATGCTAGCAAACCCCATTAAATAATGGGGGAAAAAAAGGGGAAAAAACATGCTAACATGTGCCATCCATTTTTATATCCTTCAGGATAACCTCCAGCATGTATTTCAGCCCCCAAAAAGTAATAAAACAACTTCAAAATCAACATAAAATTTTGAAGAAAAAAGGATATTTGTGGTTAGATGGATGATTGTTGAAAGGAAAGGGGGAGATTATGGGAATTTTCATACCAGCAAGGAGGCAAATTGCATCAGGGCCTCACAAAAAACTTATCCTTTCATATCCACAATGCTTTCTTTTAAAAATAAGGACCATCACAATTACGTTAGAGGTTCTCCTGCAGTAAACCAAGAAACTACAAGAGACATCCATTTTCTTGTCCTCTCTTTAGGCAATTTTTAGGTCATCAGAGAAACAGCATTTTATTTTTATTCACCTTGATGTTCCCTTTTTAATTACAATTAGTAATTGCTGGCTTGTAACAGTGGCAGACTTGCTTTAAAAGACTCATGTATCAGATGGAAGAAGAGGAAGTATAGGTTGTATGCCTTTTGGGGGGAATTTTATCATAAATCTTGGTGCTAAGTAATTAATTTCAATGCTGCTTTTGGAAAAAAAATACCCCTATTATTCATTCGCATGCAAGGCAATGAGATGTGACATAATTCTTTAACATGTGTACCACACATGATTAACAACAACAAAAAAGACCCCCAAAAAACCCCAACACTTAATAATTCAACCTTGTTTCCAAGTGATTCCATCTGTGGTTTCTTTGCTAGAATACATCCATATGCAAACTGAAGCACAAAGCTTCATAGAAGCTGTTGGCTTAATAATGGATAAAAGCAGATCATTGGTGAGCAACTGTACAGTCTCTAGTACATACAGAGCACCCCCTTGCTTACACTCCTTTATTTAGAGTTTGGGTTTTTTTCTGCTATCTATTCTTGTTCTTTCTTCTGCTCTCTTTCCCCTGGAATACAGGGCAACTCTCTCCTTTCTATTAAAGTTCATTGGTTTTTTGTACTGGGGACTGGAAGGTGGTGTAGGAATTCAGCAGTGCCTCCAGCTGCTACTTTATCACAGGTGTCTTTTTTTAATACCGAGATTAAAGCATTGTGTCTGAACTAAGCACAGTGATGTCCTATTCACGCTTCTTGTTTCTGCTGCTTTGGCTGCTGTTATATGACTTGTAAATGGCTTGTCATATCAGAACGCTCCACATTTCCCTCCCTTATCAAGACACAGTTAGATGTTCGGGAGATTAATATTGATATTCCTAAGGCTGGGTAAAAGGAAGCACATGCACACAATGAGCTTATTAAAAAATAAAGTATAAGAGGTGCAGATATGTTTCCCAATGCAGAAGTTGTCACTTCTTAGTGCTTATGTCTACTGGAGATTCACAAATAAACCTCTGTAAGTTGATGAATTCTCACACAGACATACAGTACTAGTCACACCTTAGACCGCACCTGTGGTATTAGTCTTCTCCTAGGCTTTTCAGACTGAAAACGGTGTTTCCTTACAGGGTTGTCATGTGACATGGAGACTCTACATAGGGATTTGGCTGAGCTAATGCATTATTTTTTTTTAAATTAGATTTGAATGAAAATTCATGCACATGCAGTTTTAAGGACAGGCCAACAATAATCAGAGACTCAGGAAGTGTGTATAACAAACAAGGAGTCCTTTGGCATTTTTAAAGACTAACTCATTTACTTATATACATGAGCTTTTGTGGGAGAAAAATGTCACTTTGTCAAATGCTTTGAAGTTTTGAAGTGTCTGATGAAGTGAGATTTTCTCCCATGAAACCTCATGTGGTAAATAAATTTGTTAGTCTTTAAAAGCACCACCAGACTCCTTGTTTATTTTGCTGAATTAGACTAACACAGCTGCCCCTTAGGAAGTACACAGATACACTATTTTGCTATATTGTCTTTAATGTGCCCTTAATCATCTGGGACATAATTAGAGTTGAATCAAGGTGCAGGAGGGCTGGGGCTGCCCTCCCTTATGTCCCCCCATTGCAATAGCGTCCTGCCTGGGGGCAGGATCATGGACTCTGAGGCCACAATTGGACAGTGGAGCTGCAGGCAGGGGCAGCAGGGAGGAGCCACGGGCCCACACTGCTGTTGGGGGAAATGGATGGGCTGCGGACTGGTGTTGCTCCCCTGCTGTGGGAGGTTGCAGGGAAGCCCTGCAGACCACCACTGCTGCAGGAGGCAGCCCAGAGACCATGGGCCGCCACACTTCTGCCCTGCTCCCATGCTATCTGGTCTGGAGCCATACCAGCAGCAAGCAGGCTGCTGAAAGTGAGCAGCAGCAGCCCTCTATTCAGACAGGGCTGGATTTTTCAGGGGTCATGTGGCTTCCCTTTAGTCCAGAGCCAGGGACTGTAGCCCCTACAGCCCCTGCCTTAATCTGGTCCTAGAGCTAACAGTTGTCACTGCACTTTACACCATCCATGGCCACTCTGAATTTAGCGGCGGCAGTGTGGATGAAGCTTAGATGATCCACGTCCAAAAGCACAGGACTTCAGCTAAAGGAGAATCTCCTGTAACTGTTAGCAGTAGGAAGCCTATGACGTACAGGAGAGCAGTTCCAATGTTATTCATAGAAAGACAGTGGTATACATGTAGAGAAAGAAACCTCTGTTAGTTCACTAGAGTAAACCTGACTTTTCTCTCTCAACAGATTTGCTACTGATATTTCATAAAAGTCATAATCTTGTGCTTATAATAGTACCCACCTTTTGTGTAATTTTCTTCAGCAGCAGAACTCAAAGCACTTTACAGGGGAGGTCATTTTCATTGTCACCTTTTTACAGATGGATTGGGCACAGAGAGATGAAGCAACTAGCCCAAAGTCACCCAGTAGACCAGTGGCAGAGCTGGGAATAGAACGAGGTCTCAGGAGTCCCAGACAAGTGTCCTGTCCAGTAGGCTACATTGCATCCCCTTATATTTTTGTCTGCTGTCAGAAAAAGTGTTGCCACAAATTCAGCATTATACTTCCATGGCATGATTGTGTAAGAGGAGGAGCTAGGCTGTCTGGCGAATGCATTTGTTTACCCTCATAGGATTGAGAGTTAACAAATGTTGGTAGATAGCAGTGGAGAAAGGAGAAGAAAAAACCAAACAGCTGACCATTACAAGGATTTAGTTATTCAGTAGAAGTTGTCCTAATCTGAAACATTTAGCTCTGACTCCGGATTTGAACGTCTTCAAAGTTTGAAAAAGTCTGACCATTATAGTTAGTGGCAAGCCATGGCTTTTGGACCTGAAAAAAAATTTCTCTAACAGTTGGGAGTGTTCAGATCTGTGGTTTTGGTTTGAACTCATCTGTAGTCTGAGGTGTTTGAAATCTTTCCACAATTTCAATATTCCTCTTCAAGGGAAGGTAGAAAGAATAAGGGAGAATGAAGCTTCATGTTTTTCAAGGCTCCTTGTCTTGCTGAAGCTTCTTGTGAATTTAGAAGACATACACCTTTAAGTAATGAGGAAAGATAAACATCCTTACAGGTAGCCTCATACTTTCTCTTTGCTTTTGCAACTCAGAATTGCAGTGAGAATATAGGCAGGCTAGATGCAAAATGTCACATCCTTATCTGGTATAAATAAAAGTATTTCCATTGAAATTACTGGAGCTACATCAGTTTACACCAGCTGAGTATCTGATCCAGAATTTCCACTGTATGGGTCAGGAAATGTCCTTTCGTAAATAGTGACAGACAACTGTGTTCTGAAAAGCAAGTACCACTAGACTGGTTTGCTGATAAAAGTGCCTAACTGACAGATTAAAATAAACACCCTGAAAGCAGTGAAGAAACAGAGATATAGGCTAACTAAATTGGTGCTTTTGTGGGCAAATATGGATGTCATCTTTGCGTGGAAACAGTCAGGAGAATGTGGAATGATAAAATACTAAGATACTGAATTTAAAAAACAAAACAGAATTGTTCTAATCAAAGTAAGGACTGTCTGGCTACAGGATAAAAGGCATTTTCCCCTAGAAGAACTTTCACTGACTCATAAGGCAAGGATTAAATAATTAATTTGTCATGTTATTGGCAGTTCATTTCCTTACAAATGGCATTGTTATAGGTCAAAATAATATAATTTCCTCTCTCTCTCGGTCTCTCTCTTTTTCTCCCCCTCTTCCCTTTTCTTTTCATTAGAAACCACAGGAAGACATTTTTGTAGTGAGGATATCATTCCTGCCGATCATATATCTTATTTGAACAGAGTGAATTTGTTCCATATGTCTACTGAACATGTGTTTCTTGCACAAAAATGTCTGTTTATGTAGAGAGGCAAATGAAGACAAGGCTAGTGGAAATGGAAAAGCTCATTACAGAGCAGTTTTTTAATTAATGCATTAGTATTAATGCACAAGAAAAAATACTGAGCAGTTAGAGAGCATCTCTGGCCCTTTTTTACCTTTGACTGTGGTACGGAAGCTGCTGAAAGCTTTGTGTTTTTTGCTTTGTTTCCAGTGAGGATTGGAGAATATTGGTATCAGTAAAAATAGAGGAACTGAAAATGGAAAAAGAATTGCTACCTAAATGTTCATCAGTAAGGAGCTTTGCACACTATAAACTGCCTTCTTTTTCTGAATGGCACCCCAGCTAAATCAGTGAGTGACGTGTGTGTGGCGGAATATACAGTTGAATGCAGTGTGAATGAGAAATTACTCTGTCTTATAATAACCCATGTGGTCTATGTGAAAACCACAAAAGGATTATCTGCTAGACTGCAGCACACTACCTTTGGGGCATTGAATAGCCAATGACAGTTTCTTCTGATGAGTTTCATGATAGAAGTGTATTATCACTTCATATCCTGTGGGTTGAAGTATGGAGGTTGATTTGTGTGATGATTAGTCTGAATTTATTTGCCGCATGAGCTTTTGTGGGTAAAATCCCACTTCATCAGATGCATGAAATGGAAACTACAGTATGCAAGGGAATATGTAAATACAGGGAAGGATGACTCATAAAGTCAGTTTAGACTTTTTCAGCAAATCAAGCAAGTTGTTTGGATTCAGTGGGGAACAACAGATAAGAAGACAGAAGATTAAAATGGGAGAATCATCTTTTGCAATGAGTGTGCCACCCCAAGTCTCTATTCAAGTCTAATTTAATGGTGTCAGATTTGCATAAGAATGCTAACTCTGCAGTTTCCCTCTGTGGAGATGCATTTGACAAAGTAGGTTGGAGCCCATGAAAGCTTATGCCTGAAGAAATTAGTTTGTCCTTAAGATGCCACAGGAGTCTCCTTCATTTTGCTGTTAATTGACTAACATGGCTACCCCTCTGGAACTCGTCAGATATAACATAATTTCTCTTGAATCTACTGGTCATTTTCCTAAAGAACTATAAAATGACTCTACTTGGAGCAGTAAATTATGAAGATACCTTGTATTACAGGGCTTTTATAATTATATGATTCAAAAGAAATGTAGAATAGATCATGGGTTTTTGCCTTAGGATATAAAACTGAAAGAATTGGCTTAGAATTGTGTGAGGGCAGGGCTATAAGGAGAAGTTAATAAAATAATTCAGGTAAGAATCGAGACAAAAGACGTATCGCTCTTGCATTGATCCTTTTATTTCAAGAAGCATAAACAGGGATTAAATGCTGCTATCCTCTTTATTTCGGTCAACAGCTCTTGTCTAGCTATAGGTACTGTTCCTAATACACTATATAACTGTAATATCATTAAAAATAAAGGTGTAAATATTGATGCATCAAAGAGCTATACAAACTATTAGTTCAGCAGTTTGTCTAACAATTTGCTATCATGAAGCTGTGGTACATAGTATCTGAACCTGTCAATGTTGGAGCATATATGATAAGCTACAGCATTTTATGCATTTTATCAATGGTTTTTGTTTTACTCTTAGGAGCCAAGCCATGGTCCAATATTATGGAGATACTGGAGGAAAAGGATGGCGTTGACACTGAACTGCTGGTTTATGCAATGACATTAGTTAACAAGGTTTGCTTTTACAAATCAATATCATTAGCAATATTAGTACTCATTTATTTTAGTTGCTGAAAGGTGGTATGGCCATTTTGCAGTTGTGTTCAGTATTTTCATGAATGATTTAGATAATGGCATAGAGAGTAAGCTTTAAAGTTTGCCAATGATACCAGGCTCGGAGGGGTTGCAAGTGCTTTGGAGGATAGGATCACAATTCAAAATGATTTGGACAAACTGGTGAAATGGTCTGAGGTAAATGGAATGAAATTCAGTAAAGACAAGTGCAAAGTACTCCATTTAGGAAAGAAGAGTCCATGCAAAATATACAAAATGGGCAATGACTTCTTGGGAAGGAGTACTGCGGAAAGAGATCTGGTTGTCATAATGGACTACAAGCTAAATGAGTCAACAGTATAACATTGTTGCAAAAAAAGCAAATACCATTCTGGGATGTATTAAAAGGAGTAAGACACAAGATGTAGCTCTTTTACTCTACTCCGCCCTGCTTAGGCCTGAACTAGAGTATTGTGTCCAGTTCTAGGCACCTCATTTCAGGAAAGATGTGGACAAACTGGAGAAGGTACAGAGAAGAGCAACACGAATGATTAGAGGCCTGAGTACTTGACTTATGAGGGTAGATTGAAAGAGCTGGGCTTGTTTAGAAAAGAGGAGACTGAGAGGGAACATGATAACAGTTTTCAAGTATCTAAGAGGTTGTCACAAGGAGGAGGGAGACAAAACTATTCTCTTTAACTGCCAGTGATAGGACAAGAAGCAGTGGGCTTAAACAACAACACGAGAGGTTTAGGTTAAACATTAGGAAAAAATTCCTAACTGTCAGGGTGATTAACCACTGGAATAAGTTGCTTAAGCAGGTTGTGGAATCTCCATCATTGGAAGTGTTTTAGAGTAGGTTAGACAAACCTGTCTAACCTGTCAGAGATAGTTTAAGAGAGTACTTGGTCCTGCCATGAGTGCAGGGGACTGGACTTGATGGCCTCACATGGTCCCTTCCAGTTTCTATGATTCTATGTAAAGATCAGTCTTGTCCCAGTTATTTACAGGGCAGGCATTAATCAATCCCATCAAAGTCAAATTAGATTAAGTTTAACTAGAGTACACAGCTTGCCATTTTAATACTATGCCTTTGCTTGCAATTCTACTCTGTTTTTTTTAAATGTAACATTAACAGCAGCAGATGCCATGGTGAGGGCCACTAAATATATCTTTGTATAAGTAAAATAAATATTCAAATACTGTGTAATCTCAACACATGGTAGCCATACCATTCAGACTCTAGTCTGCTCTTTTCAGTCTTTTCTCTTCCAACCCTTAGAACACTACCAGATCACCAAGTTAGTGAGAAAAATTAGACATATCAGAGTAACCTGAAAGAGAAGTCACTTTTCAGATTAATTGGCTGGAGTGGCAGAAGGCTGAGCAGCTGGGTAGAGGGGAGAGCGATGAAAGGATTTTCACTTCATGTGAATGCTGTAGTATGTTGAGCTTGTATGTGGTTTAGTCAGATAGAAAGAGAGGTATAGGTGTTTGACAGTGGGTGGAGCAGTGGGAGGACCAGAAATTCTTGGGGGCTACAGAAGATTTATTACTAGACAGATGAGGGCAGAATACTAGATGGGGGTGGCAGTTTCTGGATCAGTAAATGTGTGAGCAGCTTTCTGAAGGTTAATTTACATAGTTGTGCCCAACAACCAGAATGAATAAAATTATTGTTCTTGTTATTTATCATTTGCATAAGAGTAGCACCCAAAGGGCCCAACTAGGATCAGGACTCCATTTTACAAATATGTAGGGAGGGAGCGTTCTTGTCTCAGAGCTCACAATTCAATTAGAAATGAGACTCAACAAATGGATGTAACAAACCGTAGGAGGCAGGTTGAGTGAGCATAATACTAATAGGATCCTTTGGTTACAGAAGCTAGCTTTGTGCAAAATATGATGGTTCCAGAACATTTGTTTTTGTGGGGGTTTTTTCCCCTCTATACACCAAGTATAATTAATTTAACAGGTCTGAGTGCTAATGAAAGAGAAAAAAAGGAAAATAGTGCCATGCTTTTTGCTTTCTTCTTTGCAGTTCTCAAAGCCTTTTTTTTAACTAGTAGTTGTTCCATTGTAAAATCAAATGCTATCTAAAATATGTGTGTGCACTCACAAGAGAAAACCAAAAGCCCATAAAAGTGAGAAGGTAGTTAATAAAAAGGTTCTTAGACTCTAAAGCAATCATCATCAGATGAGTCAGATTTTAAAAACTGACCTTTTAAAAGACACAAACCAGAATGTATTTAGGAACCAAAATATCATTGTGCTTTAATAGTTTTTTATTTAATGGGTCACAGTGTTGCTAACATTCTGACCTGTTAAATTCATTATATTGGCTCAAGTGCCTCCAGTATGTCAGTTATGCCCATAAATCAGGATACCAATTTACTTCTACTGCATAGTACTTTCTGAAGCTCTTGTTCATGGGTACAGTAAATGCTACTTTGATAAAGTAGCTTCTCTTTTAATGCTTGGAATTGCCCTTGAAATCAGCCTGGTAGGACCAAATCCCCCAGTAGAATCACTGATGTCATGATGTTTCATTTAAAGCTATCTGCTGGTCCTGCTGAAATCAGTGGCAAAACTTCCATCCACTCCAACAGAATAAGAAACTTTCTGAAAGACAGTTCTCCTCTTGATTCACATATGTATATAACTCCCATTGGAACAGGAAAACATGTTCTCAGGTGTCATTTTTATGTCCATTTCATGTCCTGCTGTATTTTGTATTGGCTTCCCTCTTCCTGGATAATATATCTCTTAATCTTGTCAGCCACTAGCATTTGGTTTATTACTCCATCTAGTACTGACCTTTTTTCTACCCACAGTTGATTTCTATAGGCCTGAGCCCATTGCCCCTTCTTGTAACATTTTGGTGGGAGGGAAGGTTCTTGAAAGAAGTTTTTCATACATATAGGGAGCAAAACATATCTATGGATCAAGGGAGAATAAAGGAAGCCAGGATGTAATTGTATTTTGAACTGGGGCAAGCGTAACCCTGAGCTATATGGTGATTTTAATGTAATTTTTACAGACCCATTGAAACAACCACCGAGAGAACATATCACAGTGTTTGTCGTTTTTCTTGAAGAACATAGAATACAAGGAACTCTTTTTTCAGATGGATTTAGGTTCACTAGGCCAAGAGTTGTCAAAACTTCCATAGTGTGGCATGGAACATATTCTTCCCAGAAAGCTAGTCTTAAGGAAGCCTCCCCTCCCATTTGCAGGTGCACAGGACCTCCTTTCTGTTCATGGTCACACAATAGACCTGTGACAGCAAAAGCACTTCCTTGCATGGTAAATTTAAATTAGGAAAGGTTTTCATGTGTGTTTAGCTGTGATTTAGCAGGTCAAACATAGAAAGGAGGGTTAGCGCCGTGTGATCAGCCAACTGTTCATGGACCCACCAGCCACTAACCTCTTGAAAAAAGCAAACAGCATATTCATGTATGCTGCTCCCATGACCTACCCATCCCAGCTCAAAAAATGTCTGAATACCATATTTAGTTTTGGACAACAAAGATATGGGTTATGGTTGAAAGTGGGGTGGTATGCCTATAAGCATTCAGAAAAATCATGCATTTGATGGAGTTTCCTTTGCCCACAACAGGTTAATGTGGGGCAGAAGGAAACAGTTACCTTTTTAATCTACACCTGGTGGGGAGCCAGGGCTTGTTAAGCATTAAGAACTGGAACAGGAATATAAAGCCAGGAAATGAGAGTAGGAAGCCACTGCACAGAGAAGGTCTGCAGTCACTCCCTAAAGGGAAGAGGAGTTGGCCAGGGACAAAGGAGGATATCTAGAGGGAGAGTAAACCCTGAAATCCTACCCTGAACTAGAAAATGTTATAAAAGTCCTCAAGGGAAGAAGTAGCTCTGGGGAGCAGAGGAAGTTGCAATGCTAAACTCAGAGATGGGCAAGAAGACAGATGGCCCAAGTAAACAGCAACAGGATCTGAGATTGATCAGATCCAGATTGCTAACCACAGGTTCTGTGGGCTGGAACCTGAAATAGCAGGAAGGCTTGGGTTCCCCTACTAGCACTGTCACAGAGGCACAAGCCCTAGAGTTGGAATAGAAGGCTGTGTGTAATAATACATGGACAGCTTGTCCATTAGGATTTTGATGCCTTGGGCATGGGAAGAGAGGAGCTATATAGTGACCCAGACAGAGTCAGAAGAAAGAGAGCATTGTGAGTTGCAAGGAGAGAGGAAGTTGAACACTCACAATATGAGTAAGCAGCTGCAGAGGGAGCCCAGATAGGAGAACTTATTCCCAAACCCAGCCATAAGGAGGCTCATTTGTGGTGAGTGGCTTCCTTCACTTTGCCCCCAAGTTTTTAGCCAATAAATATAAGGAAGTGAAGGCCTGCTTACTTAGCTACTGTTCTGCTTTCCGGAGGCTGTCATCCTCTGTTAAGAGTCTCAGTGGGAGACCTGGGCTTTTAGACCAGCTGTCCTTGCTCTTACATGAGTTAGTTGTACCCTGAATGACCTGGGGTCCCTTGTGACAAATACATACTGTATGTACCTTTTAAAGCTACATAAGAATTAGCAGCTTCTCTTCTTAGATCTGCTGTTTGGCATGAAACTCCCATTCAAGGAACAACTGAAACATATGCATTATGGAATTTTGGTGCTAGGAAGGACAGAGCTTAAGCATGTGTTTCAGCTGCACTAATTTCAGTGGGTTCTTCCTGACCTGAGGAACGTTTAACCTGAAATTTCATTTGTGTGTGTTCATGCCAGACTTTGGGTGTGAGAATGAAAGTTTAGTGAGCTTCAGAACAAACATGATGTACAGTAGACATCAGACCTCTAATGACAGAATATGTTGCTGTAATAAAAATGAAGAGTAACATGCATTTTCCCTGTGCCTGATTTTACTTTAAGAGGACAGGCTTTTGCATTGCAATATATCTTACTCATTTCAGTCCTTTGCTGTTCAAATGACTAAGGGCTTGTCTACACTTGAAATGCTACAGCAACACATCTATAGCATAGCACTTTTTCATAGATACTCATACAGTGACAAAGGAGTTCTTCACTGATGAAATTAATCCACTTCCCTGAGGGGTGGTAGCGGTTGACCTAGCACTGTCTACAGCAAATTAACTATGTCCATGTCTGCACTAAAAGATGTATGATTTAACTTACTTTCACATGCAGGCACCACTGTCATTAAACTACTTGGCTGTGTCTACACTTAGAAGATTAGTTCGAATTAACTGAATTTGAACTAATTAATTTGAACTAATACTTATTAGTTCAAATTAAGTTAATTTGAATTGACACAGCCACACTAGAAACCCTAATTCGAGCTAGCATGTCTGTGCACAGGACTTGCTAGTTCAAATCAGGTAGGGGATGCTATTACATAGGGAAAATCAAGCTGTGGTTAATTCAAACTAACAGTTTGAATTAACACAGCTACATTAGGTTACTTCGAATTGCTGAGTTCAAAATAACCATCACTTCAAACTTAAGGGAGGTTTTATAGATTCAAACTAGGCTTTCCTTAGTTTGAACTAAGGGAACTCCTTAGTTCAAACTAATGAAAGCTAGCTTGGACATGCACTGATTTAGTTCGAATTAAGCCTCCTTAATTCGAACTAAATTGTAAGTGTAGACATACCCTTTGTGTTAACTGGTAAATGATGTGCATCCTCCTTGGAGTGCTTGTATTGATGGTATTGTCAGTGCAAGGCATCATGGAATGGCTTCTGAAAGCCAGTAACAGTTGACATTAGCAATGCAGTTTCTGTCCTAACACCATGTCAACTTATTTACATTAACTGTGACTTTATGCCACTCAAAGAGGTGCTGTTACTAAATAGGTGTAGAAAGGCACTTACATTGGCAGGAGCCAAATGTAAGCAAACACACTTTCACAGCTAGGTTGGCACTTGCATGGGATGGTCCTTTTCATACTCCTGAGAAATGTAAGGAGGTAGATCAGCTTAAGCAGTAATGTAGACTTTCCTTCAGTATAAAATACTACCAAATCAAAATAAAGTGCTTTATAATTGTATAATGAGAGCAAGAAGCATAGGGCAACAGAGAATCAGGTTCACTTCTGTTTAAACAAATCTCTTTCCAATAGTTCATTTTTCTCCCAATACTTCCTTTTGCCATTGAGCTATAATAATTGATTGATCACATAGCAGTCACTTTTGATACTCAGCTGGGATGGCATACTTCAGTATGAAGTATGCTTTCACTTCACTGCACAGTAGCAGTGTTTACCTGAATGGTAGTATTGTGAATTCACCAGAAAAGGAAATCTAGACTGTGATAAGAGAAACTCTTTAGCAAAAACAGAAACAAATAGAAAAAGGAGTTCAAAAAGCTATTGTTGTATAAATTATTTTATATAAATATTTTTTTTTTATTTTCAAGTTTGTGAAAGTTTCTAATTGCACTAGTACATTTTTGCCTCATAATTAGAAATGCTTTATAGATGCTGGAAATCTCTTAATAAGTCACTTTAAATAAGGTAGAAGCATCCTTTCAGGAGGATTTTAAAGAATGAAAAAGAAGTAAGGAACTGATATATCTGCTGTCTAGAGCAACTGGTGCCTTAAGAAAACTACTATTACCTAAGGACTTGGAGACAGTAGGCGCATGGCTGAGGATTATTCTCACTGACTGTCTATCAGTCAGCTGTGTGGCTCAACTCTTCCTTAAGGCCAAAGAAATAGGAATCCACTTCCCTGCAGTTTGCCTTGCTCCAATAAAGCTTTTTTTTTAAATTATTATTATTCTCTCTCTTTGCTTTTTATTCTATATTTATAATAGCTTAAAATTTGCTGTTCTTAAGTTCTGTAGTTAAGCAGATAGAGGGAAGGATTCAAATATATATTTTTAAAATCGCTGTCTTCTGTAGTTTTGCATGAAGTAGTAACTGATTTGTTTTCCTGGTTCCTTTTTAAAACATGTTTTCATATTTTTTGTTAAACTTGCTCCACTTGATTTTTTTTGTTTGTTTTAGCTGTGCCTCCCTAATCCAACTCCTTGTTTCTTATTTAATCAGAATCACGTACACTGCCACTTACAAAATTCTTGTAAAACTTTTTAAATTGTCTTCAAAACAAATACATGTCAGTGTTTTTCCTTTAATTCTCAGACACTGTCGGGGCTGCCAGATCAGGACTCTTTCTATGACGTCGTGGACTGTCTGGAAGAGCTAGGCATCGAAGCTATTTCACAGAGACACTTGAACAAGAAAGGAACAGACTTGGACTTAGTTGAGCAATTTAACATTTATGAGGTAACATAACATGCCCTGTTTTATGCATCTTACAGCTTGTGCAAACTTCAAAGCTAGGGGGAAAATGTAACCTAGGTGAAACTTGGTTATCTATTTTATTTTAAAAGGAAAACATCTGGTTGCTGAAAGTATTATACATGTTTGTATCTGTGACCTACTCCAGAACATGACTACATGCAGTACAAATGCATTTCATACTAGACATAGGTTATACGTCAAGGTAAAACAGCACATTTACTAGCCTCTTTAGAAGCAGTTCTGCCTGCAATTTAAACTCTTTCTCAGACTGCTAGTTACACATCAGACTCCCTAAGTCACTAAAAGTTCTTTCCATATGCAGAAGTGTTCATTGCACAAAAAATGTCTCAGCTAGGTCAACTTCACATACATGACTCTCTCCACAATTAATTGCCCACTGAGTCCTTGTTTATGAGTTTATACTGGATCAGTTCCTACCTGACTTGCAGTGATTGGGTAATGACCGACTCCACATTCACCACCTTAAGCATAAAATAACCACTTGTGAAATATTTATGTGCAAAGATAGGATATTTGGTTTCTTAATGATTAGACGCTTTTCAGACTTTGCTTCTTTTACACCTAAAATAATGTAAAGTATATGTGAATTTATGTTATGGTGTGGTGAGATGAAATTACTGCCTCTGGTACTAAGTCCAGCTGCAAAGACATTGGGCCTCGTTTTCTTCTTTCTTTTGTCAGCTTTACCCAATGGTAATTCCATTAACTTTAGTGTAGTTTCTTCTAATTTACATCAGTGTTAGATGAGTCTTGCCCAATGTATGTACAGAAGGCCTAATGCTCCACTGATTGCACCACTGAACATAGTCACATCAACTGAAAGCTTGTGTGGGTCACTAGAGAATAAGGTCCAGAAACATCCTCACTAGCCTTTGAAATCCATCATGAAATCAGTTGACATGAGCAGGTTTTCTTAGCTTTACGGAGAGAGTTATAAAAACTGATGAAGATATTAAGTTGGCAAGCAATATCTTTCTTTGATGAGCACAAATTATTGTGATACTAGTAAAGCTCTGAAGTGTATAATACCTCAATGGCCCTCATATAGCCATTTTCAAAAAAGAATGAAAACCTACTGGCCAGACTGAGTTTCAAGAGATGTGGGTTTTATTTATGGATTTGTCCCAAATTTCCTATGAGACTTTGTTAAATCACTTAATCTCCCTTCAGGTCAGTTTCTCCGTCTATAAAGTTAGGGCTATAGCTCATTACCTCCAGCGGTAGGGTGGGAATTCACAAGCTTTAAGGTGAAATCCTGTCCTTTTTGAAGCTGATAAGAATTTAGCCAGTAACTCTACTAGAGCCAAGGTTTCACCAAGGGATTTTCAAAGGTGTTGAATGGATTCAGGTGCCCAAAGCCTACTGCAATACAATGGGAGCTAGACATATAACTCCCTTAGACTTTGAAAATCCTAACATAAATATTTACAAAGCTCTTGAAGATCTTCAGATGAAGGGGGTCTATGTAATCTAATAGTGTGAAAAATAGCTGTAAGACTAAGCAGCTAAAAAGGAGCTATAGGAATGATGAGATTAAGAGTCAGTTATGCTGTGTGCAGTGACTTCATGGTTGGGGGTGATGTGCAGCTATACATATTCAGTTTTCAAACATGAGTGAAAGCACAGGAAATCCAAAGATAACATGTGAAAAGTCTCCTCTTGCATTCCATTCAGATGACACTGAGACATGAAGATGGAGATGAGACGGCTGATCCCCCACCCAGTGGGCGCAAAGATAGAAGAAGGGCCAGTCTTGGCTCCAATGAACGACGGGGCTTAGAGCGTAGGAGAAGCCGCAGACATTCAGCCCAGAGCATCAAAAGCACTTTATCAGCTCCTGCAAGCCCCTGCAGTCAGTTGAGTCCTAGCTCCCTGTTAGGCCATGGACAGCGTACTGAAGATCTTAGTGAGAAGTAAGTGTTTGAGACAAGAAACATTCCTTTATTCCCATTACTGTGCCTTTCCATTGTGTTCATAGCATGTTATTGACTGTGCCAAATTTTTCAGTTATTTCATACCCCCTTCATTCTTTCTTTCTTTCTTTTGACTTTCTCTTAATAGACAATCTGATTGAAAAAGCAAAATACCACTGGAGGTTTAGAAAAAGAAAGATTGCTTGGTTCACATATATTCATCTGCCTTTAAGATGCGTATGTTCTTCATGAATATCTGTCTGTCAGTATTTCACTAATTTTCAGAAAATCAAACCTCAAAGTGATCTGTAAAATAAAAAAATAGATTCCTGAGTCTGAATTACCATTTGTCCTATAGGAATGGACATGAATAGCATGAGATAGAGCATTCGTAGAGTGGGATCTTAATGTTTATTGGTATTATTTTCATCTATTGTAATATATAGACAGAATTTCCATCTGATATATCCATATAATAGAAGACTCAAATTCTACAGGAGGTCCTGGTGAGATCATAAATGTCAAAATTTATTACACTTACAAAAAGTTATTGGTTGTATGGTTGGAATGAAGTCATGTGAGATGTTAATGTTTTACAATCAGTTCTCCAAAGTGTACATTTATCTTTTCTTTAAAGGTTGAGCTGTTGTTTTGAACGGATGTGATGTTATATTTAGGAACTAATGAGTGAGATGCACTAATGACCAACTGGGGAGGAATCAGTGGACCAGGAAAAAGGCTAGCCATCCAACCTAGCTGGTCATTACTGCTTGAGAAGTGCTCTGGAATGAGGTATTTATTGATATGATAAAGCAAAAATGAAAATTGTTATGAATTTTCTTTATTGCTAGTGCCATTCCAATTCACTTATACTGGGTTTTGATAGAGCAAAGTGGGAGGTGCAAGTTGTCAGCACCTCAAAAAAGCAGGCACAAAGTGTCTCAAGCTGAGAAACCAGAAACTGAAGCACATTAAACTAATGAATATTTCTCAGAATGTTGACCTTAATGTTTATGAAGGTTTTTGAGCATGTCTGATGGCAGGTATTATATAAAACCCATGCTGGGATGATTTAGTGGGAGTGGTCCTGCTTTTAACGGGGGTTTGGGCTTAGTGACCTCATGAGGTCCCTTCCAACCCTATGATTTATGATACTGTGTACAATCCTACAGCCTTAAAATTCTGCTTGTCATATAGGAAACTTCCTACCTTGCAGGATGAAATTCCTTGTAGATGCATGAAATTTCTGAAGAATACATGAAACATTTAGTCTCCAGGACTCTTAAATAGTAGTGGTACATCATATACTGAATAGTGGTTTCTCAGCATACTGAATGTCTAACGCTTTAGTCATTGTTTCATGTTTTCATTCGATATCTCATTCATGCTTGATTTTGGCTTGGTCTCTAGTGAATTTAAGCCTGAGAGCTTCGTAGTCTTTCAGGCTGATGACAAGGCTGACAGTGTATTTGAGACTGAACTCAAAACATCTTCATTGTGAGTATAGCTCCAACCAGTGTGCATGGAACACCTTTTGCATGATTCTGGGCTGTTTTGTCACCTCTTGGTGTGGCTAGAACACGTACAGTGGGTGTGATCAATTCCTTTGTGGGATGCATTTGGGTGGAAGAAATTCCTTGTATTTCAGTGCTTTGACTCTACAGTGATCCTGAACTGATTCATCTGTTGTAATCAAAGACCTATAAACTCACTGAATTATCACCACCAAAGTATGCCACACTTGATAGTTTTGCAATATTTTAGTCATTTGCATGTGCCCCATTGTTCTCTTTGTTTCACCTGGAGAATGCATAACATCCAGGTGGAAAAAGTGTTCTGTCCCAAATCACACCACCCTCTGGCACCTGTCTGTTTAAATTTGTGTTCATCTCCTTTTGAACCTAATATTTATGCTAGTCTCTTTCTTTGTAATCTATATTTTAACCTCTTTGGGGTAGATCTTGGCTCAGGATCCAGATGTGTTGGGAGTATGTGGGAGCAAGGTACGTTCACCTTCCCACACATTTCATGCCATGCTTGAGACTGGTCATCTGCAAGTTCTTCTCTCTTGAAAAATTTCCAGAAGGTGACTTTGAAATTCTAGCCATTCAGTGTCTTGAGAGAAATCCTGCTCTGCTGTCTATTCATCTGTATGGCTATGCTTCTTTCTAGACATGCAGAGAAGTACTCTGTATAACAGAGTGTCATATTTGATAAAAGGTTTTTAAAAGCCAGTGTTGATATAGTATCTACATCTTAGAATACCTTGAAATACTTAAAATATAGCTAACCATTCTTGTTCATTATTTGCACTGGTTGCATTCTATTTTCCAAGCTGTACAAATTAAAGTATCAAAATAACACTTAACGTTGTGACCCCTATGTGCCTAGAGTAGCCATTTAGAAATGCCAAGGTCAAAGCAAGCTGCAAGAGAGAAAACTCTCTCAGAACTGGTGGCTAACTCTGAACTGATCACAGTGTTCCCGATTTCTAACACTGAGTATCAAGAAACCTCCTTCTCCGCCCAAAATACACAGCTCCCTTCATTGCTTTTCAGTCTCCAGCTCCCAGTCAGTGCCTGGGTCTAGTAAAGAGATCAGTTATTTAAAAACTTCTATTCATGTTCCCAAAATGTTCTCCTGAACCCCAGTGAATTAACCATATTACCAGATCAATATTAGTTGGGATCTTACCCAGGATATCTGTCGCCAACTAATCCTCTAGATCTAAAGGAAGGAAACAAACAAAAGGAGAGATATTAAATGGTGAAAACAGTCAGATACATACCAGTATTTGAAGTTAGAAAGGAATTTACCCCTGGGGAAGATTGGCAAGGGCTCTGGGGCTTTTTCTTTTTCATCAGGGTCATGGCTCACTTGCTAGTGGATTCTCTGTACTTTAAAGTCTTTAAAGCATACTTTGAGAACCTTAATAACTCAGTCTTTGGTTAAAGGTTTATTACAGGAGCGGGTGAGTGAGGTTTTTGTGGCCTGCAACATGCAGGGGATCAGATTAAATGATCATATGGGTCCCTTCTGACCTTACAGTCTGTGAATGCATGAGTCTAAATGATTTCAAACTCCATATACATCAGATTCTTAGCACTACTTTGGAGACTGCAGGCTGGTACAGTTCCTCTGGATCACATACAGTACCTGGATGAGTTTGTCAGTCATTTATTCAAAGCTTCAGTTGTAGAGATATTGATCTACATATAAGAAGCAGGACTGAAGACAAGATGGAGATGGTACATAAACATTTTACAATTTCTGCCATGTGACTTGTTGCAACCACAACATGGAAAGGGCAAACTTCTGAATCTTTTGTGAATGGGGAAGCATTTGGACATGTACAATTAAGAAGCGAATAGAGCAGTTTTATAGCAGTTTTTAACTGGTGAAAACCTGACAGGTGTGGAGGAGAACATGGCTCAGACGGAAACATCCCATAGGAGATGGTCTGTATATGGAAATTATATCCTTTTAAGGAGGAGATGATAGAAGCGGATAAAATATGTGTAGAATTTGATGAGAAAGAGTCAAATGAAAAAGAGTTCCATTCAGTTGCGTGACATAATGGCAGATAGCTAAGTGCTTATATATAAATGTTAAAAGTATAAATACTAAGATTGGTGAATCTCAGTTAGTGCCTTTTATTAAATTCAATTACATTTATACAATAGGCATTCAACAAAAACTGGTGAAATGAGGCTAATCAATGGAACACCCTGAAACAAGGGTACAAAATATATCAGAAGGTCAGAATAGCTTGTACTAGTGGATGGGTGGCACTATATGTGGGGGGGAGAAAGCATAGTCAAATGAAATAAAACTTAAATGAACCAAACTCTCAGCTAGAATCTCTACGGATAGTAATTCTGTGGTTAAATAATAAAAATAAAAATACAGCAGTAGGGATACCACTGTGGTGACGGTGACTGGGAAATGCTCAGTGAGATTAGAAAAATAAAAAACCCTCAATAATAGTTTAAACTATCCCCATAATGACTGAGTGCCTGTCACCTCAGTATGGGCTGCAGAGATTTAGGAGCTGTCTTCACTGACGCCAGCAAATTTGCTGCTAATTGGCCTTACCCACTGACTGATTGGGTCTGTGAATACCTGGTCAGCCAAGTGGGAGGTCAGTCTCTGAAGACCAGCCTATTAAACAGTGAAATGTTGAGTTGAAGGGAGGGCATTTCTCTTTGACTCAGTGCAGTGAAGTCACCACAGTAAGTAGACACTAGATACTCAGAGGGAGAAATGCAAGGCATTTTAAGTACTTTGCGTATCTCCCTTTGATTGCAACCAAAATCCCACTACAGTCTAGACCTTCCCATAGTTTCTTGATGCCTTGTATGCTGCTGCTTGGAGTAACTAATCCTACAGTACACAGGGGATGAGGCAATTCTTGATTTAGTCTTAAGTGGAGCACAGTATCTGGTCCAAGAAGGGAATATAGTTGAACCTCTTGATAATAGTGATCAAAACAATAAAATTTAACATCCCTGGGAGTGGAGGGGGCAGGAAAAAGAGAGGAGCAGAGAAACACAAAAGCAGCCACCATGTTAGCATTTTATTTCAGAACGGCGAACTACACAAAAATGAGGAAGTTAGTTAAACAGAAATTAAAAGGTACACTGCCAAAAGTTTCCGCAAACTGCATGGAAACTTTTTAAAGACACCATAATAGAGGCTTGATTTAAATGTATACCCCAAATTAAAAAACAAAGTAAAAGGATGAAAAAAGTGCCACGGTGGCTAAACAACAAAGTGAAAGAAGCAGTTAGAGGCAAAAAGGCATCCTTTAAAAAGTGAAAGATAAATCCTATTGAGGAAAATAGAAAGAAGTAAAAATTTGACAAGTGAAGTATAAAAGTGTAATTAGGAAGGCCAAAACAGAATTTGTAGAACAGCAAGCCCAAGACTCAAAAAGTAATAAGAAAAAAAAAAATACGTACATCAGAGGTAGGAAGACTGCTAAACAAGTGGGGCCACTGGACGGGTGAGATGCTAATGGGGCACTCCAGCAAGACTACTGCAGAGAAACTAAATGAATTCTTTGCATCAGTCTTCATGACTGAGGACTTGAGAGAGTATTCCAAACTTGAGCCATTCTGTTTTAGGTGAGGAACTGTCCCCCACTGAGGTATCATTAGAGGAGGTTTTAGAACAAATTGATGAATTAAACAGTGATAAGTCACCAGGACCAAATGGCATCCACACAAGAGTTCTGGAGGAACTCATATGTGAAATTGAAGAACTACTAACTGTGATTTGTAACCTACCATTTAAATCAGCTTTCTGTATCAGGTGACTGGAGGATAATGTCTGTGACACCAATTTTTAAAAAGCTCCAGATGTGATTCCAGCAATTATAGGTCAGTAAGTCTAACTTCAGTTCCAGGCAAATTCGTTGAAATCAGAGTAAAAGAACAGAATTATCTGACACATAGATGAATACAACTTTTTGGGGTAGACTTAACATAATTTTTGAAAAGTGATATCATGCCTCACCAATACATTAAAATTCTCTGAGGAGTATATGGAAAACGGTAATCCAGTGGATGCAGTGTACTTAGATTTTCAGAAAAACGTTTGGCAAGGTCTATAACCAAAGTCTCTTAAACAAAGTAAGCAGTCATGGGATAAGAGAGAAGATCCTCTCCTGGATTAATAGGATCAGTAATTAGTTAAAAAATATTAAACAAAGGGTAGGAATAAATGGACAGTTTTCAGAATGGGAAGAAGTAAATAGTGGTGTCCACCAGGGGTCTGTACTGGGACTGTATTCATAAATGATCTGGGAAAAGGCATGAACAGTGAGGTTTTTTGAGCAAATATGCAGCCAATACAAAACTACTCAAGATAGTTACATCCAAAGCAGACTGTGAAGAGCTACAAAGGGTTCTCACAAAACTAGTTGACTGGGCAATAAAATGGCAGATGAAATTCACTTAATGAATGCAAAGTAATGCATGTTAGAAAATATAATGCCAATTATACATATAAATTGGGGGAGGAATGTAAATTAATCATTATCACTGAAGAAAGAGATCTTGGAGTCACTATGGATTGTTGTCTGAAGACATCTATTCAATGTGCAGCAGCAGTCAAAAAAGCTAACAGATTTTTGTGAATCATTAGCAAAGGATAGATAATAAGACAGAAAATATCATATTGCTTCTCCACAAACCCATGGTGTGCCCAGATCTTGAATAAACAACAAGGAGTTGTGTGGCACTTTAAGACTAACAGATTTATTTTTTGCATGAGCTTTCATGGTGGATGGGAAGCTAGATATGAGTCAGCAGTGTGCTCTTGCTGCCAAAAAGGCCAATGGCATATTGGGCTGCATCAAAAGAAGTGTTACCAGCAGATCAAGGGATGTGATCATTCCCCTCTATTCTGCACTGGTGAGGCCACATCTAGAATACTGTGTTCAGTTTTGGGCTCCCCACTACAAAAAGGACAGGGTCATGCTAGAGAGAGTTCAGCAGAGGGCAACCAAAATGATTAAAGGGCTGGAGCACAAGCCCTGTGAGGAAAGACTGAAAGCATTAGGCTTATTTAGTCTGCAAAAGAGAAGATTGAGAGGAGATTTGATAGCAACCTTCAGCTACTTGAAGGGATGCTCTAAGGAAGATGGAGCTCGACTGTTCTCGGTAATAACAGAGGACAGAAAGAGGACCAATGGTCTCAAGTTGCGGTTAGGGAGGTCGAGGCTGGATATTAGAAAAAACTTTTTTGCTAGGAGAGTGGTGAAGCCTTGGAATGAGCTGCCGAGGGAGGTGATGAAATCTCCGTCTTTGGAGGTGTTTAAGGCCCAGCTGGACAAAACCATGACTGGGATGGTTTAGTGGGAGAGGTCCTGCCTCTGGCAGGGGGTTGGACTAGATGACCTATGAGGTCCCTTCCAGCCCTGTGATTCTATGATTCCATGGGAGAAGATCCCACTTCCTCAGATGCTTCAAAGATGGGTGAGCTTACAGAAAGGAAGTGCCACACAACTTCTTGTTGTTTTTTTTACTGGACTAGACTAATAAGGCTATCTCTTGAAATTGACAGATCTTGAATACTCTATGCAAATCTGGTTACCCCCCTCTCAGAAAAGACACTTTGGATTTGAAAAAGGTGCAGAAAAGGATAGCTAAACGGGTTAAAAGGGTAAAATTTAGCTCCTGGTGTTAGATATGCTGAGGTGATAATTGATAGGGTGGGTCTTGAGATATTGCAGAAGATTCTTTGTTAGGTGCCTGGTTGGTGAGTCTTGCCCACATGCTCTGGGTTTACCTGATCACCATATTTGGGATCAGGAGGGAATTTTCTCCCAGGGCAGATTGGCAAAGTCTCTGGGTTTTTCCACCTTCCTCTGTAGCATGGAGCATAACTCAGTTGCTGGTGGATCCTCTGTACCTTAAACTCTTTGAATCGTGATTTCAGGACTTTAATAACTGAGTTATGGGTTAGAAATTTATTGCAGGAATGAAGAGGTGAGGTTCTGAGGCCTGCCTTGTGCAGGAGGTCAAACTAGTTTATTGTATTGGTCCCTTCTGACCTTAGAGTCTCTGAGTCTATGATTAGGGGTATGGAAAAGGTTTCTTTGTAGGAGAGATTAATAAGACTGTGACTAAGGGAAGGTATAATAGAAGTCTATAAAATTGTAAGTCCTTCTCATAACGCAAAAACTAGGGATTCAAAATGAAATCAATAGGCAGTAGGTTTAAAATGAGCAAAAAAGGAAGTATTTCTGCACACAACACACAGTTAGCCTGTGGAACACCTTTCCAGAGGATGCTATATAGGCCAAGACTAAAATGGGGTTCAAAAAAGAACTAGCTAAATTCATCAAGGATAGATCAGTCAATGGCTATTAGCAAAGATAAGCAGGTATTGACATTTTCCAGAGGCTGGGAATGGTCAAAAGGATGGATCACTTGATGATTACCCGTTCTGTTCATTGAAACACATGGCTTTGGCCACTGTTGGAAGGCAGGATACTGGGCTAGATGGACCATTGTTCTGACAGTTCTTATGAAAATCACTTTCAGTCCTTCTGACCACAGGCATGTCCCAATAACTCATTGTTGTAGCTCCTGGCTTCTCTCCCTGGGCTAATTGTGCAATTGATGTACATCTCTGAGTCATCAGTGCTGACACCAATCTACTTGAGACTTGTAATCCGACAGCACAGCACCAATTTTGGGGTATAGATGCATCACATGTATCCATACCTCACAATACACCGATGATATATACCAGTGATTCCCAACCTAGTCTGTGCTATGGCACACCTTGAGACCCCCAACTATTTTGAGGCACACCACCATATAGTCTCTGAATGAACTCATGAATATTCATGGAGCAATCCAGCACTCTAAGTAGTTTTTCAAAAAATTCCATGGTGAACCTGCTGAGGCCTGAGGGCACAGCCGTGTGCTAGGGCACACCAGTTGAGAAACCAAGAGTGTTGTTGCCCCAGGAAAAGACCTGGGGCCTGGGCCTGGGCCCCGCATGCTGGGCCCCAGCTCTGCCCCCAGTCTAAATCCAAGTTAGGGTCAGCAAGACAGTGGCTGCCATGGATGACCCAGCCTGGATTCTGAGACAGGAGAGGCAGGCGCCGCTGTGACTGGCCTGGCCCCGGATACCCGGCAAGTGACATGGATGGGAGAGGCTGGGGGTGCACTAGTCATTCAGGGCACTGGCACAGGGACTCGGGGCATATGCTCCCTGTGTCAGGTGCCAGCAATACCCATGTGAGAATCACTGATGCATACACATAAACAATATTACAATACTTACCAAATTATAACCTTTCCAGTGGTAGCTTGTGTGGCATATCTTGTAAGATTCTTTTCAGTTTTGTCAAATTGGTATTAAATAGCATTATAAATGGTCACTCATATTCAAGACAATCTCAAAGACACCACAGATATGTTCGTTCAAACTTCCTTTTTTTTTTCCCTTTTATTTGTGACAGCAACGTAAGAGCATTAGGGCAAGGCTAAGGGTCTATCAGTGGTTTTCTATTTAGATCAAGACAGAATGTTTTTCTTTGGGGACCAAAAGTTCCTCTAGGGCACATCTCTATATTAATGAAAACTGGGCTGATCCATAAAATTCTGGACCATGTTTTAGCCACACCTGGCATAAGAGCCTTTTTTTCCCCTTTCTTTTATGCTGCTCCTTACCCATGCCATTTTTATTTCTCTTGCAGGATCATTATGCAGGGAAAGCATTATGAACTACTGTTTCAAAAGTTTGTGAGCTAATGATTGTACCTGATCAGTATGCAGATAGTTTGTTTGTTAAGGGGCATATCCGAGCCTCAATATTATAATTTCATTCTTTCATTTCTGTTTTTTATAGAAATATGGTTCCTATGGAATGTTGCTTTCATTTGCAAATCTTTATTTATATTGTATCTGAGTTTAGTCACAGGAGTGGTGGAAACATGGCAAAAATTGTGCAAAATTTCTTAAATGTTTGTGTTGTTTTTCTTCAAAATACTGCAATTTAAATATTTTTTGAACTTTGAAAAATTTCAGCAAGTAGCCAATTTAATCCACTCCCCATGGGAGCATGTTTGTTGTGGGTCCACTGTCCATATGAACAAATACCTGGAGCATTGTCTTAGAGAAGGGCATGCTACATCTATAAAAGTATATCAAAAGCCAACTATGAGTGTTCATCCCCTAGCGAAATTGTCAGTGTCTGACCTCTGGAGGTTTAACAGTTCCAGCCATTGTAGAATGGTGATACTTGTTTCCCCGCTATGTAATTCAGTCCATTGAAATTACAGAAGAAAAGAGTCTAATTGTTCACTTGGGATCAGGTCTAGTGCCCAGTGCAGTCAATGAAGACTCCCCATTGCCATCAATGGGCATTGGATCCGGTCCCTCATCTGTCCCCTAACATGTGAAGGTTGTTACTTATAGTATGTTTTGTAGGGCTCTGTATATTTTAGTTATAACCCCCCCTCCCCCTCCCCCCCCCCCGGCTATGAGGCTTCTGCTGCTTTCCTTGGAGACTTTTCCAAATTTCATTCACCATTAGGAAAACTTTATTTGTATTCAGCCTAATTTTATTTTCCTCACTTTTACTGCCTTGCTTTTGCTGGTAGTTCCATGGTACAGATGTCATTTGATTTCTGACATCTGACTTTACACTGGAATAACTTCACTGGCTTCAGTGAAGCTACTCCTGATTTGCACTCTTACCAGATCAGAATCAGTTTCTCATAGTATAGTGTGTTTCCTTTTAGGCTATATTCTTCACGGATATTTATGGATTTCCCAAATCACTACAAGCTCCAGGTTGCTCCTTTGTTCTTCTTCTTCTTCTTCCTTTCCCTTCTAACCCCCTCAGATGGTTCAGCACTTTTTTTGCTTTTATTTACCACATCAGACAGGTCGTTCAGAGTCATCTGTTTTGTGTCAATGGCTAAGATTTACTGCAATGGCAAGGAAATAAGTCTTCCAAAAAGAAAAATTTATGGTGGTGGTAAAGCAGAAAAGACAATAGTGTACAAATTCGGTTTTCATTTGCAATGTTGTAAATCCAGAGAAACTGCTTGAAGCCCATGCAGTTTCTCTGATTTACACTAGTGTAATTGAGAGCAGACTTTGGTTTTAAGAGGGAAAAAAACAGACTAGATATCTTTTAAGGGCAAACAAGTTGAGAACATGTGGGTCTTTTTCATCATTTTAGCAACCATCTTCCAAAGTTCATATGCCACTCTTTTATGTGTGATTCAAATCAAATAGGCCAAAATCTGTTCTGTTAGAGTGGTTTAATAGAAAGCAAAAGCCATCTTTATATACCTCTTAGAAATACTTAACTACAATTACACTTGGCCCTAGTCTATACTTGCTGCACTTTTTGGCAGCAGTCGATGAGAGAGATGCAAGGTATGTAAAATAGCTTGTGTACCTCCTGACGACTTACTAAGTACTCCCTACACACAACACAAAGCCAATTGACAATGCCTTCCACTCGGCTTACAAAAACTCCAGTTCCGGAACTGGAGTTGCTATGGCAAATTGCGGATCAATTAAGTGCATCTACACAGACCACTCAATCAAACCCAGAAGATCGCATTGATGGTGGCAATTTTGCCAACATGAGTATAGACTTAGCCTTAGCTGTGTGTGTTGGGAGGGTGCTTTTATAGACAGGCATATTGCTGCAGGTAGGTTTCTCTTTCCTGGACTCTTGACATTTACTTCTAGGCCGTACTCTCACAAGGTTTACTTGCACAAGACCCCTTTCTATTTCCATTATGCAAGTGAGCTCAGTAAAGTTTGGAGACCTTTAAATTCTATTAAAATATGACATTTAGAATGACTCAGGGGTGGCACCTTGTGAACTTTTTCTGCCCTGCTGTAAATTTACTGGTCTAAAACTATTGACCTAGCATAGCATTTTATTTTTAAGATACTAGATGTCTTAACAGTGTTTTTAGATTTTATGTGCAAAACTAGCTTTTTCAAGCTGTACCAATGGAAAGTCAAAGGACACAATAAAGGGTACCATGATTGTGTATTGTAGTGTTGCTTTCATTTTAAACCTTCAAAAAATCTTGTGTTCAGGGGTCACATGAGCATTAATAAATAAATCAAATGACTGTGTTTCACATTTGATTCTGTTAATGCCAGAGCTGAAGGCATCCTATTTGATGTACAGCTGTGTGGTGCTGGGATTTTTTTGGTACAGTTCTCACTTAACATGCTCTTCATGGGCCCATCTGTGCACAATAATACACCAAGCCTTGCTGCTCCTTACAGTCATTCAGATGAGCACAAGGATGAGCTAATTCCACAAAATATGACTATTATTTCTCTTTGATCACTATTTACACACAGAAAATTTTCTCTCCCAGAAATATTTCAGCTGAATTCTGTCAACAAGACTTAGAGAGCTTTCCTTAGGAAATAGAAAGTAGATTTACTGTAATTGAACTTACGAGCATTTGAGCAAAAAGTCGGTCTATGTTTTATAGGGGATTTAAATATAAACTGTTTCCAAGTAACATACTGAGATACCCAATGTTGTGAACTGCCAAGTTCAGATGTTTATGCCATCTTATTAAACTCTTCTAATGTTTTTTGCACCAGGTTTTCAATGTCATTTGGAAGAGCCTCCCTATGGTGACTCAGGGGAATCCAAGATTTCCTACCTGCACCTGACATAATCTGTTGTTAATTGAGTTATGCTAAGCTTTAGAATAGGAGTGGACTTCCTTCAAGCCCCTGGGAAAAGTTTGGGGTTACTGCCTAGAAACAGGATAGAGAGCTGTGCAAACTTTTGAAATATATTTATATATTTTGCAGGGCTGGCTTAACTGACCTGGGGGTCCCAGGCTGCCACCACCACCACCTGGCCCTTTGCCCCCCCCCCAGCATGGAAAAGTGTCACTGGGGGGCCAGGGGACTGGAGCCACAGGGCACTCCCCGTCTGGCCAGTCTGTGCCTCGAGGTAGGGGTGGGACTGGCTGCTGTGTGGCATGGCTTTTATGCAGCTCCCCCCAGGGCCATAGACCCTATAAGGCTGCACCAGAGTAGCAGAGACCACAGTGAGAGTCAGCTGCCTCTCCACCCCATTCTACCCCAGCGAGCAAACAGACGCTGGCCTACCCTGCTCTGCCCTTGAGAGAGACCAGCCGGTTCAGGGGCGAGGCAGAGCACAGAGCCTTGTCTTCACCACTCTAGTCCCACCAGCACTGATTGGGGCAAGCAGGGCCAGATAGGGGTTTTAGGGGCTAGAGTCTGAGGCCTCCTATGTGACCAAGGCCTGGGGCTTCAGTCCCTAAAGCCCCTGCTATAATTTGGCACCTGATGTTTTGATGTTTGAATACCATTCAGCTACATGAAGGGATTATAGCTGATGACTTTTTGCCTCACTAGAAAGTATATTAAATATGAGATCCTGAAAAGGATTTTCTCTGGTTAATTTTGGACTTTTTGCCAGCTGCACGGCCCATTGCTTTGACTCTGGTGGTCCATACATGTTTGTGGTGAGCATGGCCTCCAGGGGATGGTAGGCCCAAAGTACATCTAAGACTATTTATAATTTTTGTTACCATTTCCATGGCTTCTCACATTCTTACCATAATCAAGCCCTGATTCTTTTTCTCCCCTAGAATTTGCCATGCCAAAATTATTGCTCCGGTCATGGGGTTTTGTGTTTTTCTGAATTTCCATTACAGCAGCTGATAACATCATGGTACTACCAAATTAAATGAATCCAAAGTACTACGGTACAATTAAAAAAGCAGCAGCAGATAGGTTTGGGTTTTTTTTAAAAAAAAACAAATAAATAAACAAATTATGATGAACATGTGTCAGATCTTTTCAGTTTGACTTGACCCTGCTATTAGAAAAGCGACAAGAGGTTGCATATACAACTTGACTTTTCTGGCCTGACAGGAGCTCCTGTTACGCAAATAATAGATAGCAATAATAATAACAGCAACAGAGTAGGAAGACCCAAGATCAAGGATTTAAGGGGTCCTGTCTAATGGGGTTTTGAAATAGAAAGTAATCTTTGTTTGATGAAAAGACATTGAGTTATATTCTCTCTCTTGCCTGAGATTTGTCATTTCTGTACCTAAAACAGTAATCCAAGGCTATTAACATCTCCAGTAAAACTGATGAACACAGAAACATAGGCTACAATATTAATATACATAAATTCTTAAATACTCTAGCCCACCTAGCATTCTTCTTGAAGTAAAGCACCATAAGGTGATTAATGGAGATGAAGAAGTATATACTCTTCAATTTATTTAATTGCCCACTGGTAAGGACAAAAAATGTGAGTTGTAAGTACAGTGGTCCTCAGAAAAGACTGGTTCATGAAATGGGTTCATGAAATGGTAACACTCATAACATCAGGCCATTGTTGGTCTCTGACAATACATTTCCCAATGAAAACAGTTCTGTTAAAGTCCTGCTATTTTAGTTATTCCCCTCATGCATTGTGCAGGTTGTACAGAATAGCAAATGAAATGAAGAAGTGCAGATTTGAAGAGACAGCTGATGAAATGGGAAAGCTGGGGGTAGACAAGACCTGTCTCATGAGGCAATCGGAAAGAAAGTCAGCAAGGTCTGGAGGATACTAAAGAAATACAATGGAAGAGGGGAGATAAGAAACTGGTTAAGAACAATTTTCTCTCCCAACCCAAAGCATATGTATTAGAATCTATTAAGTTTAGGGTTCTTGCCCTATTAATATTTGGATTTGCACCATTATGCCAGTGACCTTGAGCAAGTCGCACAGAGTCTCTGTGCATCAATGTGCCCTTTCATAAAATATGTGTAACATAAAACTCATTTAGGTTCACTGAGCAAAACGCATTGTATAAGGATGAGATAGGTGCAAAGTAGTATTTATCATATTTTATTGAAGAGAGAATAGCAGTAAGCTAAAAAGCAAAGAGCACTATCACTTTGAATACCGAAAACAAAAGCATTTCTCCTTACACCACTCTCTCATGACAAATAATTGTCTTGTTTTGGACTCACTCAACATCAATATGAGTTTAATTTAAAACCAAAGGAAATAGAGTCTTCTAAACTGGTTCGGTACTGGACATGAATTCTGCACTACAGTGGAGTTTCAGTGGCCTTTTAGAGACAGTCCACTACTGGCCTGGGCAGCCACAAACCATGACACACATAGCTGAGGACTGTGAAATGACTCAGCTTCCCAGATGTCTTTGTGCCTTGCGCATCAATGATAATGACAACATACGGATTTTCTATTTGATTGCTAATGCAAAAATTAAAATCCTTTCTATATAGTGGACCAAATTCCTGCTAATGTATGCCTTAGACATCCCATTATTGATAAGAGTGCATGTGGTGTAAGCCAGCAGACTACCAATTAAAGTAAACCTATATTATTGAAAGTACTTGATGGACATGACTTGGGAGTTTGTTAACTTCCATTTTATAGGAGCAGAAAAATATCAAGAAAGTAAATAACCTTTTTTTCCAGAGTCATAGTCTAGTTAATTTGAAATGTTGGCAACTTTCCTTCTTGTTGTTTAGCCACATTAAACTAATTAAACCTGTTCCATCAGTGAAAGGAAAGACTGTCCTGAAACTCTCCTAATAGGAAGAAAAGGGTAGTTTTTAATGATCAGAGGTTGTTCAGAGCATTTTATAAGGGCTGAGGCAGTTAACTATCAACTACACTGTTTATCCTAGGAAAGTGGAATTGAGCCAGAAATTTATGACAGCAGCAAGCAATCCTAGAAGGAAATAAAATCAATACCCACTATGACTTGTAAAGACCTCTCCTTGCTGGAACATTTTTCATTTTCTATTTATTCACCTGTAATGAGTTCAAAAAAGCTACCTTCCAAGTCCTGTGCAAGAGGGAAAACAGATCTTACATTTGAATGGAAAAGAAAAATCTGAAAAGGGCCTTGAAATCAACCCTTATATTTCATTTAAAAATAATATTGAGATGGATAATGTTCACAGTCTTATTATCTCACTTCAGTGAGCATGATCTTTAGTCACTTCAGTGATGTGCAGTGAATATTTAAATAGGGTAATTTGAAGAAACTGAAAGGACAAAAGCTTGTACACTGATGTCTTACTTTTTAAACCCTTGACTTTTCCTTATTAGCAATAAACAGAACACAAAGAGGTTTGCTCATCTGATGGTTTTGGGGAAGTGGGGTACAGTTTCCTGTAACTGAAATGGGATTGTCCAACCGTATCATTCTGTTGGCTACTTCACAAGAGAGAGATTTTTTGATGATCTCACCTTTTCTCCCAAAATTTCCATGCCCCCACTATTTGGCACTCAAAATATTTACTCTGCAGATGATCTAGGAAGGATTCCTGGGCCACTTGTGATCTCCAGGACATCTTTCAAGGATCACTGCTTGCATAGAGCCTTATAAAATACCTATTAAAGTCAGAGAGAAACCAGGTTAACTTTAAACTCTATTGACTTTAATGAGAGTTGATTTGAGCTCTAAAAGAAGAGAAATCAAAAATTGAGCAGAGGTTTTTGATACATTAATATCCCATTCACTGAAACTTGTATAAACTTCATGGGCAAACCATATGATTTGTGGTGAAAAAACACAAGCATTATTGCAAAAACATCCTTACGGTAGTTTTTCTCTGCCAAGATGTTATAGACTGGATTCTGCCACATTGAGTAATACCTCATCTTACTCCATGAAAAGCCTCATTGATACTAAGAACAACAGAATATGATCTTAAATTGAATATTCTTTCTCTCTCAGACAAAAATATCTTCCCAGTTCTTCCTTCAAATTCTCTGTTAGCCATTTCTTTCTGCAGGGAAATAATAAAGAATGTCAGGGGTCCTGGGTGCCTCAGTTTGCATGTTGGAACTTGGAGATGTTGAGACACTAAAAACTATACTTTCTGGTACACAAAACTCTGTACTGTATGCAGCAATTTTGTGCTGACTGGAGAATGATCTGGATAGCCTAAACATGTCCTCATCTCTGGGTTTGTCAGATGCTGTGATGCAGCATAGCATGGTGTGATACTTTGAACTCGTCGGGAAAGATCAGAGTCACAGACCTCAGAATGTTCAAACACCTTGTTTTAGAAAGCTTTAATTCAGATCTGTTGAGTTATAGCTGTACTTTTCTTTCTGGTGATCCTGGTTATTTAATAGTTGCAGCATCCTTTTCCCTTGTATTCTCTGAGACTGCTCCTAATCAAATAGTAGAATACAAAGATATTATATTCAGATTCCACTATTGAATATTTACAGTTTGGATTTAAGCAAGAAAGGATCATGTAAAGAAAATGTCAAGATTCTGATGTGTCTATGTGTGAGTTCTTGTCTTTAGTTATCACTGTACTGAGTTTTCTTTTCCTTTTCAAATTAACTTCCAAATTGGCCTTTCAGTCCTTTTTTTTTTTTCCTTTAGGCTCTATGCTTTGAAAGATTAAGTTTCATGAACTTGAGGAAGCTATTTAATGTCAGCAACAGGAACAATCTGATACATTCAGATTTTGTTTTAAATTAATTTTATTTTATTTTTAAATTAAAAGAAAGGAGAAAGGGTAACGCATTACTTTTAAAGCTTTGGCTGCCTTGCTGTTTGATTCCCCTGATGTCTTCTGTACCCATAAACTGCACTTTATAATCTTTCTAAGCCTACATAGACTTTAAAGGGGCTATAAATATTTCCATCTAACTTTGGGTTGTCTCCATGGAAACCACTGAGCAACAGTTTTGCCTTTTTAGATGTCTATTTGTTCCCTTGGCTGATGATAATAACAAGTTTTCCCCCTTTGGAGGATAACAATAACCCATTTTAAAGGTGAAATTTAACATAACACTTGTTCCAGAATTTGTTTTTACAGTTTTAAAGCACTAATTGCCACATTTCTGATTTGTGACTGATAATATGGTATCTAAATATGCCAGTGGTGGCTTTAATGGTGGTCAAACACGCCAGTCCATACAATGTTAGCTGCAAATTCTATAGAGATAAATATTTTCTTTGTGCTGAACTTGATAAAGCAAGTAGGTCATTGCTGAAAACCATGACAGGTTTTGCTGCTTAATTTCACTGAATAGTTTCCTCTGAATCATTTGTCTTATTCTAATTATACTATTGAATTGGCACAAAATCTAGATTTATATGTGGGCAGGGGAAGAGAGAGGGAAAGAAAACAAATGAGAAAGTATCACCAAGTTATTCCTTCTAGTCATACAAAAATAAAATAAATAAATACTTAATAATAAAGTCTCAATTGGAGCTGCCAGGTGTATTCACAAATCTATTGGCTTTTCCCACTTGATCTGTCTCCTCTGTCTCTTTGCCATATTTTATTATATAAGCGACCTTTCTGTCATTGTTTTCCAGTTTTAACAAATATTTCAGAGCACATTTTCTTTTATTATCACTGCTTAACCAAAGAATCTGCAGAAAATGTATGTCAGCTATTATGTTAGCTATTTATAAGTACAAAACTTATTTTCTCTCACTATTGAAAGTCAGCTGGCACTAGAACTGTTTCCTGAATTTAAAATGAAAAACACTGTTGATTCAGCAGATGTTTTAAGAATACTGTTGCCAATCATTCCCAGCGTGAATCTGATCCACTTTCTAAACAACTACACTCCAGAGATCATATTCCTGAGCTACACGTTCAGTTGCTGATGAAGATCTTTTCCCATTTATGGGCTCTAGCTGGCATGACCCAAGTTGACTCCACGGCCAGAAGCCAATGCATATTTCCTTCTTTTCCTCTTCCTCTCCTGGCATCTGCATAACAGACATGGGGACAATCACCCCCTTGTTCTAATTACTTTTTGCCCAACTGTCACATGTCCGTTTCTGCTGGGGTTGATTTTAGCAGCCACTGAGCCCTTCTGACATCCAGATGAGGGTCAGACTCATTCTGACCTTCTGACTTGAGAGCGGCAGAGAGTGTACAGGATTAGGGTCACCAGGAACTGAGAAGAGGGTCAGCAGGCTGGCTTCTCTAAAAGAAAGACATCATCTAAGACACCCAGTTTGGACCCCTAACTATTGCACCACTACTGGATATCTGGGGGAAAGGGAGGAGAGAAAGCTACACACTCATGATCCAGAGGGGCAGCCATTTTAATCTAGTTCACTAAAACAAACAAAGAGTCTTGTGGCACTTAAAGACTAACAGATTTATTTATCACATGAGCTTTTGTGGGAGAAAATCCCACTTTGTCAGATGCTTTGAAGATGGGGAAACTTACAGAATGGGAGGAAATAAATGTAGGGAAGTGTAAGTTGTGAGATCAGGTCACACTTGCAACAGCAAATCAAATTCAAACACCATGGAACAGCATGTCGAGGCAGATGAGGTCAAATCACCTGTTGTAATGAGAAAAATCCAATGTCCCTATTAAGCCCTGAAGCAATGCAATCCAATTTTGAAATAAATTCAATCTCTGCAGCTTCTCTTTGAAGCCTTGATGTGGTATTCATCTGTCTGAGCACTGCAATTAATACATTGTCAATGGAGTGATCAGGAAGATTGAAATGCAGACCCACTGTTCTTAGAGTGTTGTGATTTCTGATGTCAGATTTGTGCCCATTTATTCTTTTGCACAGAAACTCTCCTGTTTGTCCAATATATAAAGCAGAGGGGCATTTCTGGCATGCGATAGCATAAATCACATTGTTGAATGAGCAAGAGAATGAGCCTTTGATGGAGCAGCTGGTTCAATTAGGTTTTTTGTGCAGATATGTGGGCAAAGTTGGTAGCATGGTTTGTTGCAGGGATATGTGCCTGCTTTAATGGTTCTGTTGTTAGGTCTGGAGTTACTGGTGAAGATCTGCTTAAGGTTGGGGTGGCTGTCTGTAAGTGAAGAGAGGTCTGTTTACAAAGGCTTCAGAGAGTGAGGGATCATCTGGTAGAATAGGCTGTAGATCCCTGAGGATGTTCTGTAGAGGTCTGACTTGGGAGTTGTAGGTGATTCTTGTCCTGGGGGCAGGGGAGGGCTGGCCCAGAGCAGAGGCTGGGTTCCATGCTGAAGACAGTGGGGCGGAGGCAGGCGGGCAGTGCCGCTGGGGGGGGGCAGTAGCGTGGGCCCCATGCTGCTTACAGCAGGACAGTGTGGGGCCTACAGAACCATGGGGCCCAGGGCGATCTCCCCTCTCGCTCCCTCCCCAAGGATGGCCCTTTATCCACCAATGTGATTTATGCCCCTTCCCTTCTTCCCCTCCCCGTCCCCACCTGACCCTCACCACTTTCACGTGGCACCAACCGCCCCCGGGAGCAATTGGGCTGATATATATACACTTTATTTTCCTGTCTGTGGCTGCCTAAGAAGCCCAGAGAGCATGTAGAGGATATCGGGACCATGTGCCTATGCTCACTCTTAAGTGAGATTACTTTCTTTGTTTATTGTCTCCCTTTTGGTTATACATAATCAAAATCTTGTAGAAGAATAGGCTGATCTACAAAATGGGCAACTTTGAGAACATTAACTGCATATGTGTTAATGACCAGTTGCAAACCACAAAACCCAGAGCACTACCACATGAGTGCTATATGTGTAGATCATCTGAAACATGATACTTTGAAAAGATACCCAAAAGTCTTGAGTTGCTAGTTGTTTGGTGGCCTGCCTGATCTGGTGCAAGCAGCAGTAATGTATGTGTCACAGGATGTACATTCATGCATCCCTAGGTTATGATTTTTGTAATTTTCCTGTTCACTTTTGCAGTGTAATTGTATGGTTTAATGCCAAGGTTCCTTTATGAATGCTCATAATGTATTCAACAGGATTACTATGGTATCATGTTTCCTGCTGCATCATTTATGTGTACAGAAGGGAAGCATGTAATGTAGCACAGACCCTCAGGACTATCTCTAGCACAGAAGCTGAAGAATTACATGACAAAGGCGATGCAATATGAATACCCTCTCTGACTCAGGTAGATGAAAAGAGAATCACACGGCAGCACAGAGAGGGAGGGGCTGAATGGAGACTGAAAAACAAATAAAGTTTAAATGGAGAGAAGCTGCTGGCTTGGGCCAGAGAAACACCATCTTAGAAATAACTGCAAAATGCACGGCCTACCTCACATTGCCAGGAGGGCCTGGTCTGGCTGAAAACCATCACAGCCAGACTTGGCGGTAAGAAAGATGAGAACTAAGTGTGTTCCTAAATGCTGTGACAATGTAATATGTGTGTTCTATCTTTTATTTTCTCATAGTAACTCCTGACTCATTTATTAAATGATTTTGTATTTATTTGCTCTATACTCACTTAAAATCATATTCTGATCAATAAATTAGTAGCCATTTTATCTAAAGCTGTGTAGACTTTATAGGGTGTGAGTGAAGAAGGCTGGGCACAGTTCATTTCATTGTTAAATGGACGGATCTGAGCATATGGTGATTGGAGAAGGATGCCAATTCCTGTGCGACAGAAGTTGGCACTCTGGTGTCTTTGGCTGGGGGTTCTCACTAAGGGACAATCACCTGAGTGGCCAGAGGGTGCACACCCACTGCCTGGAACTGATCACACACAGGAGTGGTGCGGACTGACTCAGGAGTGAGTGGTCACCTGGTCAAATGAGGTGAATCAGGGATCAGAAGTGGAGATCTGGGTGGTCACAGCAGTACACCAGACCAAAACCAGAGAGCATCTGGCCATAGTATGCTCCCAGCCATTTATCTGATTTTGAGTGTCCTGCCCTGACATTGTACAAGCAGTAATTCATGAAAAGACATGCTCGGTTTTTTGCTTTCCATTGCTGTGTGAGGCATTTTCTCTTATAGGTGGTGCTTAGCAAATCAGATACAAAAGCCTCCTCGTGCAACTTAAGATCTAGATTGCACAACCCCAACGTTGGTGAGCACTTAGTAGGTTTAATGGTTTTATGTCAGTGGGTCGACTTAAAAAAGAGTGCTTACCAGCTAGAGGAAGAGTTTCATATGCATGTCATACTTTTCTGCACATGAAGTGAAATATTGCAAGGAGTCTGATTTTTCCTTTATGAATGAGGCAGCTTTTTGGATAAAAGATTACTTCAGTTGAGTGGGTGGGTGGAAATTTTTTGCCCTGAAGTTCAGCCTCCATATGCAAAAATTAATCCAAGTGCAAATATTGATAGGAGTGTGAACTCCCCTGGGCAAGTTAACATTTAAACATAAAAATTTGTGAATGTAAACATTGACAGCATCATAATAGTTAGTGTAAATCATTACTCTGTGATCTGTAAACCACAGAGGCAGCTGGTCTGATACATCCATAGCCTGGCTGGTACAAGTATAGCAACAAGAGCAACACTGTTGCTACAGGCATTCCTGGTAAACAGGAAATCAAGTGCTGGCAAAAGTAATGCTCAGCAGGTAGCTAATAAGGTGAGGAAGATAAGAGGAACCATCTTGATTGGCCTGTATGCTTTGTATAATTTGAATTTTTGAGGTCATGAGCGATCTCCTATAAAGCAATCATCCCTGCATCATATATGATTCCAGTTATGCTTCTTATTATGCTTAGGTTATTGAGAGCTGCTTATTGGGTTGATGTTGGATTCTACATGCTTTGAGAATAGTTAGATGCCTGTTGTGAATTTCAGAAAAGGGTTTCAAATGCTGCCATCTTCCTGCAATGTTAGTAGATCAAGCTTTGAATACAACAATCAGTAGAAGTGCAACAAACCTGGGACCTGGTCCTTGCTTCTGTTGAATCTGTTGGCAAAACTCCTTTTGGCTTTAATGAGACAACATTTGTCATTTTAAATGTGGATATCTGCTATTAAAACAATTGCATAGTGCCTCAAAAGTGACACTGAACATGTTGGTTTCATGTTAGTAACATTCAATTTTCAAAATATAACATCAAAATAAACTAATTTCAAGGGGAAGAAAAGAATGTCATTCTAGAGAAATTTAAAGAAAAATCTCTCAACAGGAAAAGCAAATGCTATTTGTGGTGTTGCATTTGAAGTGCTTTCTCTTTTGTATATAACATACATAAGAACATTCTTCAGCAAATCAAAAGAAGAACTTAACCAAGTATAAATAAAGAAAAACTGAACAAGAAATGTTTTTTAAGTTTCCCATAGTTGTATCATTGGAAGAAGGTGTAATGTAGCTAATGAGTTTATAGTTTGACTATGGTGTATAGTGGGGCTTATGCACCATTTGTTGTTTTCATCTATCAATCTGATTTCTGGGTCAAATGGTAGTGATTATGCAATGATAATAATTCACCATTTTTCCATTAATGAATAATTCATGTGACAGCATATTAGAACTATGTTTTTTCAACTTCTGGAAAGTTCTAAACTGTATCCTGGTTTTTTATTAGACTCATTTTTAATTTTTAATTAAGTTTAAATCTTTCATTTTCTGGTTAAATAGGTGCCTTTCAAATTATTATTTTATTTTTGGCTTTTAATATGATTATATGTTATATTACTTTGACTCAGTGTGTTCTGTGCTTTAATCAAAGTTACATAGCTTACTGAAAACTAAATTGACTTGGTAGGGTATAGGAAAATGGATTTCACAAGTGTCTGTGGGAGTAACACTGCAGCAGTCCTCTAACCTAGAAAATCTAGAAGAGAAAAGGACAATCTTTAGAAACTATTTTTTTTCCTTTTTATAAATATGGAAAGTAAATTCATACATTAAGATCCCCTGCTGATAAAGTCAGTATGATTTTTAATAGCCTGGACACTTTAACACTTGGCTAGTGCAAACCATGCATTTAACTTTCTGCAACACGCTTACTTTTTTTCATAGATTTAGAGTGAGTAAGGTGGTTTCTTTAGTGCTTTAACTACTTTTGTCTTTTTTTCCTTCCATTTCTAACTTTGTTGAGTTTGGTGTTTTGGGGGTGACTCATCTCTTTTTCTCTTCCATCTTCTTTCTTTCTGTCCCATTGCATGCCTCTTCCCTTGGTTTGATCTCAGAGAGGAGGAGGACAATAAAGAAGAGGAAGAGGAACAACCAATCACAGAACCTAATACTGAGGATGAGGGGGAGGAAGAGGTCACTAGTCAGGTCAAAGCCAGGTACCGGTGGCTTCAGTGTCTCTCTCCTCACTGTTCCTAACCTCACCTCCAAAATTTGTAGAATGAATTCACTCACTGATTTTTAGTACTAAGATATCCTTAGAAATGTATTTCTGCCTTTCCTTTTAAAAATACCTTCAGAAAATCCTTTTGGATCTACAAAGCACAGTTGTTCATATTTACAGAAATATTTAAATGTGTTTAATTATAAAACTCCCCTGTGTTGCATACCAGTTACACTGGTTTGATTCAGAAGATTTAACAAGCACAACTGATGATGGAATTTTAAGCGAGTACCTAATGTTATCTCTTTCAGCAAAGCAATTCATCACATGCTAAAGCACTCTGCTGAACTGGGGCCTCCGTGCACCTCTTCCTGAGCATCTTTTGTTAGCTTTCCCATGATCCATCATCACAAACAACAATGTACCTTTTGTCATTATTATAATTCTTTATATGAATCCCTATTGATAGAAAATATATTGCCATTTCTGTAAGATTGCCAAATAGTTATTTTAGAATTAAAAAAAAAATGTGTAGGGGGAAAGTATTTAAATGAAAGGTAAAGCTGAGATATATGTAACATTCTATATACAGGCCTGTATTTGGGTGTGTATATCTAAAGAAACTACTTATCCGTATTACATGTTCACATGTAATTTTCCACTTATTTTCTGAGGTCCATATGGACTTGGCCAATGGTAACTTTATCTTAATAAATAAATCAAAAAAAGAAAATATGCTTTCTCTTCTAGACAGCCATTTGATTTAAGTTAAAATGTTTGGCTCTATAATTCTGCACAGTGAGATTGATTTTTTTTTTAACTTAACCACACTCATACAGACTTTTACAGTGTTGAAGGAGGAAAGGAAACTGTTTAACGTACAAATTCCAAAGAAAATATTGTAATGTTGTTATTAATGTCTTCCAGTCTGCAAATCTAGCCAATGGCCTTCTGAAAATTTAAAATTAAGTGATAATTTCCTCAAAGTCAGTGCTGTAGAGTAGCAGATAAAAAGTGTTATTTAATCACCTGAATATAAGACATTCTATGAAGAGATTTAATGTAAGGCATGTTTTGTTCTTATGTAACTTTAAAATAATACCTACTTCAATATAGCTAAAGTGATATTTAGATTGTTGTTCAAAATATCATCCTTCAACTGCCATTGTAAAATAGCTGAGTGTGACCTATGCTCTGGAGATTTGTTCCAGGACACTTTTTCAGGAGTTATGAGAATATATTAATTTATGGTCAGGTGTCTCATATCTGGCATAGCAGATGAACATTTCTAGGTTGCTAAGACTGTTGCTGTTATGAGAAGTTGGGTCTCAGAAAGATAAATTGTTCTAGTCCAATCAAATTGGTGTCTTCACTATTATTTATGACAGATTTCAGGTGGCAAAACATGGGTGATAGTAGTAGCTGGTAATTCCCTATGTAAATCCTTTCATCTTCTCTGCAAAACTCCTGGAACTTAATGATTCTCTGTTACAAAAATATGGCATATGTTATTTATGGGAGAAATCCACTCTGATTTCACAAATCCTAAGTCCTCAAGTGGTACACTGTAAAACACATGCCTCACAAGTCTCTTCCATCCAGACTATGACTACATTTGGAGGGACCACATTGTCTCCCTAACAGAGAGAGAGAGAGGTGTCACATACCCAGCACTCTGCAATGCTGCAAGAGTGTCAGGTCTCACGGCATCACGAGTGCTGGGTATATGAGACTGTACGTCATGAGACCACGCTCTCTCCCTAACAAAAAGAGAGGTATTGCAGAGCACTGTTGACGTATATAGCACTCCACGATGCTGTAAGAGTGCCTTAGTATTTTGATTCCTGGTATGTACGGCCCACTTGAAGTACGTTTATGTCAAATCCAGCCTGCCATAGCAGATGAGTTTGATACCCCTGTGCTACACAGTAGGAGTTCAGAGGTCTAGAGCTGGTGAAATCTACCCAGCAACATCATGACGCAGCTCAGAGCTGCAGTGATGGCCACTGTAGTTGCTATTCTACCACATGCACACTGGATGTCAAGACTAATAGACTTGCACAAATGCAGATCCATGGTTCCTTGCCTGTGCTGCTTCTTGTCTGTCTTTATTATAAAAAACTATTCTATGCAGGAACAATGCAAAGATCCCTTTCTACCACTTTTGGCACACAGGAATCTACACATAATTGAGCTGCTCACAATTCCATTATGCAGCCGCTATGTAATGATTAAAAAAGGTGAAAGCCTCATGCTGACATTGGTATAGCGAGAAGTGTCATGAAAGTACCTAACAGGATACATAAACATACTAATAGTACGTTGCATTTAAATCCAATGTAGGTGTTTGTTTTGACAGAAAAATACTGATTTGGATCATTTGGGCTTCATCTTTGGTAAATGAGTTTTACATAATAATATCTGGCTCTTTTGTAGCTTAGTAGTTCTCTGTGTCAGTAGATCTCCACGTGTATGCAGAAATGTTATCTCAGACTGCAGGATGGTAGTGACATATGTTGTCATCAGAACTGGGCATACATAAATTACCTGTTCATTGGGCCAGATCATCCAGTGTGGTAAGGCTACTTTGGGCTTAACTGCCCATTTGAGAATAATTCAGAGAACTGTAGTGGAAAAGATTCATGAAAACTAGATTCCAGTTTCTGAACTGGTGTGGGTTAAATCCCTTCCTCTAAATTAGCGTTTCCCAAACCAGTTTGGCCATTGAACACTTTTGGGCTTGAACTATATTGATGGAACACATATATGCTGGTCTGAGGGTGAGGGTGGCTTTTTTCAAATCCATAAATTGCTGCATGTGTCATTAAAAATTAATTTAAAAGAGTAATCAGGAAAAATATCACTAGCATCAAAATGTTTTCCCAGAATACCTATTCAGATTGCATGGAACACCAGTGTTCCATGGAACATAGTTTGGGAAACACTGCTGTAAACTAAAAGGGAAGATATTTTCCAGCCCTAAGAAGAATCCCTTGAATATGCAAAGCTTTGAGCTTCCTAGGTTTTTAAAGTGATGGCAATTGGCTAAATTTGCAAAACTTTTGTTTTTCTTTGACTCTTCTGGGCTCTTTTTTTTTAATCCCTAACGATGTGATCTTTGATCCCTTCTCTCCTTGTCCTGCTTTGCCTTTCCTCTCTTTCCCTCCTTACCACACCCTCCTTTGCAGTGAGGTCCCAGATGTAAACCAGGTTGCAAATGAAAATCTGCAGAATGAGAATCAGAGTTCTGATTCTTCAGCCATCTCAAGGGCAGTTTCTAAAGCCGCGAGGCCTCCCTCGTGCTCTAAAGACAAGAGTCCATCCAGCAGCTCATCTTCTGTGCCCGACTCATCTGTCTCACACCATTATTCTGTTTATTCATCACCATCCTCTCCTGCATCAGCCTCACTTAACTCCTCCCAAAATTCATCTGCATCCATTACTCCAAAGGCATCTCCAACTGTAGAGAAATTGCCTTATGTACTGCATAGCCCTTTTCACCTTTTCTCCTATGACTTTGAAGAGTCTCCAGCAACTGTTAAAGAAAAGGAAGCAGAGGTTATGAGGGAAAACAGGTAGATTTTTATACAGCTGGTATTAATTTGTAGATGAATTAATAACATCTTTCTAGGGTTTTATTGTGCTATTTACATGCTCTCCATATTGCATTGTTTCTTGAACATACTGTATTAGTTTTAGTCATGTAAGCCTATATTTTAACTTGATTGATTCTCCCTCCTTGCTCTTTGATGCCATTATTTCATCCTGTTTCTCTTCAAGATACACAGTGCATAAAGCTCCTGGCCTCCTTTATGTGACAGTAAAAAAGGCTTGGGGAAAGGGCTTCCAGGCATCAATTTGCTCTCATTTATGCAGTGTAATTTGCAGTAGTTATGTCAAGGAAATCATTGTAGCAATATGAGTATAAAACTTATGTGAGCTCATTAGTGGGCCTAGAAATTTTAGGGTGAAATACTGGTACCAGAGAGGCCAATGACAAAACTCCCATTCAGTTCAGTGGGGCCAGGATTTCACCCCCAGTACCCTTGCATTGCATTGCTAAAGTACAAACGTGGCCATAGCTTTTCTTTCTGTGGTTTCCGATTGTCTGTGTCAAAAGAAATGTATAATAGATTTAATCTTAAAAAGGTATCATCTAAGTGAAAATAGGAAAGTGGCCATGCTTTAATTTAGAACTTCCAGCTACCCACTGGTATGAGATTTAATAAGCTACTTAGAGTATTATAGGTTTATAAAATAATTGATTATTCATAACACTTTGAGGTTTAACAGCCAATTAGTGGTTATGGTGCCCTTACTGAGCATAGTAGTTAAATCCTTAATGCATATGTTTTCAATAAGCAATTGATAAATATTTTGCATATAGTAAAAATCTTAGCATATAAAATATTTAGGTTTATTTGGATTGTTATTTCATTGCGAAAAATCATTAAGTTTGATAATTTACTGCAAATTCTAATCCTCTACTTATGTATCTTGATATTATGGTACTTATTGAAGGTTATGCTGGGTTGTTGGTTTTTTTGGTGGTTGTTTTTTTGTTTTTGTTTTGTTTTGTTTTTTGTTTTTTTGTTTGTTTTTTTTTTTTGTTTGTTTTTTTAATCTTTGTATTGGAATAAGGGATGGACTCAGTTACATGCCCAGGCTGACATCATTTGCTTCTGACAGACCACAAAACTTCTGTGTGCTCTGTAGCCCCCAAACACTGTAAAAGGAACTGAGTTTTACTGTGCTAGTCCATAATATTTGAAAGATATAGCACACTTTTCTTTTTCAATGGATTTTCCCTTCCCATTCACAAGGCAGTAGTGTTATCTCAATTCCTTAGTTGGAGAAACTGAGGCAAGGGAATTGTTACCTGCTCAGGTCAGCAGTTTAATCTCTATTGAAGCAAAGAGCAGTAGCAACTTTAGACCTATGTGACCAGAGGCCCTGTGCTATACAGACACACAACGCCTCAGCCAGAGGAGTGTTTCCAGGTCCCAGTCTGTTCTCCTATTATCATGGTCTGTCTTTTCATTTGCTGCTTAAAAAGGTCCATTTCAATTCCTTTCCATGGATTTCAGATTTTAAGTAGTACATAGAGCTTCACAAATAGTGTTTGAGAGTGCTTTAAGACAGCATGGTCACTATGTAGATAGGAATGTGAAGAGAAAATATGATACCATTCTTTTCATAGCAGCATCTCTCCCATAAAAGATTCTTACGTTAAATTTATTCTAATTATATATCTGTAGCTTTGCAGACCAAAGAATGAAGTTTGTGCATTTGTATTAAGCAGTTTTTCATAAGCAAATGATTGGTGTCAAAGCCACTTAGGCTTTCAAATACAACATCTGAATTAGATGAAATTATGCAGTCCTCACATTTTGATGGGGAAGTGGAGTGATAGAATAAATGAAGTACATTTAATATAATGTACTGTTAAAAAGAAAATGACATGCTTTTCTTTTATGGAATTTTGTCATTTGGGCAGGTTGGCTTCCTGCAATAATTTAACTATCATATGGCATATGCTCACAGTGGAAAAGGTGCATCTCTTTCCAAAAAGCAGAAAGAAAGGTTAAAACTTTTCCAAAGCCAGCATCTTTTGTGCACCCATGACATGTCACTTACATATGATTATGGAGCAGTTAAAAGGCACATGAAAGCAATACAGCTGCCTTCTCTGCTCAGTAGAAAAGTCAGGATGAAAACATGGATACAGGGGGCTCTGGGGAGGTGACCGTTCCAAGAGCCCTGGAAACAATTCCTCTTTGATCAACAAGGTAATGTTGAAGTCAAGCTTTTTTTTTTATTATTTTTTTAATGGAATGAACGAATGGTAGGAATTCCTAAAGCTGTGCTTCCACAGACATGTCCTTTTAACTGTCTGTGATATTTTACAGACATCATAAGCAATGGCACGTAAGCAATGACTTATGTTGGGGAAGAAGAGGCAGAGAAAGAAAATACTTCATCTTTTAATTGAAAAGAATTTGGATGCTTTTCATTTATAACATAAACCTTAGCCAATCATTTGAGTCCTTATTCTGACAATGCTTGGGGATTACTGGTGTTTTCCTTTATTTCACTTGGAATGGATACTGCTGACATTGATCTTTTTGGTTCATTTCCAGGTAGTTGATTATCAGCTCCCAAGCCAACTAATAAATTTCTGAGTAACCGAGCAGTCAATTAGGTATTGCAGTGCACAGCTATCTCTTTAAAGGAGCATTTTTAATCTTTTTTTTAATCTCCATGCCACTAGTTTGTAACATATAATAAACATGTCCTTGTCATGGTTTATGTTAGGATGAGATGATATACTATTTTTTTCAAAGGTGAGGATGGGGCATTAGATTTAGAAGCTGGAAGTTTGTGGAGTTCTGGAATATAATATCCTTTGATTGCTACTTAAGAGTAAAGGGGGTTTGCTCTTGCATATCTGCTTGCTGACTGATTTTCTGTCTTTCTCTTTCTCTCTCCCTTTATCCTCCAACCTTCTGTTCTTCTGTTCATATCAGAAACAGTAGCTATGGCAACAACTCTTATTCTTCTACACGACCTTACCCTGGACTAAGTGCACCTACAACACCCATTTCTCGTTATGGGACAACCCTGTCACCACCTCAGGAGGCCAAATCTGAGAGGTTTGTAAAAAATGCTTCTAGTAATTAAATCTGCATTTTGAGATCTTCCTTACACATAAAGAGTAGAGGAAGTAATGGGGGTGACTGTGTGCATCATGCGGTGTGAATTTTAAATATTTATGCCTGCTCAGATTCATCTTAATATTTGGAGAAAATTTACCACAAGCAAGAAGTATTTTTTTCCCTCACTCATTCTAAGAGGATTGTTTATTGTGTTACTTTTAATGGCCAGGTCTGTTTCTATGGTGTGATGCTGCTTCCACCTAGAATTGTTTTCCCTCATACTTAACATGAATTTTACACATGAAAGACTAATTAGAACAAATTTTATTTCTCTCAGTTTTGAAGCATATTACATGATTCTAATTTGCTTTACACTGAGGAAAGATCAAACTAACTTCATCAAAGTCCAAGAAGTCCAAATTTCCTATGGCATAATTTTGTCGCTTCATTTTCTTGAAAATACAATCTTTACCTTTTAGCTTTTTAAATCTTAAGCAAACTGTTTAACGGCATAAATGATGGAAACCCATACAAACACACCAACTAATTAAAAATAATTCAGTCTGTAAGCTATCAAAATGCTATCATGAATTATGCTCCACCAACATACTTAGAAGAAATATAGAAAAAAAGAATGTTGTGGATACATTCAAGACAGTCCATTTGGCAAAAGGCTTAGACCACCAAAAATTAACTGGCTGTTACTGCTTGAAAGTAAGTGACAAGTCAAAAGAATATCATGCTGGGTTAAAGGAGGAGTGATAGGAGGTTTTAATTATATGCTGTCAAGACTGATTAACCTTAAATAATTTCTAAACAAGGTTGATGGCCTCAGAGTCACATGTTGCTAAATTGTCCTCTAATTCCTCAAAAGCCTTCTGTAATGTAGCAGGTTACAGAGGCCTAGTTTAACCTAAATTTCAAGTCTAAACTTGGCCACTAGCCTTTCTTTTAGTTAGTGCAAACTCTTGCTCCTTCTGTAAAGTTTTCCTGCTTTTTATTAGCCACTCTGCCTGTGCTTCAACATACCATATTATTTTTCCTAGAGTCTTTTGCATATCTGCTATTGAATTTACATTTCCTGATCATCTTTTTTATTTATTTCCTCTTTAATTTTCCTTGGTGTTCACTTTTGTAAATATTTTTAATTACTTATTTTAGTGAATCTTTTCCACCATCTGATGGTAAGTAGTTCCATGGTATGTAAGTGTTTCCAGCCACAAGGTATTGATTTAATTCTGCTTTCAAGTGAATAATTACATTAAATATACCCATGGTGAAAGGTGCAATTTTTCATTTGCTCATCTTCCTTTAGCAGCTTGACTGGATTTACCTTTCCCAGTCTGGGTCAAATCATTGTCATGTGAAACCATAACAAAAGACTCCAAAGAAGCTCTGTCACTCCTTTATCTCTTAGAAACATAGATTGCAAATGGGCCAGAATTACAAGGGTTCCAATTCTTTTGAGGATTTTTGATTAATAATCTTCTGCAGGAACAATTGTTTTTGTTCTTCAGTTCGTTGTTGAACAGATTTAATAAGCAAATTTAATACTTCTCTGGAATACATAGTAGACACTGAGATGTGGAAAACTTCTGTATCAATATTGAAACTAAGTGAAATTTGGAATTAGGGTTCAGTGTAAAAGTGAAGCTCTGAGGCTTTGTCTTGACTAGAAAGAGTGGTCCCTATGTTCTTGTGCTTAGTGCTAGCTCAGCTTCACCTAAACTTGACGGCTTTCCTAATGCAGATAGAAAACTTTAGCTTGATTTTAATAGGTCAAGTTCTGCAAGAGGACCTAACGCAGACTACTCTGAGTTAAAAGCATGTTTTTATAGTGCAGTATACCACAGTAAATCACTCCTAAGCAGGAGCTGAATGCAAACATTCAACAAAGGGAACATCCCTTCATTTCCACCCTGTAATTACTTGTGTATTTCTGTCCATATGTCATATGTAGGCCAATGAAATCAGGCTCCTTTTGAGTCCAGCACTACAGATCTCATGACAGCAGAAATATATATCTAATTACATTTTTAAATGAAAAAGCTAATAACTTAAAATAACCCATTGAGGTGTAAACATTATGACTTATAATATACCTCTGGACCTTACAGAATTAGAGTCAAATCCTGTCCCATTGTGAAATGGAATACTGTCTCCTTTGCAGTCATAAGTCAAAGCTACTTCTACCCCTATCAGGCATTAATCTGTGACTGATGCTGGACTGAATATTGATTGTGGTGAATGTAAATTGGGTTGGGAGGAAAAAGAAAATTCTGGGTCAGTATATCCAAAAATAAAGCAACCTTTTGAAGCTGACCATGAGTTTGAAATGTTAGAAGTAGACATGTGGCAGTTGAAGTGGTTCAGGGTGCATAGCTAATTCATTTTGTCTCCTGACTCTGCAGTTCATCACATGGATGTCTCTTCTACATATGGCATGTGTCTATTATAATTTCAGCAATAAAAGCAACATTCAACCCTTCATTTTCTCCTTCAATCTGAGCATGATTACATAGGTCAAAATCCATTCCCTTTGAAGAAAAAGTTATGTAAGAAAAAAGTCTTAAAGAAACGTATTTCTTTGGGGATCTGACTGTGGAGGAGCTGTCCAAATCTGAAGCCTCTGGTCATTGTTCAGCCAATAGCTGGCCAAATACCTGGGTCCAAAACTAAATCTTTGTTTCTCTTTTGGTGTTTGAGCTTTAGTTCTAGCTAGTTCAAGATAGAAATTACATTGATTAAGTTCCAAAGGGATAGCTGTGTTAGTCTAGTTCAGCAAAACGAACATGGAGTCCTGTGGCACTTTTAAAAACTAACAAATTTGTTTTTTGCTTGAGCTGTCACGGGCAAAATCCCACTTCGTCAGATGCCAGAGTGAGGAAAATGGCAATTTTTTTTTTGTCTTTAAAAATTCCACAGAGCTCCTTGTTTCTTGATAACTTAGTCAGTCATCAGAAACTACAGTAGCCTCTTCTTTTGTTTTGTAAGCAATTTCCATTGTGTTGCATTGTATGGCATGTGGTGTTCGGAGACAATGAAAAAGATATTTTAGCTCACATTAATGAACTAGTATTAAATTTTGGTTAGTTATTAAATGAAATATTGAACATTAGAAAGAACAGTGTCCATTTATATTTACTACAAATAATGATGTAAAACCTCTATCTGAATTAGTGTAATGCATTAATTGTTTTTAGGGGGGAGGGCTGGATGACCCAATCCTAGAAATTTGAATGAACATGATTAAGGGTTATTCACAAGATTAAAGAATCCTGTGTGGGCTGTATAGCATATAGCACCTACTGCTGTATATGTGGGAGCTGAGCAAGTTAAAAACTGGAATAATTAAAATACAGTGAACTCAAAGGATCACAAAGAAGCAACCACTGTCCCAAAATAAAAGCAAAACAAAAAGAGAGAGAGTAATATAGCATGGACACAGTTATCAAAAAAATAACTGATCTGCACCACAAGAATATCTTACACATAAGGGGAACTGCCCTGAAAGGTCATGAGCCCCCTGGCCTTCATCCAACAAAACACTCAAGCTTTGTTCAAAGCATATACTTAAGTGCTTTACTGGTTTGCAGCCAGTGCTCAGGACCCTGCAGGATGAAGCCATAAAAATCTTTGAGGGAGTGTTACAGATCAATGTCATTATCTTGGATGCATGGCTTTTGTATGTGAACCTCAGGAGAAGGTGAGAGCTATGAAAAATATCTGTATCCAACAGTTTCCTTTTGCTTGAAGGATGCAACACGCTATATGCAGTTATTTCTTGAAAGATGTTGTGCCCCAGTTTGTTGTGATGTAGCATACACAGATTTTCACAGTTTGGGATTCAGCTCCCAGATCTCTGAGGTGCTGCCATTCCAGATACACACACCATGACACTGTACCAACAGAACTACTCTGAGCAGGGTAGAATCATTTTTTTTCTCATGAGAGCTTAAAATTCTTGACGTTCAAAGATCCACATTGTATGTAGGGATGCAATTTTACTCACTGGACAGTGGGTTATCATATATGTTATATTAATCACCAACCAATTAGTTCAAAGTACCAGGGAACTTTTCAGTGACCTCCATCTGTGGTGTTTGTGTAAGATTATGTAGATACTGCTTACTATCTCCTGATGGTAAAAATTTGAAAACAGTAGAAGCTCGATAAAAAGCAGATGCAGTTAACAGTTAACTCAGGGTGAGATTTCTGCTTTCAGCTTATGGTTTCAGGCTTATCAAAGTACTGCATAAATGATCTTTAACATATTTCCTTATTTTTTATATTGCTTAGGAGAGAATTAGGTGCTTCAAATGTGATTTCTGTACAGTTTATCTGACCTTAGAAAACAAGAAAGAAGGAGAGAAGTGTTTATCTCAGTGCTGTCTAGCTTGATTCAGTCTGAGTTTATTGATGGACCTTTAAAAACTTTCGCTACATTTTGCTTGCAGAAACAGGAGCTACAACTTGAGTTGAAACAAACAGAACAGTTGACATGAGTGTTTTTAAAACTATTCTTTGCCTAAGATCAGTTCTGAACAAAAAAATGTATAATTCAGTGCAACAGTAACACAGTTTCCATTTACTTCTTTGGGCAGGGGAAAGGGAAGAGAGATTGTACAGTGGAAAAAAAAAGCTATTTGAATGTGTTGGTTTGTAAATTCAGGTGCAGATCTTGTTAGCTCTCGCTTGCAAGACTGTTCCTCCATCTCATTTCTCTGCACCCCCAGTGGATAGCCATGTTTGTGAAGTATGTATTACAGCTATGGGGGATCCTGGTGAAGGAAGATAAGCTGCAGTGCACCTTGTGTTTACACTGTGACCAAAAGGAAGGAGATATTGATTCTTTTACTGTTCCAGTCTCTGAGTGTAATTTCCAGTGCAGAAGAAGGTGAGGGACTTGAGCCTTCTGATTTTGGACTAGAATACACTGCCAGTGTAAATGTATTCCCCTGCCCTCAACCATTTCTTCTTCCTCCAAAACCAGAAAGCTGCATCAGTCTCAATTTCCGAAGTCCATCTGTTCAGAAGGGTGTTAGCATACCACAGTATAAATTGTTCTTTTTATATCTCTAACTCCGCTTTTTCATTGTGAGGAAAGGCTGTTTTAAGGCTCCACTGTATTTCTTTTTCTTTGTCTGGGCTCTGGCCTTAAAAGATGACCTCCTCAAACTCTATATCTAACACAGCTCTCCTTTGTGTATTTCTACACAGCAGTTAAGCACCCCAAGTGGCCAGGATCAGCTGACTTAGGCTCATGTGGCTTAGGATCCAGGGCTGTAATACTGTAGTGCAGACGTTTGGAACGGGGCTGGGGCCTATGCTCCTCCCTGTGGGATCCCACAGCTCAGATTCCATGCTGTGCTTGAACAACTTCAGAACAATTTTAGAGCTGTGTACCCAAGCCTGAGTCAAGTGACCCAGGCCAGCTGCAGGTGTTAAAGTGCTGTACCCATGCTGTTTGAGCTGTGATCTTGCCACTGGAAACTGAAGGTGGAGACGGATAAAGGAAAGTCATGCCCTTGCTCTAAGCCAAGGTTGATTAAATGATGACCCAGGAACTGCATCCAGCCCACCCACAGATACTGACCAGCCCATAGGTGGCGGCTGAAACTATTTTGGAGAGGGGGTACAGGAGCTAAGTGGGGGCATAGCTACAGGTGATCCTGAGTAAAGTGCTAATCTAGTCTAAACACCATGCACTTTGGTTAATGGGGTGGTAGCAAAGAGTATGGAGCAAACCAAATCCAGGAATGAAAACAGGCGCCTATGTACTGGGTGAGAACACAGTTGTCTCTGCTTTACTCTGCCATGGACACAGACTCTGCCACATGGGGAACTCATGCAGCAAGCTGTCCAATGACATAAGCCTCAGCTTCATCACACACCACCCAAATCTGGGTATGGCTTACTCATTGGCACAGCTATGCCCTGCCTCACCCACTGATAGAGGGTATGGCCAGAATCTGATTGGATCTGAGCTCCTCAACAATCAGCTAGTGGGCGGTACCAGCTGGGAACAGGAAGATACCAGTACGATTTGACACAATCTACATTTTGTAAAACCATGTTATATTTTATCCCAGTACAATTTACCTCTGTGTTCTTAACTACTTTCCCTTTCAAAATATGTTCCAAGACCTTGCATACAGTTGAGGTCAAACTAACAGACTTGTAGTTTCCTGGATCACATTTTTTTCCCTTTCTTAAATTATATACTATATTAGCAATCCTCCAGTCATAGGGTATGACCCCCTCCCCTCAAGTTTATGGACTCATTAAAAATCCTTGCTGTCGGGTTTGCAATTTCATGTGTCAGTTCCTGTAATATTGTTGGATGGAGCCTATCCAGGGACCCAATTTAGTCTCATTAAGCAGTCTGAGTTTGAGTTTGATTTCCATCTTGGAAGTAATTACTACTTCCATCTCCTTATTTCCATTAGCCACCCCACCACTGCCCCACAGCTCCTCATTACCCTTATTAAAAACTGAGTTAAAGTATTTGTTTCAGTTAATGGTCCCTCTTCTTTCCTTGTTTTCTTTTTATTTATATGACTATAGACATTTTTTACTACTGGTTTTAATTTCCTTTGCAAGATCCAACTCTTTTTGGATTTTGGCAGTTCTCACTTTTTCCGTACACTTGCTGATCTTTTCCATCATCTATTCATTGTAGGCATTCTGTTAATAACCTAATAATCTATGATTAATAAACTCATCCAGTTTGTTGTGCAATCCTTCTCTACAAATTGCGTCCCTTTCTTAGGATGCAGGTTTCAGATAGGTCCTGCACCTTTGGCTCAAAGTAATTCCAAGCCTCTTTCACATTTAAGAATCATGAATTCTTCAGTCCAGTATACTTCCCTGTCCAATTACCATATACTTTTAAAGATTACCTTTTGAAATCAAGGGCTCTAGTTGCAGACATTTTTGTTTATCCCTCCACTTAGTTTACACTGAGTTAGATCATGATCACTTAAAACAAGACTGTCCTTTACAAGCAGTTCTTCTATCATGTTCACACTACTTACAAAATTAAATCTAAAATGGCATAATCTCTTGTTAGCCTAGTGACTATATGATGAAGAAATTTGCAAGCTATCATATCCAGGAATATCTGGGCCATACCATTATTAGTAACTTTTGTCCTCCAATCTGTATCTGAGAAATTGAAAAAGCAAGGTGTCTTGTGGCACTTAAAGACTGACAGATTTATTTATCGCATGAGGTTTTGTGGGAGAATATCCCACTTCATCAGATGCTTTGAAGAAGGGGAACTTACAGAATTGGATGAAAATAAATGCAGGGGAGTATAAGGCATGCGATCACACTGCAACAGCAAGTCAGAGCATTTATAGGGATTCAGACTCTAGGAAAGAGCACACAGAGGGAGGATGAAGTCAAATTACCTGTTATAATGTGAAAAGAATCCATAGTCACAATTCAGCCCTTCTTTCACACAATTTAATTTGCATATTAATTTGATTTTGGCTGTTTCTCTTTGAAGTCTTGATGTCCCATTGATTTTTTTGATGACCATCGTTAACAAATCATCAATGGAGTGATTAGAAAGATGGAAGTGCTCAGCAACTGTTTGTTGTGATTTCTGATGTCACTTTTGTGTGCATTTATTCTTTTGCATAGGGATTGTCCTGTTTGTCCATCTATAAGGCTTGGGGGCATTTCTGGCACATGATGGCATAAATCACTTTAGTGTATGATCAGGTGAAGGACACTTTGATGAAGTAGCTGGCTTGATTAGGTCCTATGATGGTGTCTTTGGTGCAGATATGTGGACAAAGTTGGCAACATGGTTTGTTGCAGGGATTTGTGCCTGCTTTAATGTTTCTATTGTTAGGTCTGTAGTGGCTGGAGTATCTGTTTAAGGTTTGGGGGTTGTCTGTAGGGAGGACATCAAGACTTCAAAGAGAAACAGCCAAAATCGAACTAATATGCAAATTAAATTGTGTGAAAGAAAGGCTGAATCGTGGCTATGAATTCTTTTCACATTATAACAGATAATTTGACTTCATCCTTTCTCTGTGTGCCATTTCCTCAAGTCTGAATCTTTACAAATGCTCTGATTTGCTGTTGCAGTGTGACCTGATCCCATGTCTTACGCTCCCCTGCATTTATTTTCATCCAATTCTGTAAGTTCTCCCTCTTCAAAGCATCTGAAGAAGTGGGATATTCTCCCACAAAAGCTCATGCGATAAATACATCTGTTAGTCTTTAAGTGCCACAAGACTCCTTGCTTTTTTTTGCTTTACTAGACTAACACGGCTGCCCCCTTTTGTTACTGGAAAAGAATTTGAATGACAAGCCCTATTCACCTGGGGCATCTGTCAACCCCTGGCTCCTACCACAGATGCAGTCAAGAAAGAGGCAGGTTGAGGATTTCAAGAACACAGCTTTATTAAAACACACCCTCAACCTCCCACCGGATCCCCAACAAACACATATTTAAAACAGTTGCCACAACACAGTTAAATAATAAATACAAGTACCCAACAGTGGGGTTGGACCTGCGTCCCTACCCCACCGGACAGAGAGATTCTCTCTCAATTGAGGTCCCCACAGTCCCAACGCCTCACAGTTTCTCTTCGCCCGACTGGCGTTGGACTCGACTCCCACGAGGTGCTGCTCCGGGTCCCTCGGTGGACCGTCTGCTCCCGCGTCGTCTCCCGTCCGGATAAACCTGACTTGGACCGTCTTCTTCTGGGCTGCTGGTAGCCTGGGTCCCTAATCAATAGTCCATTCACCCCTGAGCAAAGTCCAAATAGGGCCACGTGGGGACCCTATCCCTTCGGGGTCTGGTCTTCTTCCTCCCTCCGGCTCAACGACAGCTTCTTCCCTCCTGGTCCACGATGCCCTCTCCGGCTCCCGGATGCGATCCTTCGGCGTCCTCTTCGGAGCCTGACTCACCCTGCTCTCACTGAACCCCAGATCCCAGGGACCAAAGGCTCAGAGAGACCAGCAGAGTCCCAGGGTGCTCAAGGCTCCTAAATCCAAAAGGGGGTCCTCTGGAGAGTCTCTTCTTCTTTATGGATCTCAGCTCTTACAACTCCTGCCATGTGGCCAAGGAAGCGCGCCCAAAGATCGTGGAACGAACCTTACGCCTGTCCGCCACAGTCCGAACCAACGGCTAAAACAGCCTCGAGCAACCGTTGAGCCCTAGCTTAAGTACCTGGCCGGCCAACCAATCAGAAAGCCACAGCTTTCGCGCCCAAATCAGGTTCCATAGGGTTCAATGGAGAGGGTTCTAGAAGGTGTGTGCACGGCCCTCTCTACAGTCTGCACACAGCCCCTATCACTAGGCAGACTGCCTTCAGTTCACTGACCCTGTTGCTGGGCAGAGCATAGACTCCTGGCTGCCTGCCAAGGCTCCTGTCCATCTGACCAGGGAGCCCGCATCACCAGTTGCCAGGCAGACTTGCTCTCCAGCACCCTCTAGAGCTCAGGTCACTAACTGTTACAATAACAGTGAACACAATACAAGGAACATAAAGCTCCCACTTCTGGGGAGGAGAACATACCTTTATAAACACAGTAAAATTTTCCCAACACTTTGGAACTTGGGAAATTAAAGTATCCCATAATCCACAATTCCCAAACATATTTATTTCATCAAAATATCAGCTAGGTCTCTATGGGATGGTCTGTGCTCCTATGTTTACCCTTTTCAGAGGTTTGTGATAAATTCTGTATAGAGTATGCTATGGCTTGCAAGGTATCGTTTTAAAACTCATAATTTTCTGATTATTATTGTAGCTGTAAAATATGTGACAACATTGTATATAAAGTTATAAGAATACTATGTATAGTGTTACTTAGGCATGTTGCAAGTCTTAGGAGTTTAGTCTAGTCTAGTCTAGAAAAGCAGTCAAAAACCCATTCTCCAGAGATAAAAGGAAACTGGTATCTCAGCCAGGTATCAGCAAAATCACCACCTGGGTAAATGCCAGTTTTTGGAAGGAAGAGGATATGAGAAAAAGACCATATATCTATATATATATCTATATATATATCTCTATATCTCCCCCCAGGTGATTGGATAGCGTAGTGGTTAAGAGTGCCGTAGTGGTTAAGAGTGACGCCCTTTGATACGGGAGACCGGGGTTCAAATCCCGGTGGGTACCTGTCTACCTTCCCAGTAGGGGTCCTTGGGCAAAAGACCCCCTAACGCCTCACGTGCCTACCTCAAATATGAGAGACACACGAACTAGGAGAGTCATGCCGGCTCGGACGTCGCCCGGATTAACAAGGTCTGCGCCAGATGTTGGGGAACCAGGACAATCTGACGATAAGTGGGCTACTGGAACAAACCATGCATGGACGAGACAAGAGAACCTGGAATTGATGGAATGCTACTACAACAGCAGACCTAATGAGAGGGGATATATGAAACGTATGAGGGGACTATGGATGGACAAAAGACCTACATCCACACTAACCGAGAAACAGCTAGTTACGCAACGCTTCAACATAGTGAAGAGGCAGCTGCTCTCACAACTGGAGATAGACCAACTCCACATTACCTCCCAGACTCAAGAAGAAACTGCAGAAGAACAACTAGATGTGCAGCCACCACCTGAAGCTGGAACTTCACTACCACCCCCTCCATTACAGAACACAGCAGCTGATATGAGGCATAAGATCACGGATAAACTAGCTACAGTCAACCCTCGAGACCCATTATCAAGGCTCATTGGAGAAATACCATCAGATAGTATGCTAGAAGACGCCAATAGAGCCCTAATGACAATACCTACTACCACCATCACTGAAACCAATGAACTGGTATACGCTACAGCCTCTGTAATCCTGGAGATGCTTGGCTACACAATCAAAAAAAAAAAAGAACAGCAGTACATACCCCCCCTGGAAAATGAGGTTGGAGGATAAGATCAAGGCAACCCGGAGAGAAGTTAGCCAGCTGGTGGAACTACAGAAGGGTGTAGAGATTAAGGATAAGACTTGGCTACTGAGAAAATACAAGGGCCTGACTCCATCTGAAGCCCTAGAGACTGCTAAGCAAAGGCTCACAGCACTGGCCACCAAGCTAAGGAGATACACTAGAGAAGCAGAGGCCAAAAAGATAAATGCCCTGTTCTCCAAAGAACCATCCAAGGTGTACTCCCAACTGCAGTGCAACAACACAATAACAGCAGAGCCACCAACAGCAGAAACTGAACAGTACTGGAAGAACATATGGGAGAAAGAGAAGACTCATAACACCAGTGCAAAGTGGCTGCAGGACCTGAGAAGAGACCACAGCAATCTCCCAGAACAGGAACCAGTCACCATCACAGTAGCCGACATCCAACAGCGGGTCAAGAACATGAAGAGCTGGACAGTACCTGGCCCGGACATGATCCAAACCTACTGGCTAAAGAAACTAACAGCAGTGCATGAACGTCTAGCAGCACAGATGAACCAGCTGCTAGCAGCAGGCTCCCACCCAGACTGGCTAACACAAGGAAGGACAGTGCTGATCATGAAAGACCCCCACAAGGGAACAGCACCATCCAACTACCGGCCAATAACCTGCCTCCCCACAACATGGAAAGTCCTATCAGGCATCATAGCCGCCAAGCTACAGGACCACATGGGCCAGTACATGAGCACAGCTCAGAAGGGTATTGGGAACAACACCAGAGGCTCAAAACACCAGCTGCTCATAGACAGAGCAGTCACCCAAGACTCAAGGTCTAGACAGACCAATCTGTGCGCAGCCTGGATTGACTACAGGAAAGCCTATGACTCAATGCCACACACATGGATCTGTGAATGTCTGGCACTATACAAAGTCAACAGGACACTAAGGACCTTCCTCAAGAACTCAGTGGGACTGTGGAAGACAACACTGGAAGTCAACTCAAGACAGCTTGCACAAGTGACCATCAAGTGCGGCATATACCAAGGTGATGCGCTGTCCCCGCTGCTGTTCTGCATTGGCTTGAACCCCCTCAGCCAGATAATCACAAGGACTGGATATGGATACAAGTTCAAGAGTGGAACTACCATTAGCCACCTCCTCTACATGGATGACATCAAGCTGTATGCTAAGAATGAACGAGACATCGACTCGCTAATCCACCTGACACGGATCTACAGTGAGGATATTGGGATGTCATTCGGACTGGAGAAGTGTGGCCGGATGGTAGTAAAGAGAGGAAAGGTAGTGAAGACAGATGGGGTGGAACTACCAGCAGGCCACATAGCAGACATACAGACCAGCTACAAGTACCTTGGCATCCCACAGTCCCATGGGAACCACGATGAGGAGGCAAGGAAGACAGCAACATCCAGGTACCACCAAAGGATAAGACAGGTCCTGAAGAGCCAGCTGAATGGGAAGAACAAGATCCACGCCATCAACAAGTACGCCCTGCCAGTCATCAGATACCCTGCCGGTATAGTGAGCTGGCCAAAGGAGGACATGGAGGCTGCCGATGTGAAGACCCGGAAGCTCCTCACAATGTACGGAGGTTTCCACCCCAAGTCCAACACCCAGAGACTGTACGCTAGCCGGAAAGAAGGCGGGCGGGGTTTGGTGAGTGTCAAAGCCACTGTCCTGGATGAAACCCAGAGCATCCAGGAGTACATCAGTAAGATGGCACCCAAAGATGAGCTGCTGAGAGAATGCCTGAGGCAGCAGCAGCAGACATGGGAGGAAGATCAAGCAGAAGAAGTGCCATGGCAAGACAAGACCCTGCATGGAATGTACCATTGACAGATAGCTGAGGTGGCTGATATTGGGAAATCCTACCAGTGGCTGGAAAAGGCTGGACTAAAAGACAGCACTGAGGCACTGATCATAGCAGCACAAGAACAGGCACTGAGCACCAGATCCATTGAAGCAGGGGTCTACCACACTAGACAGGACGCAAGGTGCAGACTGTGCAGAGAGGCCTCAGAGACAGTCCAACACATAGTGGCAGGATGTAAGATGCAGGCAGGAACAGCATACACTGAACGACATAACCAAGTAGCTGGCATTGTGTACAGGAACATCTGCACAGTGTATGGGCTAGACCCTCCCAAGACCAGATGGGAGATCCCACAGAAGGTCGTGGAGAATAACAGGGCTAAGATCCTGTGGGACTTCCAGATCCAGACGGACAGGCAGGTACTGGCCAATCAACCAGACATCGTGGTAATAGACAAGGACCAGAAGATAGCAGTGGTGATAGATGTAGCAGTGCCAAGTGACAGCAACATCAGGAAGAAGGAGTATGAGAAGCTGGAGAAGTACCAGGGCCTGAAAGAGGAACTAGAACGGATGTGGAAAGTAAAGGCCAAAGTGGTCCCGGTGGTGGTAGGAGCACTCGGGGCTGTGACTCCTAAGCTGGGAGAGTGGCTCCAACAGATCCCAGGAACAACATCAGAGCTCTCTGTCCAGAAGAGTGCAGTGCTAGGAACAGCTAAGATACTGCGCAGAACCCTCAAACTCCCAGGCCTCTGGTAGAGGACCCGAGGTTGAGGATGACACATACCACCCATAGGGGGTGAGAGAGGAATTTTTTTTTTTTTTTTTATAAAACCCTGGGATTACTACCCACATAGATTTTCTGTTTCCTAAGCCTCAGCTGGAAGTATTTCTGTAAGAAGAGAAAGAACTATTAGAAGAGAAAGCAGGTGCCCCCAAATTATATCTCCCTTTCTGCAAATGGCATCCACAGCACCTGAAAAACTAAAGGAAGCTGTATTGGATTAGAGGAATGATCTTAACTGAAGGAAATTCAGTCAATTAGACTATAGAAACATATTATGACAGACTTTTGCTTTGAATTTGCTTGTTTGTTAAGATAGGCATTAGCTGTGTTTAACTTTTATTTCTCTTGTAGCCAATTCTGACTTTTATGCCTTAATACTTATATTCACTTAAAGTCTATGCTCTTATAGTTAATAAACTTGTTTTACTGCTGTAGCTAAACAAATATATTTGCATTGATGTGTTTTGGAGACTCCATTTGGGATAACATCATTTTCTATTAATAAAGTGACAAACTTTATATGAATTTATATCATCCAGAAGAGATCTGGGTACTAGAAAACATACATTTCTGGGAAAGTCTGGGACTGGGAGTTTGCTGGTGTTGCTTTGCAATATAATTCAAGGGTGGTTGGCTGCAGCACTCACACACTGTAATTGGTGATAACTTTCATGGTGGAGGCTGTGTAACAACAGATCAGGAGTGGTAGGTAACTCTCCCAGCGAAATATAAAAGGCACACAGGTTGGAGAACTGAGGGGACACAGCTGTTTATCAGTTCTGATTGTATCTTGGATGTCCTGAGGGCTTGTAGCAGACCGCAGTCAATATCCTAAGCCTCTGTTACCTTTCTTCCCCAATGTTATTTTAACCCAAACCAATTCTGTTTTATCCATTCATCACTTCTAAATTTCTTTACAGTCTACTTTATCGTTAATAATCAATGCAACTCTACCACCTATACCCTTATTTCTGTCTTTTCTGAACAACACAGACCCTTAAATATATGTGCACTATTGTTCCATCAGGTTCTTGTTATTTCTTTATCTTCTGGTTTCACTTCCTGCATCAATCATTCTAGTGCTTCCATTTTGTTACCTAGAGTTCTTGCATTGGTAGACAGCTAGCTATCTTGGTTGCTTCAGCTCAGCTTTGCCCAGATTCTTCACTTCATTAGATCCACTCATTCAATTGCTAGTTAGTGTCATTGGTATTAATGCTATCTTTCTACTTGTCCATTCTTGTATACTTTGTTGTTCCATTCTCCATTACTATGTCCTCTCTTACTTGATTTTTCTCCCTCTCAGTTGTATGTGAACATTTCTCAACCATCTGCTTTGAATTCATAATTTAAAACTTTTCATGTATGATGTCACTCTCCATCCCAGAAGTCTATTTCCCTTCCTACTTAGGTGGTGGTCATCCACTGAGAACAGACCTCTGTCTGTTAATGTCTCCCACTGCTCAAATGTTTCAGAGCCCACCCTATAGTACCATATTGAGGCATATGCTGATAATCATAATCTTGTCTGACTGTTGCTCTCCTGTAGGAAGAAGTAGAAGCCCACTGAAAACCACCTGATTCTTCATTTTTTAAGTGTTTCCCCTCCTGGGTTAGTTTCCTTTTATGCATTCCAAAAAGAATCTAGCAGTATCATTTGTTACTACATGAAGGACAGTCAGTGGATTATTTGCAGCTTCCATTAGGATTCTCTTTAGCCTGAAGACCATATCCCATATGTTAGCTGCACAAAAAACATTCCCTTCTGTTCTTCAGATCAGCTTTAGTGACAGGCCTGTCTGTTTTTTCAGTTACGTAGACCTGACTCTATCTGGTGACAGTGTGATTCTCCAACCTTCCCCCTTCTTTTCTTTCTGTTTTGAGGTTCTCTTGTCTTTATTTCTCACTTAAAATCTTCTGCAAATCATTTTCTCTCTTCTTGGGAATCCAAATTCTGGACATCTCGATTGACTCTTACCCTTTCCTTAAAACACTTGCTATTCTTTTCTTCATCATTTTCTTCCCATCTTCTGTTACTACTTGCTGTGCCCCTTCATTGTTTTCCAGCTCAGCAAACCTGTTCCTGAGCTCTGTTTCTCCTTCAATAGTCGATCATTTCCTCCTCTGTTTCTTGCAGTTACATGCTTCCATTGTCTGCTTTCCTCATCCAGCAGTCTACCCTCATTGTTCTACAGTGCACCTTATGGCTTGAATATTCCTTTCAGTCTCTTCTCATCTTCCCACCATCACCTGCACAAACCCTCTTTAAAACATGCCCCCAACCTCCTTTCTATCAGCTCTGTAAGGCGGTGCCTCTTATAAACAATGTGCTTCATAGGTACCTATTCCAGCATAACCTATATGTCTCAGCTTCCACATCCAGTCATATTCTTTTTCTCTTCCATTCCTTGGGCATTACCGCTGCTGCCTCCATAGCGACCATAGCCTTCCCACCTAAGCTCCTGCCAAGAAGAAAAAAAAACCACACCCACATCAATGTTCCCTGTAATTACTCGTAGACTGTGTGTGCAAAAACATTTCTGTCTGAGCACCAATATTAGCACTATAGGATTTTTTTTGCGTACTTTATTTTTTTGTGTGCACAGGTTTCATGACCTGTGTGCACGCGCACAGCTTAGAGGGAACAGTGACCCACACCCGCTCACCCTCCCTCAGGGTGTCCTAAAAAAATCCCCCATTTCCATCTCTTTTACTGACTCTTGTGCCACTGGTTGATCCATGGCTGCCTTTACAGGCTCCATTATCCAGGAAGCTCTGCCCCCTAGTCAGGGCTCTGCTGCAGTGAAAGGTTCTACATCTCACAGCATACTGCCCCCTGTCAGTCACTGTAAATTAAAACAACAATCAGCAAACACACACTCTTAAGAACTCACTCACTGAACCTAAGGAACGGGCACTTGCCTTCTTTCTCTTCCAACAGAGTTCCACTCAAACTTCCTTCTTTCCAGCTCTTTTTACTGGGCTGCTGCTTAATTTATTCCCTCACCATATAATGGCCTTCATTTCCAGTACCTTCCCCCGTACAAAACCACACATCTGTGGCTCATTTCATCTAAAATTAGGCAACGATTAGTTACAACAATTGGAGATACGTTGCTATGTTCCCCAGGGAGGCAATCTCAAGAGGACTTAGTGCTTCTGGCAGCCCCACTTGGAGCTTCTTTCTTCCAAAACAGTCTGCGTGAGGGGAGGAGGAGCCTGTGTTCTGCTTCAATGGTTTAGCTGTCCAGCGCCCTCGTGTTTTGTCTGCTACAGTCTCCAGTCAGCCTGGGCCCTCCTTGCTCCATGGCTACAAACTGAACTCCAGTTCTCTCTTCTTCTTCTGAAGTTCCCCCAAGTCTTCTCCATTCTTGATTAACATAAATCGTTTTGTGTCATCTGCAGACTTTGCTGCTTGATGACTCACTCCATTTCCCAAATCATTAACCAATAAGTTGAAAAAATCTGTCCTAGAATAGATTCTTGTGCAACCTGCTGTTAACATTTCACCATAAAGAAAAAGAACATTTTTTTTCCTGGGTTTGGTTTCCTATCTTGTATCCATTTTCTGATCAAAGGCAATACTTTGTCACATCCCTGTTTAGCTTTGTTAGCACCGCCTTGAGAAGGACTGTCTCAAAGACCTTTTGAAAGTCTAAATATATTCTATCAGCCAATTCTCCTTCATCCATTGTTTTATTGGCTCACTGTGAAAGAGGCACTCCAACAGATTTGTGAGGCACAGCTATCCTTTTCAGCAGCCCTTCTGGTTAGACCCTTTCAGATCTTCTAGATGTTTTATAGTTCTAGTTTTAATGAACATTTCAGGCAGTTTACCAGGTAAAAAAACTTAAGACTTATTAGTCTGTAATTTCTTGGATCTTCTCCCTCTTTCAAATATAAGTATTACATTTGAAACTTTACAATCCCTCAGTGTAGTCATTGGTTTTAATGAGACTTCATATTTTTCTTATTAAACTAACCTGCCTCATTCTTAAGTTCTATCAGAACACTTGGGTTTGTATCACCTGACCCTGGTGATATTTTGCTTTTTTTAAAAATGTTTTACTTTGTTACTTTATATATCTTGATCTCTGATTGTAAATCATCATTGTTACTGGAAACTGTTATTCCCATGGGATGTTTTCCTCATATCACCTTTGGCCAAGCCAGATGCAAAGAAATTATTTTGTGTTTCACCAATGTCCTTTCCTTCCTTAATTGTGCCCCTTTCTGCTTGCTGATGCAGTATGTCCACTGATTCTCTTGCATGTTTCCTTGCTGTTGAGATATGGTCTGAATATACTTTATTTTCTTTTATGGCAAATGGCATCAGGTATTTATGGTATCTCCCTAGGAAAGGGAGAAATATATGAGAAATTTCAAATGTCACTTGAAAGATATAAGGTGAGATGATCTAGTCTAAGAATTTTTCTCACTAGAAGATAACTTTTTAAATTTATAGTTGATACTGCTAAAATTGAATGGATCTGAAGAGAAGTCAGTACCCCTGAACCAAAGCATCATAGGATGTAGTATATTCTCACTGGGCTCCCTTAAAATATGGTCTTGCATATTTATTTTTCAATCCAATATTCTGATTGGCTCCTTAGGCCTTTTCAATCTAGCCATATTTAAACACAGTTTACTTTTAATAGAACATCAGCATTATCCAGTCATTGTATTTCCATAAGTGATGTTCAGCTTGCTGGAGTAAAATTATATGGAATTTTTTTGTCCGCTAACATCAGTGATATTTTAAATACTCTGCTATGGTCTTAAACAGGAAAAAGCAGTCAAAGTCTGGCAATCTGTCTCCTTGAAGTAACCTACTCTCCTCAGGTGCTTGCAACATGCTTTCCTGACAATCTGGGTGCAGCTTTAAACCGTTCTTAGTGTCTCATAGAAAGGCTATTGGTTTAGCTTTATGAGTGACATGAAATGTTCTTATAATTGGCTACACCACCAGGGAAGAGCTGTTGGAGGAGATTTCCTTGAACATTTTCAAAACTGACTTCTTTTGATTATCCTTCCACTGCTAATATCCATTCCAAGACTGCCTATTCCCACTGTCACATTTGAACATTGAGGAAAACCAGGAAATATATGCAACCAATCAAATTAAATGATCTACTGTATTCTACTCCCCTTACGTGTCTCCCACCAAGAGCTTTCAGGGCCCTGATGGTAATAATCTGTGTACATAAGGAAAGCCTGACATAGTCTTGAAGTGATCTGCTAAGGTGAATAAATGGTAGAATTTCTCCTTAATTTTAACGCCAATTCTGTCCTGATCTACACTGCAGGTGCTTTTTTGGCAGCAGTCGAAGGGCAATATGCAAGTTATTTAAAATAACTTTCATGTCGCCTTTTGACTGTCTAATGCCAACTCACTGTGGTGTGTTCAGTGCACTGAGTTGACGGGAATTGCCCTTTATTAGATTCAACACTGTGCTGTGTGATGGGGTGGTTTTCAGATATCAACTTTCCTCAGTCAATCGGAAAGATCAGTCTGATGGTGGAGAATTTGCCACTCTCAGTGAACACCTGCCCTCAGTTTTGGGACTAGCCCATCCACCAGAGAGCAGTGGTTAGAGCAGAAGTGTGTGAAACAGGGCAGTTTAAGTTAGCAGGGTTTGTACAAGTCTTTTTCTGAGTTCTTTTCATGCCAGGTGAGTTAAACGCAAGTATCAGATTTAAAAATAATAACAACAAGATTGGAAGGGAAAAATGAAACTCAGAAGCTAAGGTCACCTTTCAGTTCAAAAAACAATACATTTTGCCAGGTTTCCACATAAAACTCTGAATAGAAAAGATTTACTAAAAGCTTCCCTCCTTCCACGTGTTTTTTGGTGCTACTTCTCCCGTTATGTTTTTCAGTTAATTAAATCATAAACTATATATAGAATAAACTTGTTCTTAATTATAGTCCAGTAAATCCCTTAATGTGATAAGCATTATAATCATATCTACCTCCGCTGTTCCTTGACCCTTTTTTTGTTTCACACAAAAAATGGCACTACCTTCCTTCTTACAAATAAATTCAATAACTTGGAAGCTGTGAAGAAGTCTTTTTTTACCAAAGCTTCATTATTTTTGCTAAATATGCTATAGTACTTTGTAGATGATAAACTGTTATCTTACCTGATTAAAACCAAGCCATGGTTTTCAAGTGTATGAACAAACTAAATCGTATGAGACACTATTTTTGTGTGTATTTATCATAGAATCATAGGGTTGGAAGGGACCTCATGAGGTCATCTAGTCCAACCACCTGCCAAAAAAAGGGGGACCACTCCCACTAAATTATTCCAGCTAGAGTTTTATCCAGCCGGGCCTTAAACATCTCCAAAGACCACCACCTCCCAAGGTAGCCCATTCCAATGCTTTACCACCCTCCTACTAAGAAAGTTTTTCCTAATATCCAGCCTCGACCTCCCCAGCTGCAACTTGAAACTTGTTCCTTGTTCTATCCTCTGTTACTACTGAGAACAGCCGAGCTCCATCCTCCTTGGAGCATCCCTTCAGGTAGTTGAAGGTTGCTATCAAATCCCCCTCAGTCTTTTCTTCTGCAGGCTAAATAAGCCTAGTTCCTTCAGTCTTTCTTCATAGGGCTTGTGATCCAGACCCTTGATCATTTTTGTTGCCCTCCGCTGGACTCTTTCTAGTTTGTCCCTGTCCTTTTTGTAGTGGGGAGCCCAAAATTGGACACAGTGTTCCAGATGCGGTCTCACCAGTGCCAAATAGAGGGGAATGATCACATCCCTCGATCTGCTGGCAATGCTTCTTCTGATGCAGCCCAGTATGCCATTGACCTTTTTGGCAGCAAGAGCACACTGCTGACTCATATCCAGCTTCCCATCCACCAGGACCCCCAGGTCCCTTTCTACGGTGCTGCTACTTAGCTGATCGCTCCCCAGCCTGGAGCAGTGCATGGGGTTTTTCCGTCCCAAGTTCAAGACTTCGCACTTGTCCTTGTTGAACCTCATGAGATTTCTATTGGCCCACTGCTCCAATTTGTCAAGGTCTTTCTGAATCTTCTCCCTGCCCTCCAGCGTGTCTACCGTTCCCCCCAGCTTGGTGTCATCCGCAAACTTACTGAGTGTGCAATAAATCCCATCATCTAGATCATTAATGAAAATATTGAACAGAATTGGCCCCAGGACCGACCCCTGGGGCACGCCACTTGTTACTAGTTGCCAACTAGACACGGAGCCATTGTTTCCTACATGCTGAAATCGTTGATCTAGTCAGTTCTCTATCCACCTTACAGTCCACACATCCAACCCATACTTCCTTAACTTGCTGATGAGAATGCTGTGGGAAACCATATGAAAAGCCTTACTAAAGTCAAGGTATATCACATCAACACCTATTCCCACATCCACAAATCCAGTGATCTCATCATTTAAGGCGATGAGGATTGGTCAGGCACGATTTACCCTTGGTGAATCCATGCTGACTGTTCCTGATCACTCTATTTTCCTCCAAGTGTTTCAGGATGGATTCTTTGAGATGCTGTTCCATGATTTTTCCAGGGATTGAGGTGAGGCTGACAGGTCTGTAATTCCCTGGATCCTCCTTTTTCTCTTTCTTGAAGACAGACTCTATATTTGCTTTTTTCCAGTCCTCTGGCACCTTCCCTGTTCGCCACGAGTTTTCAAAGATAATGGCCAGCGGTACTGCTACCTCATCAGCCAACTCCCTCAGCACCCTCGAATGCAGATCATCCGGCCCCATGGACTTGTGCACATCCAGCTTCTTTAGGTAGTCCCTAACCTGACTTTCTGTCACTAAGGGCCTCTCTTCTTCTCTCCAATCTGCCATGCCCAGTGTAGTGGGCTGGGAGCTGGCCCTCCCTGTGAAAACTGAAGTAAAAAAGGCATTGAGCACTTCAGCCTTTTCCTCATCCTTCATTACGAGGATACCTGCGGTATTCAGTAAGGGACCTACACCAGCCCTGATCCTCCTCTTGTTATTGACATACTTGTAGACCCCCTTCCTGTTATCCTTCACATCCCTTGCTAGCCACAACTCCACGTGTCCTTTGGCCATTATGATTTTATCCCTACAGTCCCGAGCAGTATCTTTATATGCCTCCTTAGTCATCTGTCCAAGCTTCCACTTCCTGTAAGCTTTCTTTTTATGCTTTAGCTCAGTGCAGAGTTCTCTGTTAAGCCACACTGGGTGCCTTCCACATTTGCTGTTCTTCGTGCTTATCGGAATGGTATCTTCCTTTGCATTTAGCAGGGTTTCTTTAAAATGCAACCAGCTCTCTTGGACACTTTCCCCTTCAGATCAGCCTCCAAAGGGATCCTGCCCATCAGTTCCCTGAGGGAGCCAAAATCTGCTTTTCTGAAGTCTAGGGTCTGCATTTTGCTTCTCTCCTTTTTTCCATTAACCAGCATCTTGAACTCTATCATCTCATGGTCACTGCTACCCAGGTTGCCATTAATTTCTACATCCCAAAGCAATTCTTCTCTGTTTGTGAGCAGCAGGTCAAGAGGTGCAAGGCCCCTAGTTAGTTCCTCCAGCATTTGTACTAGGAAGTTGTCCTCAACACTCTCCAAAAACTTTCTGGATTGCGTGTGCACTGCTGTATTGGCCTCCCAGCAGATGTCAGGGTAATTGAAGTCCCCCATGAGATCCAGGGCCAGAGATCTTGAAACTTCTGCCAGATGTCCACAGAATGCCTCATCCACCTCCTCCTCAGACTCACTTACTTCATTTACTCAGACCTCGGTGCCTTGCAATGGGTGTCTCAACCAGTGCTGCACATTACTGAAGTTCTGTTGAAGTTGCTGTAAAAGTTTGTTGCACCCAACCTGCTGGGAGGGTGCCTTCTGCTGGTAGCACAGGGGAATTAGTCTTGAGGCATCCCCCTTCAGGAAGTCAGAGCTTCCTCTAATTCATGTCAGACGCAACTCCGACTCCCTCCTTGGGTCTTAGCCCTCCGGCTAAGCCCAATGGTCTTCGCTTTCCGGGCAGAAAAGTGTCAGTAGCCCCTGGCCTCCAGACAAGATGAGACAGGCACAGAAAAGGGTTGTAACACTTCAGGCCTTTAGGACACCCAAAGTCGGCGGAGGGGGACACAGGCCCACTGGACTTCATTGCATCCCAGCTGTGGGCCCTAGCAGAGACTGAGGGATCAGTTGCTGGGTCAGTGGGGCTCCTGCTGCAATGTGCTGACTTGTATGAGCTGGCCCAGGTGAACCAGACTCAGCTGTCCCTGGCCCACCTCCTTCCGTCCTGAGCCCGGGTACCTGTCTCCAAAGGCATTCCTTGGTGTCTGGAGGGTAGATTGCCCAGGAAGTCCCAACAAGCCCCTTGCTGTCCATGGGTAGCAGGTTGGAAAATGCCTTGGGTCCATCGGCTGAAGCAGCTCCTTTAAGTTTCAGAGTCCCTCTGCAGCCATTGGTCCCTCAAAGGCCCAGGGTTCCTCAGCAGAGGGCAGTTCCTCCAGGTCATTCAGCCCCAGTGGTGTCTTGGGGCTGCCAGCTCCTCCAACTCCCTGGGATCCCCACGGGGTGGCAGCTCCTCAGGGTTATGAGGGTCCACAGGGTATCTGCCCCAGTCCACAGTTCCACGGTATCCTTCCCAATCCTTAGGGCCAGGCAAGCTGGGGGGGGGCTTCCATTCCCTTAGGTGGTACAGATGGGGTCAGCCTTGCACTGGAGCCCTGTTCTCACCTGACTCGCTGCCTCTGAGAGAGAGCATCTTTCCTCTGGGGCAGCTCAGCCCTAGCTGAGCTGCCAGGCTGGTCTTTGATACCTACACTTCCTGTCTTAGACCCACCCCTCTGCTTCCAGGGCTTCAGTCCTGTAATATCTGGTTCTGGCCAAAGAGGGCATTCAAGCCCTTCCTTGGACCGAGGCTCCAACGCAGGCCACAGTCCCTTGCTACAGTTGCTATATTAAAATAAAATTGACAGACCAGTATTTGTTTAGTGGTCATCCACTAGTTGCGTCTTTCTGTGCATCACAGTTGAGGTAAAGGCATGTGTTAAAGGCTAACAAAACACACCCTCTCATATCTTGATACTATGAAGGGGAACTGTGGATACATTAAGAGAAGAACAGTAATTTGCATTTCAGACACACGTCTAAGTTTGCTAATTTTGGTCCCAAAGTGCACAGATTTGCCTATTCACTTATCTTTAACCAAACGAATAGTCCCATTCAATTAAATTCAAGCACAGGTATAATCAGTCTACAGGTTTGTAGTCCCTGCTTTAACGTAGTTATTTGGAAGGGAGCAATACTTTATCAATATAAAGTACTTTTATGCCAGTATATTACATCCACACTAGAAGTTGCGCTGATGTAATTGTCAGTAGAAAAATCCCACCATAGTCAGCACAGTTATATAGGTACAAATGTAGAGCAAGTCTTCATTCTGGACAGTGTTTTTTGTGCATTGGAAACCATTGTCCTGGATACCCACTGACCCTGAATTACTGTACCTACCCTGTCACCCTGGCTTCATTTTACGTAGCCTTGCAGGTCAGTTGAAAGCCTGTCATTAATCAGTTCTTTTTCTTCTGGTGCTTCTCAAGTTTCCCTTTCAAAGGAAATATTAATCTGTAGCTTTATCTCTCTAATTTTTGTTTGTTTTCAAGAGAATTTTTGTAAAGATTTCCCAAGTTATGTTTAGTCTGTCTGAAAATTGTTATATCAACACACTTTTGAATGTGCCGTGCCATGTAGAGAGACATGATACACAGATAATATATTTAATGGTAAAGAGCAATATGGCTCTTGGCAGCTCCAACTCTTCTTTTTTGCCTTTCTAGGCTGGGCAGTGGGTTTATTATGTTAGAGCCAAGAGACATTTAGACTTATGTGAGGTCTGTTTCATCTAACTGTCTGGTATGGTTCTCCCCTCAAAACATTTTTATTACTTCAGGAGCAGGAATGTTGTGGGAAATGGATAATTAGGGCTTGTCCCTAAAGACAATTAATGACTCTGGTCATAGTTTAATCATGAAAAACTCCTGAAAATCAACCTTCTGATCTTTTTTCAGCTGTCAATATGTACTTTTATGTCTTGTGTTCTTTGCAGTGATGAAATGAAATAGCAGACTTAGATATACTTGATAAAATTAAAGATCTGCTTTACTAGCAATGAAGAAAAAGTGACTGCGGAGGACGAAGATATAGATAATATATCTGCAGTTTTGAATCCTACTTTGCCAATCCACCAATGCTTGTGATAAAGCCCATTCTCTCACCTTTAACGCTCAACAAAGATTTAATAGCAAAGGTCTCAAATTTCTAAGTCACCTCACTTCCACAAATACTGTATGGCATTTGGTAGTAGTAGTATATGATGTAGTGTCATAAAATGTTTAAACCGAATCATACTGGTAAGAACTTAACAAAAGTTTGTGCACTGAACTTGAATTGTAGTAAATGCAATGAGTCAGTGGATCTTGATTCTTCTTTATATGATTTTTGGCTTGCCCTTTTTTTTTTTTGCCATTTTCCAAGGTCATATTTACACATACAGATTCCTTTCCTCTTTGTTGGATCCCTCCTGTCTTCTTCCAAGAAAATGATGATAAAATAATGATCCCCTTGCCTTAAGTTCCAATACCGTGTTATATAACAAAGGGTTTCAAGTCGCAAATTTTCAGGATGGACTTAGATTTATGGCCATTGTTCTGATATTTTCTTGTGACTTTTTTTTTTAAATAATCTTTGTGATGCCTCTGTATTTGGGAACCATGTTCAGATTCTGCTTGGAATAACATCAGGTACAATAAAGTCTCTTTATATCCTCTGCCTCCCATGAAAGTAAAAGACTGTAAATAGCTGTCAGAATAAAGACCATCTTTGTATGTCTGGAATTGGAACTTTACATTTGAAGGTTGATATTATCATTTGGTCACATATGAAGCCAGCCATTATAATATTTGTATACATTGGCAATGTGGATAAATTACAATAATGCATCATGATCATATATTTAGTTGCCATGACCATTCTCTGTGATCATCTGGTACCTTGTTATGAGTTTCTACAAGGGAGAAACTTTACGTCGGGTGTCATTCCTACTCTTATAGAAAACAGCCATTTTAAGACAAATCTCTTTTAAAAATCATTATTTAAAATATTAATTGAAGTAGATTAGAGACCCTACCATTATAGTCTATCTGCTTGTCATGCTGTCTGTGTTCCACCTCCATCCCAACACAAAAGCTAGACACAAATTTATGGAGCTTGTGCACCTACTCTTTATATAGTTCTTTGAATGCCACGTTTCACTCCATGGACTGTGAAGCATCACTGAAATATGTTGCATGGAGCCGGCATATTCCTGAATAAAATCAAAAAGGCCACTTGAATCATAATTCAAGTTCTGTGAATTTGATTTCATGCAGGACTTATTGCATGTTAAAAATATTATTCACAACTCATGTTAAGATTGGAGTTGGTATGACTCAATTTGAGACCAAAATATTTTAGTGCATAGGAAATAGCTTACTAAAACCCATCAAATGTCCATGAAATGCAGTACCCCATCCCTGACAGTGGTCAATAGCTGATACACCTCATAGAAGGCATAACACAATTACAATGCATCTTTAAGAAAATATTCTCATACGTTGGGGAAAAAGAGTATTTTTCTGATGTCAGCTAGTGATCCACTTTTGCCCTGAAGCATGAAAGCTAATAGTTCTTGTCCTTTTGACCTAGCTAACGTCATTACAAATAATCAAGTAGCAGTTATTAACAATTATAGGTGTTGCTGTTATTGATGACTGTGCTATGAACTCATTAGCTCTCATAGGAGGGTTTTAGGGATAGGTCTGGGTTTCACTCTCCTTTGAGAGACCAGTCTCCTTACCGCTGCAGAAGTATGTCCCTGGTGTTCGGATGGTCATATTATTCATTTGTATTATGTACCCAGAGAACTCAGAAAACTTGGGTTCCAGTTTATGATGATGATGTATAAACACAGTAAAAAGATACTCCCTGCCAAAAGGTTTACAGTCTCACACTAGCTCTTTGGTCTTTTTCCTCGATCTCCATCTAGTGTTTCAAGTTTCATCCACTCATAACTGCTCTTTGCTGTGTATTGAGACTTCAGCCTTCAAGGCAGCTTCCCCAGGGATTCAGGTGATTGGACAAAGCAGAACGGCACTGACAGGAAGGAGTCAAAACTCAGGAGTTTTACCATTCCTCCTACATCATTTACAGATGTTACAGCTGGAGATACTGCCAAATTTTGCCCATTCTTGGAGCAGTCCTTGAGTGATATCCTGTACCCATATTTCCAAGAGCCTTTCATGCCACATTGGGGGAAAGAGCTATAGCTTTCTGAATCTTAGTATACTGCTGGCAGTATTTTTGCTGGAAGCTCTTTTGGAGGGTGGATTGAAAGGTCATAATCAGTTTAAAAGGCACTCAAGGGAAAGATTTATCATGGAAGTTGGACTGTCACATGGGGGGAGGGAGTTAGTATTGGAGATTATGGGCATTTTTATGATTTTGAGTGTGATCCAGCATTGTTATTATAGCTTCAACATAGTGCCAGAAACAAGGCTTACAGGATATCAAGTTTTATGCCCCCTTATGGAAGGTTTATCTAGATGGAATATGACAAATTGAAACTCAATTTAATGAAATTATTGAAATTACACTCATACTGACCTGCTGCCAATGTGGCTGAAATGGCCATCTTCTACAGGATTCCTCTTTGTCTAAAAATAGACACACAAGAAAGATAACATTTACAGGAATAGTTTGGCCTTTTGCTACTATTGCCTCCACTTGTGAATTGGCACTAGTGATGGAACATCTAGGTAACACAGAGATGGGCATATTTAGATTGGTTGGTAAGAAGTTAGCTCTGATAAATAGGAGAGTATGTGAGTTCCCATTCTTTAAGTTCCCCCATCTTCAAAGCATCTGATGAAGTGGGATTTTCTCCCATGAAAGCTCATGCGATAAATAAATTTGTTAGTCTTTAAAAGTGCCACCAGACTCCTTGTTTGTTTTGCTGATCTAGACTAACATGTGTTAGGAACTTCAGTTTATAAAGGGAGTGGGGGTACATTTTTTCTTGTACTGCTAAGTTTGTGACTGAATAGTTTAAGCAAGTTAGTTTATTTTCAGAGAACAGATTCATTTCCGTATGACTTTAATCTTTTCATTTCCAAGCTCACATTCCAAGATCACAGTTCCAGGCTTATGAATTAAATAAGGTCTTGTCTACACACAAGGGTGCACCACTTTACCAGTATAGCTAAAGCAATGCACTCTCGCTTTGTGTGGATACAGTCATATTGGCATAAAGTTTCTTTGTAGCGGGATAGCTAATCCCATAGGGGAAAGGAAATAAGCTACACTGGTTTAAGGCACATTTATATAACTGCATACGCATAGTGGCTTGTACCAGTATATAACTACACTGGTAAAACAACACACCCCTAATCAAAATAGTTCTGCTGGTACAAAAAACGTGTGTAGACCTGGCCAAAGACTGGAGAACTCACATCTGCTTTCAATGATGGCTACTCATTAAATATATCCACTAATTACAGCAGTAGTCTATCTTGCTAAGCAAGCAAAGGATAAACCGTCCAGAAGTGGTTGCTTTGGTTTCTAGGAACTACAGCCACTTTTCGTCCTTGATGAAAAGGACCATGCTGTCTAACTGAAAATCTATTTGTCTGTGCTTGATCCTTTGATTCTGTTTTAACAGACAGGTAAATAAGAACTAAAGATTTGATACCTATTATCACTGAGATCTGTTGTATTCTGGTTGAATAATGACAATGAATTCATAAACTTGGTATAACACATCTAAGCCCTTTGTGTAATTTAATGAATCAGTGTCATAACCATTAACACTGTCCCTGTATGTTCTAATGATTTCTTCCTGTACTTACTGACATGAAAGATCCAGATTGCAATATATTTCAGCAAAATATTCATATCGCTATTATAGCAACTGCTATGGTGACAAAACTAATAAAATTTAGCAACATAAGGGCAAGTATTAATAAGCCTCATTCTAAATTGCATTCTGCTTTCAAAATATAGTTCTGTTATCTTGGTTTAGTTTAGCTTCTCAGTGTGCAGTATTCCTTTGGTGTTCATGGTACATCAGCTTTTGTAAGCATCATTGCATTACTTACATGTTTAGATGCAGTAACAAAGTGCTGCCCTTATCTATAGTTGGTTCAGAATTCTATTAGAGGCATCAAGGTGTAAGCTGGGTTAGGCCATGTTGTATTTGAAACATGCCGAATAATTCTAGAAAAGATTTTGCGTGCTTCTCAGAGGTTTACGTTAATTTAAAAAATTTCTAAAAGATCTGTAGCTTTTAGGGTCATCACAACTCAATAAAGTAGCAGTTAACAAAGGTGTATTGTGGTAATGTTTTTGTATCTTTGAGTGAATGTTTCCATGTCATTCCATTTGTCAGGAATGCCTTTCTGACTATCAGATGACTACTAACAATTTCTATCCATGTATCCAATAAAGTGGCACGGTGAAATGTGATCCTTTTTGGTCTACAGGTCAGCATTGGGTAGTCTCCTTACATCATCTTATCGGCAGCACCAAGAATCCTTGGCAGCAGAAAGAGAGAGGCGACGTCAGGAGAGAGAAGAGAGATTGCAAAGGATAGAACGTGAAGAAAGAAACAAATTCAAGTAGGAGATAAGTTTTCAATAATGATTTTTCCCTTAATGCAATATATTGTTAAATAATCGGAAATTGCATTGTTGTCTTCTTCTTCCAGTTCTATGCCAAATTATAAACATGTTTAAAGATTGATATATTAAACAAAGAATTGTAGCGTTTAATGAAATTGTCAGCTATTGTGTATCCAGCCAATAATACTGTCTAGGCAACTACAGAGGCCCTGATTTATTAGCCAATTTAAATCTTGCTCAAAACATAATGTTTATAAGACGTTGGCATTGAGGGAGACATCTCTTGCTGCCTTAAATTTGTGCTAAATGTAAAAAAGTTTGACCTCTAGGAGCATATGGTACTGTTTGAAACATTGCACTTTTTTAGAATAATTAACCTCTATTTAGCTCTACTGAACTGGGAGTCATGGAAAACAGCTATCTCAGAATGACTGCACACAAAAAAAAATGCAGGACCTAAGTCAATGAAAAAACTTCCCATGACCATAGTGGGCCTTGAAACATGCATGCAGAATTAAAATTCATATACATCCCTCACAAAAGGGAGAACTCAAACCATTCCAAATTAAATCAAGTTCAAAAGGCCTGACATTCAATATGTCTTCTAAGGGAGCTTACAAGAGTTCTAGGAATGCATGATATAGAGAATTAATTAAAAATTTCCCCATTTGTTACTTGTACAGAGCCACAGCAGATCTCATCAGAGTGGGATTCTGTTGTCTGGGTGAAGTTACGAAGTACTCTCTGCAAACTGTGCATTGAAACAATAATTTCACTGTCAGTCAAGGGTTTGAAGAAAAGAATATTTTTCATCAAATCAGAATTTAGCAGGCTGTGGAATAGAAAAAAGTGCCATTTCCCCATAAAGCCTTTATTTTATAGAACTTGAAAGGATATAAATAAGAATTTTGGCACTAGTTTTCATGTAAATGTGTCTATTAAGATTCAGGATTATGCCCTTTATAATTATTATCTGTTTCAGTAAACCTCTAAGAAATGGAAGTAATCTATTGTGTCTACAGTGAAACTGGAAAAGAGGGTACCACCTTCATTGTGGTTAGAAAGAAAAGTTATATTAAATCACATATAAAAGAAAACTAAGAAAGTTACCCTAAAGTCATCTTTAGTCAGAGGAGATGTTCTCCTGGCTTCAGAAGACAGCTAGTTCAGCAAAGAAAAATGAAGAAGGGCAGAGATGGGGCACCACAATAGAATATTCAGCAGCCAAGAGCTGCCCAAGTTCTTCTGAAAAAGAAGCAGTCAGATCCAAAGCCTCAGCTCCTTCCAAAAGCTCTCCCTCCAAATGGTATCATATTGCTATAGCAGGCAGTCATGAGGCAGCCAACATCAGCTTTCAGAAAGGAAACTCCCAGACCAAAAAAAAAGAAAAAAAGAAAAAAAAGCCACCACAGAGCATTTGGCAGCTTGAATGACAGATCTGCACATTTCACCAGAAACATGCAATGATAGTTCTACCAACAGCAATGAGTCCTAAGGTCAGAAAAATGAGAAAAGTAAAAATAATGGGGAAAATAAAAAGTTAATCCTATTCCATGACTCCGTCACACTTGTTAAATTAAAGTGTATTCCTGTGACATGCTAATCAGCCCAAATTCCTAAATACAGTGATCACCCTTAAAATTTTCCAGATAGTTAAGATGATGGTTAAGACAACTAAATAACTTGCTTGGATACATGTATAACATACGAGTTATTTTCCATTATATGTTAAGAGCAGGATGAGATGTTCTTATGTGATGAAAGGGAGTAGAAGATTAGCATAGGGCCATAAAGAGGCCTCTCAGGGTATATCTACGCTGCAGGTAGACACCCATGGCTGGCCCGTGTCAGCTGACAGATTTGCTGGGCTCTGGCTGATACAGTTTAATTGCAGTGTAGTCATTTGGAATGGTGTGCAGTTCTTGGGTCTTTCCTCTTGCCTTTAACTCAGCTTTTCAAGTCTGAGTCAGTTGGCACAGGCCAGCTATGGGATTTTAATTGCAATGCAGACATATTTTCAGTTTTCTGCAGAATCTCTGGTATTTTTTAAGTTAGTCCCTACCTGTTACGGTGTACTGAAAATACAGAAAATGTGAAACAAGTGTAACAAACACAATGATGGTATCTTGAGTTTGCAGAAAGCCTAAAACAATAATGTTAAGATGTGCACAACATCTTTAATTTCACAGGTGCTACGTGCAATGCCAATGACAAATGTCTCACTATTGAATATTCCATCAAAGCATGTAAGAAAGAGAGTATCATATTGTGAACACCTTCATAGCCTGTTTTGTGTGACTGCTTATTTGGGGTTCAGCCTTAACATAACATGGTAGGATCGAAGGGAAGCAAGCTCACTTTCATTCTCCTGAAGGCACCTTACCTTTTTAAAGTTGAGGAACCAGCTAATAGTGCAATTGTATAAGTATTTTTATTTATATATACAAATAGGGCAGATTTTTAAGGTATGTATGTACAGCCTACATGTGTGAGTACTAAGGAAGGGGCATGATAACTGTGTGCAGCTGTTTCATTGTTGCATATTCGAAGGATGTTGAGTCGTTATTTCATTTGATGCACAGAGTATAAAATGAGATGTGATCAATAAGGAAAGATCTCTGGAAAATTTCCTGGCACTTAGGTCTTATAGGGTAAGAAACAGTCTAAAGTCATGCAATTCCTGTCAGTTTTGTCAACTAGACAACAGAACACTGTAAAATGGACTGTAGGGATCAGTCTTGCATTAACAGGGGTATGAGCTAGATGTTCTAACAGAACTTCTAACCTCTGCAATTCTTATATAACCCTATGAGATAAACATGCTTAATATAATATAATATAATATAATATAATATAATATAATATAATATAATATAATATA
>ML682059.1:4264308-4305184 GCA_007922195.1 Podocnemis expansa
TAATATAATATAATATAATATAATATAATATAATATAATATAATATACATTGCAGCAATAAAAAAATATCATGGGTGTGAAATCACATCCAGTCCTTACGCTACCCAGCGTCAGAGAAAGTTGATCTGGCAGAAGGGTATGAAAAGAGTTACTTGAGGAGTTGTGGGAGGAGGGAGTAAGAGGAACTGAAGGAGAAAGAATAGCACAAATGTGAGGCCAGATGTAAGTAGTGGCATTTGTAACTTGTCCAGAAGTCAGGGCCATGAAAAATAATAGGCAAACATAGAATTATGTGCCAGAATTTCTATCTTGGGCTTCTAAGTCTGTAATTCAAAGTTGCCCATTTTTATTCTATGCATAGTATCCTTCCCCATTGTACATATTTGATGTGATGAATGACCTATAATGTATCTATATACATATGAAATCTTCCAAATCTATTCAGAGAGCCAGCACAAATGTCTTCAGTGAAGTCAGTCAGCCTTTATTGCTTTTAATTGTATTGTTTTACCTCTGTTTTGCTTGCTGTTTGTCTGTTACCTTCCTTCTTATTTCTTCATATTTCTTGATTTCTTTTGCAACTTATTGCAACTTTAGCCGTGATTATTTAGACAAAAGAGAGGAACTAAGACAAGCAAGAGAAGAGAGGTTTGTACCTATTGCTTCCTGCTTTCAATTGCTTTCCACTTACTTTGTCTATTATTTTGTGGCTGTTGGCTATTTAAGTACACTTTTAACCATGCATGCAGAACCTGAAAGAATGTTGTGGTTTTACTAAAATGAGAAATGAGTCCAGCCATGGGCATAGGAATAAATAAAAGTGCAGCAGGACTGGTATGCATGGGATTGATTGATTACATAATTTTTATCTGTTGATTTGGGAAGTAAGCCCAAGTATTACATTTGCACCAGAAATTTGCCCAAATATCAGAGTGGTCATGGTTCTACTAAACCAATGTTTCTCAACCAATGGATACCATATAAATCTTCCAGAGAGGTAACCCAAGGCAGTCAGGGGATTACAAGGCATTGAAAATTTAATTATTGTCTAAAACAAAGAAAATTTGTTAGCAAAGAAAATCTCATTGCCAGCAAACCTGATTCTTCGAAGTGAAGAATTCTCTCAGAAATACTCAAAAAAAAAATATTTTATAGGCTTAGTATTGTGAGCACTGATACATTTTGTACTCTTTTCTAATATATACAATGAGAATAGTAAAAATTTATCTTTGAATTAAAAATTTCCAATTTGAGAGGTTGAGAAATGCTGTACTAAGCCTTTCGGTTCCTGTGCTTATGAAGGCAAGTTTTCAAGGAGCACTCAAATAACAGAATTTGTTTTCCTGTAATTTAATTCTGCTTTTAGTAGTGGTAACTAAAGACTAGATAGAATTCTTGTTTTCACCTGCAAAATGTGTTTTACTAACCAAAAAACAGACAGGAAAAAATCAAGAGTGCTGCAGTTGTTTTGCATAACACATGGAGCATTCTTACCTTCGGGAGACTTCTAGACAAAGTGACATGTGAAATCCTTTAAATATTACGTTTCATTTGCATTAATGTGAAGACAGTCCTCTTAAAAGTGACCTAACTGGCAGATTTCTCTTTGGCAAGAAACATAATCAGACAGGAGGCAATTTCCTCCTTCAAACTTATATGAGTCTAACCCCCTACAAATTTACTATGGCTAAAGTGGCCAATATTAAAAATGATTTTGACATTTCTAAATTCAAATAAAGGCTGATGTGCTTTCCCATGTTTTTATGGCCAAAAATTTGCAGCCATTTAAAGAATCTTGTGAAGTGAAACACATTTGACCATATAAATACCAAACACTGATCTCAGCTGAGTAAAAGCTTTGCAGCAATCCTGCTGGTTGGGTAGATTTGAAACAAATTAGAAGTGAGGTCTCCAGCATTTTCAAGTTGTAATGGAACAAGCTAAAGCAAGCTAGACTATTTTTTGGAAATGTTCACCAGCAGGGCATCATTGCCCTGCTGTCTGAGCCAATTTTACCAATCATTAGCAATGCATCTTGATGTCTAGGATTTTCTTGAAATGAAAAACTAAACTTTTAGTTCCCTCTCATAAAGAAGAAAGAAACATCCCTCTTGGACAGTACATAAATATTGGAGGAATGGAGGTCAGACATCAGTCATCCATTGCATTAGCCCTGTGTAATTTTTTACGAAGTCCTTTGCATCAGACAACCTCTGACAGTGGACTTTTGTGGGCAGTTTTGCATTGAAACAAAATAGGCACAAAAGCTCTGTTGAAATCCCCTTTTGTCTAAGTTTCTCCAAATTCCAGAAGCAATGTCGTGTCATGTCACATGTTATAAATGAGCTCCTGTATGCTGCACTGAAAATAATTACTGTCCTGAGCCATTGCCAGCTGAAGTCAATGGGAGTTTTTCCATTGACTTCCATAGAGTGATCAGTCCCTTAATGAGGAAGTCAGAAGTTTTCCAAGTATGAATCAGCAACATTATTTTCATGTATTTTGTGTTTGACAGCAGGTGGTTTACAATGGAAGTTTACAAATGCTCACATGCAGGAACTGTCCCAGAACCTTTTCTGAATGTTCACGGTTCAAATGGATATGTTCCTGTTCTCATCCTGACCTATGGTTAGTGATTTGCTGGTCAAGAGTGTTACGTAAAATTCCCAGGGCACTGCTCACACATCTAGAGAACTTCAAATTATATTTCTATTCTCTTAAACAGAATAAGTGGAACTGATATCAAACTGTCAACCTAGGAGTTTGCTGCCTTTTAGCTATAGAACAGGTTGAGCCATAGACGCTGGTACTGCACGTTACCCTGACCAAGGGAAGCACGGAGGGCAGCAGTGCATCTGCTCTTAATTGGAGGAACCATGTGGAGGAGAGTCACCACAGTTCATTCTTTATACTCATTCAAATTTTGGTCTCCATGAAACTGTCAGCAAGGAAGCTAATGTGATGTTGGTTTTGATAATATAGATATTTGCTTCCTCGGAACTGGAATGAAGCCACCCACTTGCTTAATATAACTTATTGACCAAATGTTAAATGGTAATAACTTTCAGTCTAGATTTATGTTTGTTGCCTATTGGTTTAAAAGCTTTATCTAGATTTTTACTAAATCCAGTTCTACACTGATGGCAGATTTGCCACAGCCAGTTTGATCTTTCTATATCAGTTGATCAGTCAGTGTAGACCTGCTCAATCAGTTTGAAAGATGCCATGTTAAGACCACCCTCTGAAGAAGAGTAGCACTGAGTTGCTGGAACAGCATTTTCCTTCAGTTCAGAGCAGTGGAGACTACAATAAATAGGTGATAGGAACTCAAAGGGAAATAATGCAATTCATATTATGTAACTTGTGTGTCTCCCTTCAACTGCTGCCAAATTTTGTGGATTTTTTTCTTTTTTGTGGCCAGTGGAGACTAGTGCGATGAGTTACCCAGGAACCATGCAGGCTTTAAATCGGACTATTCTCCATCTTTGTTTGTTATGTGATGCCATGAGACCTGCTGCTACATGGATTCATTTTCTTACAATGTGACTAGATACAGTTTATAAATGTGTACGTTGACAGACTGCTGTTTTCCTGGTGCATTTTATTCTGCAGCACAAAGCCACAGAAGCTAAAAAGTTAAAACAGCTGAAAAAGAGCTGAGGACAATAAAATATTGTAGTTCCCTGTGTTACAGGGGGATCAGCCCAAATTGTTGCTGTGGTACATTGGCACATTGCAGAAAACTTCATTGCAGCCAGCTGTTCTGTACCTGGGTTAGCTAAACGATCTATTTGAATGTCTCTTTATGAGGCCGAAGTTCCATCTGCTCAGTTTGTGGGGAGGGAGAAGGCAGAATACCTGACTGACTGTGGTTAAAGTAAAGGCTGGTTTCATTAACTGTGTAACAAAAGACAATGATAATGTTTGTGGAGGGCTTTCTCTTCTTTTGGAAAAGAAATCATTCTGTAGAATTGGCTGCATACTAGAACTGTAAACAGTTCTTATTTTATAACCATACAAGTATGTAGCTTGTTATATTTTCATCCAAAGTCTGTAGGGGTTCCTTTCCTTCCAAAATCTCAGTTCGAAGCATGTCTCTACCTCTAGAGGAATAAAAGAAAATGGAGCTTGTTCTTCATTATTACTGTTTATAATAATGCAAATTGCATCAGAAAACACAAGTGCTCTTCAAAGACATAGTTATACGCTGTATATAGTTATGCTTCTGAATATGCATGTGTGTCTATGATTACTATATGCACAAAGCATGTTTGTTACCACATATGGCTGACGTCCGTTCCCTTGCTGAATTTAATATACACGTGTACACTGATTTTGCCTGTCAGTGAAGCAGAGTTTGGGAAGGGAGTGTTCCTTGTTGTGCTATGTTTATAGCAATGGGTTATTGGGGGGATGACTACATAGTGTTTGAGGGACATAGGCGGTAGTCTTGATTAACCTGTTTAACAGTTCACTTGTGGGTAATACAAACAGAGTCAGGAGCCTGCTACAGCTGTATTCATAAATTTATTCCTGAGCAAATAATGGTGGATAAAATTAGCAGACATCTGGAAGAGGCACATATTCCAAAGTTATTTTGGTCCAAATGTATAAAGCACAGTATGAAGAATATGATTGGTAGCTGGTCTTAATAAACAGTTAGTGAGTTCTGCCTGCCTAAAATGCAAAACAGATGTATCTTTGTTCTTTTAAACTGACTTTGATGAATAAACTATATGTGACGTCAGGTCCAAGCTATTGGATGTCTGAGTCCGGCAAAGAAATTTTTGAGAATAAAAAAACGAAAAGTTTCCATTGTAGACTCTGGAGAGAACAAAGTGAATTCCAGTGCATTGCTCTTAGAGCAAATAAAAGCAGGTTCAGAGCCTTAGATGGTCCTTAGCCTAAACATTTATTATTGGTATTATTTCCAGGGAGATCTGGACTGAACCACTTTCCCTCTCCCTGCAGCCAGTCTGGGACTTTGACTTCTTGCATGAGTTAGGAGGCTGTGTTTTTCGACTTTTTTTTCTTTCCTTTGAGAGAGAGGAGGGGTTAGAGGGAGTGGGCAAATGCTTCCAAAAGGAGGAAGGCAGGATTGTGTAGACACGATTCAATATCTGAGGATGGTTTAATGTTACAATATTTTGCTTTTGTTTTGTCATGAGCAACTTAACATTTTTTTGGTTAATATCTGTTGCTTCAATGCACTTTTACTGGAAGATTGACCCAGCCGTCTGTTTAGCACAGTACCGCTTGTGTCAGGAAGTCAGCTCATTCTCTGCAGGTGCTTCATCCATAAACAAGCATCAACCACGGGCTTCTTTTTCTTTACGGAAACCCTTTGGAATTTAACTTTCAGATACAAATACTTGGAGAAGTTGGCAGCTGAGGAGTATGAGAAGGAGCTTAAAAGTCGGAGTATATGCCGAGGCAGAAGCGAGCTGTCTTTGAACTTGAGTTCTCCTTCAGCCCCATCCTCTCCCATCCCCAAGTGCATCAGTCCAGCATCCATAGAGTCCCAGGAGGAGCTAAAGCCCCCTTCGACACCCCGTGGGACCCCTCAGCCCTCTGAAGGTGAGTGCAAGTGAGAATGGGGAGAATGGATCTAATTTTGTCATTGCTTCTGTCCAGTTAGCACAGTTTTTTTGTCCATTAATACTGGAATATAACCTGTAGGGTGTCACCACTCATTCAGGGGTCCCTAACAGGTCAGTCTGTCCAAATTTTTATCTTTCTTTTTCAAATGCCTTCAGAGCTCCTCATGCTAGGAATATGTTTTACTTCATAGTTGTTATTATTTATGTTATTATTATTGCCCATTCTTATTAAACCAAAATAATTTGAAAATGAAACAGAGAGAGGTTCTGAATTTTAGCTTCGTGTTTCTTCTATATCAATAGTTACTGCATACTAAAATAACAGTGCTCCTGCCAACACATTTTGCTTATGTGGATTCTCTGAAAGAAATGCAACTCCTGAATGCCAAGATTATAATAATCTTCCAGCATAGCACAGGCTGAATGTGACAAACTGAAGAAATACCAAATTTAAGGGGGAATTTTGTTGGTTATCTTAAATACCCACACAAAAATATTAAAACTGAAGCAAAACTAGTAACAGAGACCAAAAGCAATTAAAAGGAAAGTATACTAAGTATTTTCTGCGGTTTATTTATTGTTCTATAATTAATAGTTCATGTCCAGGGTGATAGTATGCATGTACATCATTCTACCACTTGCATCATGTGTCCCTCTCTCCAAAAGAAACAAACTTACAGAGGTATATATTCTTGCCACATGACACTGCATTAACATTGGAGGCCACCATGCATGTGGAAGATGAATTATTACCCTCGTTTACTTTGATTTGATTGGCTTTGATTTCCTGCTACTTGTGATTGGTGATTAATGCTTCTATAGTTTGTGCTACTTGGTTTCATTTAATTTTATAATTTGTGCTAGTTGGGTGTCATGGCTTTGAAGAAAAATACTTTGATGTTGCCATTTGACTTTGGTTGTGTTTACTGTCATAGCATTAAATACTTAAGTTTCTTTAGTTGAGCTTACAGGATTTCTTAATACCACTAGCAATTTCTTTGGCTAGCAGAGCCCCCACCAGTCTCTGTGGAATTATTGCTCAGAAAATATGGATATTTTCCATTAACATTTCTCTTTCAAAATATTTAGAATCTCAGTTCTTCAAATCCATCATTTCTTTTAGAACAAATGAGCTAGATTTTTCCACCATTAGGATTTCAGAACTGAGTAAGGAAGAAGAATCTCTTTTATGATGATGATTTTAACATATTTCCTCTAGAAGCATTTTTTTTAAATCACAGTATAAAATGGTGCATATAATAGAACAGGTGCAGAGAGCAATTCTAGGCAGTTGGACAATGGAGAGTCTATCATCAGCCAGCCAGCAGGTGTGCCGGGCATCTGAAGTGAAGCACTTAACTAAAACAGGCGTCCATGGCAGCCGTTAAAAGATAGCACCTGGGAAATGAGCAAAGCAGTAGCAGGCACAAAGCAGGTGGGCAGGACTATACCAGATAAAATTCAGTGGACATTTATCAGGTAGTTAGGACAGCATCAGAATTTGGGCCCTGTTATTTCAGTGGGAGTTTTGCCTGAGTAAGCATTGCTGAATCAGGCCTTCTGTCAGCATCCAGGAGGCAGCACTGGGGATATGGCAAGAGGAGAAGGGCAACAAATTAAGCCGTCTCCTAGAGAGCAGGACAGTGCCTCAGGCAAGCAGAGGTATGTGCAACTTTTTTGTGCCAAGTTCACTGAACACCTCATGCACTCGAATTTACAGCTCACAACAATCCTCTGCAGTCCAGAAATTCAATTCTACCCCATTTGTGAATGGAGAAACTGGAACGCTGACTTGCTTCATATAGGAAGGCTGTGGCAGAGCTGGGAATTCAGCTCTCCTGAATCCCAGTCTAATGCTTTGACCATAAGACTATGCTTCTTCCTGAACAAAGAGAAAATTGCAGGAGATGAATACATATTAAAATTCTATGCGCAATAAGATATCATCCTTCCAAGAAATTTGTTAATTTCCAAGTGATATTTTCCTGCAGAATTCCGTAATGCCTCTCTTTAGTAACAAAACATTAGCTTTGTGCTTTCATTTGGTAAGTGATTGACAGGAGATGTACCATCTGGCTGGGTTCAGAAATCTGGGGACAGCCATACCTATGCAGCTCAGAAGAAAGATTCTCACCAGCCTAATGGACTCAGGGTATGCTGAGATCTTTGAGCAAGGAGGGCTTGATTAGAAGTACACTTTTGCAGACAGGTCATGTGTGTCCATGGAGATGCATGTATACATCCCTTAAGAAGTAGGAGCTGAGAAGGCTGACCCAAAATGGGATTATCTAGTTCAGACCCTGGGCAGCTGTTAAGGAGCAAGACCAGCAACCTTTTTGTTCTCTTCTTGGACTCATGTAACTCACAACCACATATGAGGAAATGCCACAATTGTTATAGACACCTAGTCTTCTGGCAATCTGCATGCTCTTTGCTGGTTGGGTCTGAAATGGGTTGTGGAGGCAATTGGGTGCGGGAATACAGGATGTGCTGGACAAGGCTCTAGTAACAAAAGTATGATGCAGGAGTCTCAGCTTCTTCTCTAAACCCATCAGGTTAACAAATGTTTGAACCTTGCAAAGAGATGCAAATTTAACCATGTTGATTTAGCCCTGGATTTTGTTGAAATTTCATTTATACTTCACTTCAGACTCATAAGTATCTCTTTTGAAAGAAATGAGACTAGTCAAATGCTTAAAATTAACTAAGATTAAAGCTAACATTAACGGTGGAAGTGTTTGTGGGATTGAGACCTTGCTGATTATAATGGAGGTGGCAGTGGCCCACTTAATCAGGGGAATAGGGTCTGTGGTGAGCTGTTCTAAGAATGGAATCTCTGTCCTAACAGCCAAATCGCCAAAACCGAACTTAAGTTTAAGCTTTTTGTTGGTATTGTGTTAACTTGTCTACTCATATGTTTGCCCGCTGGCTATTCTCCCAGACTCTTAAAGCAGTTAGGAAAGGAAGCAGCATATGTGGTAATCAGAGGGTCTAGGCTAAGTCTGCTGGTCCATGTATCTACTACTGCCGAAACCAGAGGTATCTGCAAAGTAGGATGGGAGCCATGATTTCAGGAAAGCATCAGATGATGTCTACAGTTTCTTGCCAACCACTTTTGAGAGTTGGTAGAGAAAGATCGAAGGGAGAAGAGAGGAGGATGAAGCAAGGATTTGGGTGGATTGAAAAGAGAGGAGAAGTCATTAAAGGATGAGATCTGGAGACTAGTGTTGGTTAGGTTAGATAAACATTTAGGATGGGTAGCAGAAGATAGGACTGTGTACACTAACAATTTATATGGTGGGATCCATCTGAGTTATGTTAGGCCTCTGGATACAGCTAATTGCGTTTAGGTTTTAAGAAATCCAACTTCTTGACTTCTATTACTCATTCATCATCAGTGGCAACAATGAATTCTGAACACCTGCAGTTCTGCACTTACAGCTCCCATCTTGGAAATTGACAGTTAGTGAGTTTCAAAACTTCTTGGGGTTTCATAGCTCTGCAATGCCAGCATTTACTTCTACAGGAATTTCTCTTTTCCTGTAGTAGATTTGTATTGTTTCATCTTTTGCAGAAACATAATCAGACAAAGGATACAAAACACCATGTATTTTCAAATCTTTTCAGACTCCCTCCTGTTGATATATCCAACCTCAAACTCCTGTTCATGTGAAGAAAGTAATATATCCAGCCAATCTGACTGCAAAAATTAAATAAGATTAAACTTGGTTAAAAAAAGAGAATGGATTAAATGTTACCAAAGGGTAGTTACAACTATTCTGTACCCTTTAATAAACTGAACTTGATCTTAACAAGAACTGCACACACGTACATCCATACGTACACATAAAATGAATCTGAGGTATAAACATGATAAACACTCTACTCACACCGACACTGCCCTTCCACTACTTCAGGAAAACCCACTTTGATGCCATTAGCCCAAATTTAAACCAAAGGCATTCCTCTTGCAATCAAGTCCTTCATGTCAGGGGCATAATTGTAACCACATTGTTACTAGCGCAACAATACATGCTCCCCCTGCTTTGGCCAACCAGTATGCTTCAACACACAACTGGAGGATTTACTATAGGGATCAAAATATGTTTACTCTTTAGTCTTGGTCTGTATGCTGTGTCGCCAGCCAGGTTGCCAGTTGTCACAGTAGTTATTCTGATATGGAAAATGGACAAGTAGATGCTGAACTGAAATCAACAATTCATTTCACCACATAAACATCAGCAGAGAACGAGGTTTATCACATCAGCATATGTTCTCTCCAGTATCAACCTGAACATTAAATATATCATATACTGCAACTGCAAGAGACAAATGTATCGTGAGCTCAATATTTGTATTCTGTCTGCTACACATGTTGAATACTTCATATTTTTGAGATTCATTGGCAGAGCTTTTGGTGGAGTTACATTTCTATGTATACTTCTTTAGTATATCTTGGACCATTTGACATTGTCTCAAAAACTAGCGAGACACCATCAGGGTGGCTGAGTAAGAGCACCTCCATCTTTTTATCTTAAGGTGCAGTTCTGTGTATTATAGCACTAGAAAGGGCAGAATACTAGGCACTCCCTGAACTAGGAAGGAAATAATTAATGTACTTCAAGATACTACATTGTTGTTTATATTTAGTTATGTATTGACTTCTGTTAGTCTATCACATCCATGTACTGCATAGGGAATATTCCAAATGCATGGAAACTGTAAAACCTCTTCTAAGCTATTTTCTGTTTCATGTTTTCCGCTCCTAAATATTTATCAGATATTCCCAATTCTTTCTCCTGTTAAACTCTAATCTCTCATTCAACCTCATAACCATGGTAGCATAAATAATTTCAGATCTAGCTGAGTGTTCGTTGGTTCCCTTTTTTCTAGTGAAGCTGTGCTTCTCAGTCATTAGAGAACAACTCTTGGTTTTGGAGAGAAAGGTTGAAAGTTCTGTTCTTTGTACCAGTTGTATAAAGGTTAGCTGATGATGGTAGTGTCTGTGTGTAATGCAATTGCTTATCATTACAACTGTAGCAAATTCACAGATTCTCTCAAATTTCTCCGTATCATGTTAGTTCAGTGCTCAGCTATATGACACCACCTGACTTCATATGGACACCAAAGGTCGTACCTGAGGAGTATTGTGCTTCTGGCTTGCTCTGAAAAGAGATAGTGGTTTCCTAATGATCTGGAGCTGCTGTTCAGATAATCTGTCTGTGATTCAAATTGCCCAATTAATGGAGCTAGATCAGCTCTGTATATAATGCTGATTTCCCCCCAGGTAATGAATGGGGGTAAGACACCTTAGATATGATGCAGGGAATTAGACAGGTGACATCCTGGCCACATTTACTTGAAGGGTTTTCATTTATAGCATATATTAACATTTACAAGTCAAAAATTGTGTGAATTTAGGGATATTTCAATACCATTATTAATATGGGATTATTGAGCACTGTCTTTTAGGTTCAGGCATGTGATTTGGAAAGGTGTGATTCACAGAAAGATAAAGTTCTTCTTAATTCAATGTACAAGCATGCCTTCTTAGAAAACAGCCGCATTTTTGTCTTAGGATGTGAAATGCCTGTGCACTGAGAATGAGATAAACAAGGAATCCTTGTTACCTGCATTGTTTTGTGCTTTTGTTTTCTCGAGCTCAGTCTACTCACCTTTTCTCCAGATGACTGATATTTTTAAATTGCACCTCCATGTTACAGTCTTTCACCCAAAGGCTCAGTTGCATTCTAATGTCTTTAGTTCTGAGAAAATGTCATGCCATACATATCTGGGTCCAGAAACCACTACAGGGCCTGAAGTTTATATTACAACATTGTATATGAAAAGCACGCAACAAAGGGGAAAAATCTAATGCGCTTAAGGTATTGTAATTGAACCATCTTCACAAGATATAGGAGATGCAAAGACTATGCAGACCTAATATGCATGTACATTTTCATCACTTTTGCATGGCCATTTCAGTTTTCCAAGAGTTGTGGGCTGCTTGATGTGAACATGTATGGATGCTTTCCAGTGTCTTCACAGCTTAACTAAAATTCTTGCATGTAAAAATCTGCTGTTTTAGCTGAAAACTATAAAGGTGAATGTCTGACTTTCACTGTCTGTGATACAGCAAGGAGGAGGAAACCAAATTCACCATCAACAATGTATGCCATCTGCCAGCCAATTAAAAGCTAAATTTATGCCACATGCCATCCAATTGGAAGCTAAATGTATGCCATATGCCAAGCAGTTAGAAGCTCAGTTCAGTTTTGATGTGGCTATTCTGAAGTAAATATGCATGAAAAACATATGCTTTCTGTCAACCAAATGTATGACACTGTCATTTCCAGACTCCGCCATTTACCGTGCTTGTAAAACTAACATTTATATCTTTTTGTTGAAGCAGTCCACATCAGGTGAAAAAGAAGTCACTGCAAAAATTCCTTCAGAAATCCCAGGGGATTCAACTAAAAGGCACCGATGCTCTCTACATACTCTTTTGTTTAAATCATTCCTCATAGCTCATTTTGTTTGTTGAGCTTTTATTGCTAGAGCTAGATTGGATGCCCATTTGGTGATGGTCCACCCATCCAAATCTTTCTTACAAATGCAATGAACAAATTTCTGATGAACTATATGTAAAAGATTATGGATTCAGTTCAGATTGTAAACAAGCATAAATCAAGCAAGACCTGCCCAGTTGCTCCCATGTTTGGTGCTGTCTTCACAACAATGATCGGCAGTCTCTCACTCATAAAGCTAGACTCTCCATGGACCAAAAAAAACCAAAAAACAAAAAAAAACCTCATATTTTTTTTCACATTTCGCTCATTTAGCGACCAAGAGAAACTGTTGGTAAGTGAATCTTTTTCTCCATTGTTCTCTCCACCAGTGAGTGCCAGTGAACCTGAACCAGAACCTGAGCCAGAGACAGAACCAGAGCAGGAAACTGAGACAGAGGCTGAGCAGGGAACGGAGACACCACAGGAAGTAGAGGCTACGGAGTTGGGACCAGAGAGTGAGGTGGAGCAAGGTCCTGACCGAGAGCCAGAAGAAAGTGCAATACTCAGTGAAAAAGAGAGGCAGAATGAGGAAGTGAACGAAAAAGACAACTGTTCGGCATCCAGCATATCCTCAGCAAGCAGCACTTTAGAGAGGGAAGAAAGAGAGGACAAGTTAACCAGTGACAATGAAACTGGTAAAGTGAAGCTTTTTCAATAAATGAAGGCTTTCCCATAAAGAACATGTTAAATCAGCAGCTTTGATGTAAAGCTAATCAATGAACAGAGCCTTTCAGCCTGTCCTTCATTGGTACCTCTTCTTTTATGACCCAAGCACATGTCTGCTTGATCTGTGGAGCACCATTGACTTCAGTGGGATTTGTGTGTACTGAGCGGCGAAAGAATCAGGCCTTAGTACATAAGGATTCCTTCTTCCTTCAGGATTAATTTACTATCTAATTAGAGACTGATCTTGCCACCAGCCCGCATCCAAAGCTCCCAGTGAATGCAATGGGGTATCTTCAGTGGAATGAGAGGCTCTAAGATAGTCTCTCATGAAATCACAAATGCCTGTCTCCATGCTATTCACCCTAATGTTAATGCTGTAGGAATTTATATGAGGTGCTTCTCCAGGTGCTTCATTTCCTTCTTTTCTTCTATCTTTCCTGCCTTGGTCAGGTATCAGAAATGCAGGACTAGAAATGACTGACCCTGGACTGAGTGGAAAAGAGTACATTGTTCTAAAGGAAACACTTCCACAATAGACAGCTGTAATAGCTGGATGAACCACTGGGTGCACATAAAGGATGTTGCTGCCTGCACACACACCTGAGGCCTTAGCCTGATGAGGAAGGGGTCGTGCCACCTAAAATTTACTCTTGGGAGCTCTAACTCCACATGGCCAATAGCCCATGCCAGTGACTAAGTGACAGATTATGGTCACTGGTAAATTGATTTTTATACACTTGTTTACTCTTGAGTGAATTGTTATAATAGAACTTAAATGGCCTATAAATCATATTGAGGCACTGCAGAAGAGTGCACCATTCTAAATGGTGCATTTTAGATGTTGAAATCAATATAAAATATGAAGTATATAGTTGCGTTTTCCTGATGAAATAGGAATTCTTTGAAATCATGTCTTGGTGGTGTCTGGCATTCACTCCAGGGCCAGATCATCTAGTTTGAGCTCTTGAAAAACATAGGCCATGGAATTTCCCCCAAACAATTCTTTTAGAACTAGAGCATATCTTTAAGGGGAAAAAAAACTGATGTTCTTTTAAAAATTTTCCTGTGAAGGCAAACCCCACCTTTTTTACAGGAACATGTGACTAAAATGTTATAGTTTCACTATTGCTTCACTATATAAGGGTCATTTTCTTTTCTTTGGTGGACATATTCCCCTTGATGTCAATGGTCAGGGCTGGAACATGGTTCCTGAATACTACTCTATCATTGAAGAAGATGGCTAGATAAATGTCTGTTTAAAAATATAAACCAAAATGATGGGTTGAGGAATTAGTCCCAACACGTTTCTCTCTTTGAGATAGCAGTACACCCAAACAGGGAACAGCAAGCTTCAAGGACAGTCCTGTCAGAAATTTGGATCCCTTGCCTTGAGGTCAGCAGAGGTTGCGTTATATGCAAATCATGGAAAGTGGATTTGAGGAAGAGGAATTGTTTATGCCTACTGTGCTACTGCTTAGTGGGCTGTGAGGGAACTAGCACAGGAAATAAATCAGAAAACTGCGTGCTAACTTGTTGTCTTCCGACCACCCCCTTTCTCTGCCAGTTAAAGGCTGCTGAAGCCTTCTTTTTGAAATGGTTGATGAAAGGCTTTGAACACATAGGGGTGATAGACTGTCCACTTCTTCCTGCTCTCCATGTAGGCAATATGTTGTTAACTGTCAGTATTGCAGATTACTCAAGTAGTACTCAGGAAATAGTGTATTGGGTATGAAACAGACTGTGACTCTCACCACACTGTGGCATCATCCAAATATAAATGAGGAGAGAATGGGTTACAAAATTTGTTCATATTCAGCACATTTCAGTCCTGGCTTTTGATGAACTTTAACTTCTTGTCACACTGAATCCATCTCTCATATACTTTTGTGTTACTGTTTTGGTAGTACTGTATACTATAGCTTAATGAAATGCCAGTATTTTCAAGTTGACAAGTTTTAGCAGTAGGGTAAAAGCACTGCGGTTTGTGATACCTTAATGTGTTGTGGATTCCTAAAGTTTGCTGTTCAGTAGGTAAGGGATAAATAGAGAATTAGAAATCAAGCAGAGTACTGAACTTGGTTTGCATGGATTATTTTTGTATTCCTAGGGTTTGGTGCTTTTTCAGTCAGTTCTCAAATTCCAGGAAAGAAGCTGTCATTCATGGGTTACATTGCTATGCCTGTCCAGACACAGCAGTAGCAGGCAAGGAAATGAAGTGTTTGATTTTTTTTTCTCCTCCTTCCTTAGCATCAAACACCTGATCTATACTTTCTCTAGTCCTTTTCCTCTTAAGCAGCACTGCAAACCAGTGGCCAGGAGAGGCAGTGTGCTGGTGGCATGGAGAGAAAGAGGGAAATGTCTATTCAGGCGTAACAACAGCTGGAGGCTTTGCAGTGATTATCTTGTTTAGCTAGTGAAGACTGGAGGCTTTGCAGTGATAACCTTGTTTAGCTAGAGAGGTAAATCTTGGGAAATTAAAATAGGGGTGCAGACTGTTGGGAAATTTTGATTGAGTGGTATTGGAAAGGAATCAAATCTAGGGAGATTGGAAAAGGTGGGAATCTGGTGGGGGCAAAACCTTGTGGGATTTAGAGTGAGTCTGTAAGAAATCTTGGACAGTTCTGAAGTCCTTAGGAAAATGACTTTGGTTGGGAATTAGTCTTTGTGAAATCCCTACTAAAGGGGAGGATAAGAGTCTGGAGAAATCAATTTTGGAAACATCTGGGAGACAGCGGTCACCCTCTCCCACAGAATTACATAGAGTCCCTGGCCTATGATAATAGATACATTTAATACACTAAGATCTACCAAAGATATTGCAGGAAGTTGCCATATCTGTCACGAGGGGAAAAATGAGATAGAGAAGGGGTCAAGGCTGCAGGAAATAATGAGATAGGGGTCAAGGGTGCAGGAAGGTAAAAGATAAAGAAAGACATTGGCTGTCTGTATCCTGGACAAGAATCATTCATCTATAGCTGAATCTTTCTTAATGTTGGGTTCAGCTTCAATTGTGGTTAAGAGCTCAGTATGGATGGGGCCACAAACCATGTAACATTAAAAACCCAGGCTGGAATTCCCTTCCCAATTCCACTGCATATGCACAATGATTTTTTTAAGCCGTATTAGCTTAATTTAATTTTAACAAATGATTCAGCTAGACGAATTTAGGTTTCTTGGCCATAGTATTGATGTGGCCATTGAACATGCCAAGGAAGAGACTTACTAGGGCAGATGGAAAGGGCTTAATAGTATGGAAAGAAAATAAATCAACTGATAAAGACTTTAAATTTAAAGCGCTAACATAAAACCTTGTCCAAGAAGAGAGAGCAGAGTAAAAAGAGAAACAAAAATAGATAGAAACTCAAAAGAAAAAGCAACTAAAGAATGAAAAAAAAATTACACCAGCAAAGTGATGAGAAGGAAGACATTAGTCAAAAATAAATTATAAAATTTAATTTTAAAAATTAGTTTTGTTAAAATATAATGATTAAATGTGTAGGAGTCAAAAGAAAGAACCAAAACAAAATCTTGCAAGTATTGAAGAATTATTTTTGTAATCTGTTTTTAATTTGCCAAATAGACTGAAGGTGAAATAAGGCCAGTTTCATTTAATGCACTTTAACATAGGGAGCTACCACATATTTTGGACATACTTTCTACATTGTGTCCCACACTGGAGGATAAAACTGTTAAAGTATTAAATGCCAGGAAAATGCATCCTACAATCTACTTTGATAATTTATGGTGACAATGTTACTGTTGTTTGTTTTTAATTATATATGACGATGTCTCATGCATTAGTTAATCTGGTAACTTCTGTACATCAATGTACAATATGTATTGTTAGATGTGAGATGTGGAGCGACATCACTATTTTTCAGTTTTATTATAGTTTAAATGCAAGACAGTAATTATAGTCAGCATATAAATTTTTAGAAATACGCTAGTGACTTTGGAGCCTAAGTGCCTAAGTCATATTTGAAAAATGACTTAGGCTCGTCAGATATTTAGGTGCTTTTCATAATTTTACACTGTGGGCAAAATCACTCTGCCAGAGACCCAGGAGGTCACTTTGGTATATATAGCCAAACTATCTAAGAGATGTGCTAAAAGCAGCAAAAATTTAAAGTCGTCTTCCTCTGGCCTCTGGTGGTGGTGGAGGAGGAGGACGGGGTTAGTGTATATCCTAACACTACTGGCCTCAAAATCAGTCTAGGAAAACAAGACTTTTTCTTAGCAAAAACAATGAGAGTCCTGTGGCACCTGAAAAACTAACAAATTTCTTCAAGCATAAGCTTTTGTGGGCTCCAACCTACTTCATCAGATGCAGCTCTATACTAGAGTAACACGTTTCCAGCCATGTTAAGAATACCAGTATATCAGTCATCTGACCATCTGTTAATCCTCCCACTTCTGGTCCTAGCCTGGAGCCAAAAGTGCTCATACATTGGAAACAGGGAGAAGTGCCATCTAGCCTTTTGTGGCCTTTGCACTGATATACTATCAAAGAAGGTGACCATTTAGATATCTAGTAAAATAATCTAGGCCAGAATTCATCAGAGAGTAATTACCAAAATTTAACCAATTCTGTATATAAAATTAAAAGAACAGCTCAAAGAAGCACTTTCGTCCGTGTCCTGACAGTCACTGAGTGCTCCGTGAGATGTTCTAAGCACCTTCAGCTCCCATTGCCTGAGTGGCAGCTATACACTTCTCAAAAAAATACCCAGTAACTTGCAGAATCAGGCTACATATTTGCACAATTGCTTGCATATCATTTCCAAATTTTCCCTCAAACACTGGACTTCTTTACATGAAGATGTAGTTCACAGCATCATAGGGTATGAATCTACCCTGCACTAATGTGCTGTGCACTATCTGTCTGTGTGCAATCTACTGATGGGCAATAACAGTTCTGTCGTGCACTGTGATCTGCTGTTCAAAGCATTCTAATAAACAATGTACGTCAGCAAGGTCCCTCTGGACAGTCAGCTTGAGGTAGATTCACAACACAGCTTGCTACAAATTCAGTTTTCATGTAGACAGGCCCTTTACTCAGTTTCATATTATAATTGTGCATGTATCACCAAAGATATTTCCATGTATTTTTAAAATTCCTGACACCCTAGTGCTTTTCCATTCACTATGTGTGTATGCATATGTATGATTACAGGCCCGTGGTCACAGACCATTCAAGATGCTGGTGTGAATGAGCAGTGCAGCAACATTCTCAACAATAAACGATTCATGCTGGATATGTTGTATGCTCATAACAAGAAGCCCCAGGATGAAGAGGAAAAAGAGCTGGAGGAGAAGGAGGAGGAAAAGAAGGAGACGCAGGAAAATGAGGAGTCAGTCACCAGCCTAGCCAGTAGGATCTCTATCCTACAGTCCAGCAAACAAGCCAAAGATGAAAGTGTCAAAAAGATGGAAATCGGAAATCTGGACAACCAAGGTAGCGTGAAAGCCTTTGCAGAAAAATTCAGCTCTGGTGAGCTGGCCAAGGAAACAGTATTGCCTGAGGGTCAGCTCGATGAAAAGGTCACAGAGAAGACACCAGCACAGCCAAAAAAGGAATCTGACTACATTTGGGATCAGCTCATGGCTAATCCTAGAGAACTTAAAATCAAAGACATGGATTTTACAGACTTGGGTGACGAGGATGATGTGGATGTGTTGGACAGTGATATAGGTCCTGGGGACTCCCTAATCCCCCCTCCTCCGCCTCCACCTTCCTTTTTGGGTTTGCCTCCTCCACCACCTCCCCCACTGTTTGGCTGTCCACCTTCATCCTCTGGTAATTTATTGGCTCCGCCACCACTATTCAGCACTCCTCAGGGTTTAGGGTCACCCCAAGTTTCTAGGGGTCAGCCGGCATTTGTGAAGAAGAAGAAAACCATCCGTCTGTTTTGGAATGAAGTACGGCCATTTGAGTGGCAGTGTAAAAATAACAAACGCTGTAAAGAATTCCTGTGGTCGAAACTGGAACCCATTAAGGTGGACACTTCCAAACTGGAGCACCTCTTTGAGTCTAAATCCAAGGAACTGCCCGTCACAAAGGTATTGGTAGTGTTTGGTTAATTTTTTTTACTAATTTTGAATTTGTTTTTAGATTAATTTAGATAATATGTGATGCTTTCAGAGTTTAAAAGAATGAAGGAAATTTTAAAAAGGTATTTTATATATGTTCTATATTTGTGCACATGACATAAATATTCTGGAAAAAGCAATAGGTGCTCTATGATTTAAGAATAAGTCTTGAGCCTAAACCAATATACCTACCTAATCATATACCATAGTGCCCTTATGAATCACATTTTTATATCACTTTTCTTTATTTCATTTTGGCTGGAGAGTATTACGATTTTCAACTTCAGAGCCAGGATTTTCAAACATATGTTTGTCTGCATGGGGATATTCAGGAAAATTATTACAGATTAATTATAGGTCTGAATTTGATGTGGGTTAGTTAAACATTAAGGCTATGTCCACACATACATGGTTATATTGATTTAACTTAAATCAATTTAATAAAATTGAAATAAAAATAATTAAATCAATTTAAGTTAAATCGATTTAACAGGTCCACACCAAAAAAAAAACCCAAATTGAAATAGCAAGTCCAGACACAGTACTTGCTATTTCAATTCAGGAATGGGGCACCCTGGCAGGAAGAAGATCAAAGCGCATTAAATTGAAGTAACGGTTATTTCAAAAGAACGCGTCCGAACAGGGCATTATTTTGAAATAACCATTTCAATTTAACAGACGTTTCACTTTAAAGTAGGTTTAACCTATTTTGATTCAACATCTCTTGAATCGAAATGATGGAGCTTATCATTTTGATTCAAAAGAATGTCGTGTGGACCTAATATTTTTTAAATTGAAATAACCACTGTTATTTCGATTTAAAAGGTACGTGTGAACATACCCTAAGTACCTGTGTGAGTTCTGTTTTTCAGAATTAAAGAAGCTTCAATTTAATTTGTTTTAATTCACTATATTAGGATCACTTTAATTCTGAATAAGGGTGTTGACATTGGGTTTTAATGTGGTTTATTTAATGCACTTCAAGTTTATACCTCTAAATTAATTTAAATTAACTTTTCTTATTATCCCAGTTTATGCATCCATTTTAGATACATGATCATTTTAAACACCCATATTTTAAAATGTTATTTCCACATATTAAGGAAAGGACATTCATATCTGTAATATCTCCACACTTTTAAGTTGATAAAGAAAACTTTGTCATCAGGCATGCATGGAGATGAGGCAAAACCATGCTTGTTATAAGTGGCCACTATATGAAATCATTATAATATATATAATATAATATATTCTCATAAGATATATTCTGCATTATATCCTTATAATATTTTCAGAATCATTCTAGAAATTTTTCCTGAAAGGGTCATAACACTGAAATGTGATTCTGCTGTGAAAAAGTGCAAATAGCCTTGTGGTTCTATGTTAACTGTCTCTCAATGATTTCCATTTCAAATGTGTTAGGATTACTTGTCAAAAGATTTTTGGTCATATTGCCAAGTCTTGCAAATATTACCTGGGGTCTGAAAGTCAAACTGCATTCTCTTCTTTTCATGCATAAATATTGTGCATGAGTAACCTTCTGCCACTTTGAACAGAAATATTTTTCACCCTTAACTTAAATAACATGACTATCCAACTTTCATAATGAAAATAGAAGGAAAATCTTGATTTGCTCAGAATTCTGTGTTTTATAGAAAAAATATCATAAAATTAAGCCTTAAAGGCTGGTAACATAACCATTTAATGCTGAACTCAGCAAGAAATTATGACATCTTTTGTAGTTGAATTCAGTGGGGATTTAAAGGTAGGCTTTAAAAGTTATTAGCTAGAACATTTGCTGTTCATGACAATACTGTTTTCTTGTTAATGTAAGTACAGTAATTGGTATCAAAGAAAGAATGCTCTTTTGCAGTTATAGTTCTCATAAAAGATACACCATAAAGCCACATGTAAGAAAATCACTCGTTGCCAGTATATCTGTTGTACAGATGCCTAAGTTCTCACATCAATACATGTTTTATGACTCTAAAAAAAACACGTAGTACCATGATCATCTTACCTTTCTGTTATTAGTACAAATTATTAAGTAGGCATATGTTAAAATGTAAACAATCCACGAGACTAGAGCACTCAAACTCTTGAAAATGAAATCTCCAGTCCATCATTGCTAGATGACTTGCTTAAATCTTCAGAAATTGTTATAAAGGGGAATATATTGGTGTTCTCGGTCAACACATCTCAGTTATCTGGCTCAGCTGATGGACCAGGAACTGAATGGATCTTGCACTGTTTTCTCAGTCCTAGACACTGTTCCTCAAGGTCATTGTTGACGGACTTTGTTCTGTCTGTTTAAGGAAGCTGTTGCTCTTGTATATAAGTGCAGAACTGTTTTCAAGGCTATCACCTGGCCCCCTCCATAAAGACTTAGTTCCTAACCAAAAAAAAATGTAATCTAAAGTCCTCCTGATTAAATTCTACAGCTGACTTTGAACCCTGATCTGTACCTGAAAATGTAATCATTTCAAGCAAAATAATCAAATTACTATGTGTTGGAAATGTGGGTCATGGAACCACAGTTCATCAAATGTTTATGCAATGAACAGGAGGAGTACAAATTGCATAGATTACCCAATTGTTATCATTTTACATTGAATTATGTCTGACATGAGAATAGTTCAGCGATTTCCAGTGCACATAGACCTGAAATGTATTTCATATAGACTTAAAAAAATGAATCAAATCAATGATTAATTCAGAGCATGTAAAGCTTAATTTCATTCCCTTTGCTCTTTCCACCATTGAGGAAGGACCATTGCTAAAATTGCAGCCCAATGCTTCTCCTACTCTCCTTCTTTGTAAATGTAAATATATCATAGAAATCTCATTCTGCATGTGGAATGGAGCAGAAGGAATGAGGATGTTGTCTAAGAGCCATAAACAAGCCATTCCTTAAACTGAATGTAAAATTATGACTTGTTTCCCATTTCCACATAGTTTATTGTATACTTATTAATACCAGTATTTTAATGAATTGGTCTGGCTTTCTTTTACCCTTTTACATTTACCATAAATGATTATAAAAGCTTAAATTGTTTTACTCAATTGATCAGTTTATTTTTCCACACTATTAACAAGGAAGATTCATAAGTTCTCCTCACTTTTCTCTGCTCCAGACTCATTTCCTTCCCTGTCATGCATGCATAGTTAGATGCTTTGGCACTGCTTTTGGCTGGAAAGACGAGTCAGCAGGTTGCTCCAGAACCAATGTAACAATGAGTTGTGAAGAGTGATTTAGATGATGACTTTTCTCTTGAACATTAGTCTCAGAGACTTTGTTTCCAAGAGAAAAGTGGTCATGCAAATCACTCTACAATTCATGGCTGTATTGACTTCAAAGAAACCAGCTGACTCATCTTCCCAACCAGAGAGCAGATGCTATGCCAAAGTGCCAGAAGTGCATAGAGGACAGGGACCTTTCTGTATAAAAGATTACATGCTTAACTTCCAATACATCCCCTTGGTAATAAAACATTGGAGTTTCATTCTGTTTGCACAGAATACTACTACTGATATTACAATTTTAATGGAAAAACATTGGATAGCCTGGTAAAGTGTTGATGTATAGCCAAGCTTTTCAAGTCTGCTTGTTCCTTTTCTGTAATCCAACATCTTTCCTTCCACTCAATCAGATCCTTTTTCTTTCCCATTTTCACACATCCTATCTAAATCTCTTTGATATGAGTCCCAGTCTTGCTTTGTGTTACTGCCATGACCCTCTTCTCTTCCTCTGAATTCAATAATTCAGTCCCTGCCCGATCTCTTGGTCTGCACATTGTGACTTCTGCTCTCTGTGGGCCCGATCTACCTCCCTCTGAATCAATGGCAAGAGTCCTATCAGTTTCCGGGGGCATTGACTTATAGAATCACAGGGTTGGAAGGGACCTCATGAGATCATCTAGTCCAACCCCCTGCTAAAAGCACGACCACTCCCACTAAATCATCCCAGTCAGGGTTTTGTTGAACCAGGCCTTAAATATGTCTAAAGATGGAGATTCCACTGCCACCTGAGTAACTTATTCCAATGCTTCGCTACCCTTCTAGTGAGAAAGTTTTTCCTAAAATGCAACCTTGACTTCCCAGCTGTAACTTGAAACCATTGCTCCTTGTTCTGTCCTTTTTTACTATTGGAAACAACCTAGCTCCCTCCTCTTCGGAGCACCCCTTCAGGTAATCAAAGCTTGCTATCAAATTCCCCCTCAGTCTTCTCTTCTGCAGACTAAATAAGCCTATTTTCTTCAGTCTCTCCTCGTACCTCATGAGCCCCAACACCCTAATCACTTTTGTTACCCTCTGCTGTACTCTTTCTAATTTGTCAACATCCTTTCTGTAGTATGGAGCCCAAAACTGGACACAGTATTCCAGATGTGGCCTCACCAGTGCTAAATAGAGGGGAATAATCACATCCTTTGATCTGCTGTCAGCACTCCTACTGATGCAGCCCAATATTGCCATTGGCCTTTTTGGCAGCAAGAGCACATTGCTGACTTTTACCCAGCTTCCCCTCCACCATAACCCCAGGTCCTTTTCTACAGAGCTCCTACTTAGCTGATCAGTCCCCAGCCTGTAGCACTACATGGGATTTTTCCATCCTAAGTGCAGGACTTTGCACTTATCCTTGTTGAACCTCATGAGATTTTGTTTGGCCTAATGATCCAATTTGTCTAGGTGTCCCTGAATCCTGTCCCTGCCCTCCATTGTGTTTACCATTCCCCACACCTTGGCGTTGTCCGTGAACTTACCAAGCATGCAATCTATTACATCATCCAGATCATTAATGAAGATGTTGAACAGAACAGGCCACAGGACCAACTCCTGGGGCACTCCGTTAGATGCTGGTTGCCAACTAGACATTGAGCCGTTGATCCCTACCCACTGAGCCCGATGATCTAGCCAGCTTTCAGTCCACCTTACAGTCTATTCATCCAAACCATACTTCCTTAACTTGCTGACAAGAATGCTGTGGTGAACTATATCAAAACTTTTGCTAAAGTCAAGGTATATCACATTGATGGCTATTTCCACATCTACAGATCCAGTCCTCTCATCATAGATGGCAATCAGGTTGGTCAGGCACAACTTGCCCTTGGTGAATCCATGCTGACAATTCCTGATCACCTATTTTCCTCCAAGTATTTCAGGATCAATTCTTTGAGGACCTGCTCCATGATTTTTGCAGGGATTGAGGTTAGGCGGATTGGTCTATAGTTCCCTAGGTCCTCCTTTTTTTTTCCTTCTTGAAGTTAGGTACTATATTTGCCTTTTTCCAATAATCTGGGACCTCCTCCATTCACCATGAGATTTCAAAGGTAATGGCTAGTGGCTCTGCAGTCACATCAGGCAGCTCTCTCAGCACCCTTGGGTGCAGCTCATCTAGCCCCCATAGACTTTGCACATCCAACTTCTCTGAGTAATCCCTAACCTAACCTTCCATCACTGGGGTCTGCTTTCCTTCTCTCCAATCTGTGTTACCCCATGTGATAGCCTGGGAGCTGACCCTGCCTATGAAGACTGAGGTAAAAAAAAGCATTGAGTACTTCAGCCTCTTCTGCATCATCCACCACAAGGATACCTGCCCCATTCAGTAAGGGACCTGCACCATCCCTGTTCCACTTCTTGTTACTGACATACTTGTAGAACCCTTTCCTGTTACCCTTCACATCCCTTGCTAGCTGCAATTCCAATTGTCCTTTTTATCCCTGCAAGCCCAAGCAATATCTCCATATGCCTCCCTAGTCATCTGTCCAAGCTTCCACTTCTCGTAAGCTTCTCTTTTGTGTTTCAGCTCACTGTAGAATTCTCTGCTCAACCTTGCTGAGCACCTTTCATATTTGCTGTTCTTTCTGTACATCAGAATGGTATTTTCCTGTGCCCTTAGTAGGGTTTCTTTAAAAAAACAGCTAGCTCTCTTGCACACCTTTCCCCTTCAGCTTAGCTTCCCAAGGGATCCTGCTCATCAGTTCCCTGGGGGGAGCCAAAGTCTGCTTTTCTGAAATCCAGGGTCTGTGTTCTGCTTCTTTCCTTTCTTCCTTTGATCAGGATCATGAGCTTTACCATCTCATGGTCATTGCTGTCCAGGTTGCCATTCACTTCTACTTCCCTGATCAATTCTGCTCTGTTTGTCAGTAGCAGGTCAAGAGGTGCAAGACTCCTAGTTGGTTCCTCCAGCATTTGTACCAGGAAGTTGTTCTCAACACTCTCCAGAAACTTCCTGGATTCTCTGTGCACTGCTGTATTGCCCTCCCAGTGGATGTCAGGGTAATTGAAGTCCCCCATGAGAACCAGGGCCTGTGATCTGGAAACTTCCACTAGTTGTCCATAGAAATGCTCATCCATCTCCTCCTCCTGGTCTGGTGGTCTATAGCAGATACTTACCATGACATCAACCTTGTTGCACACTCTTCTAAACTTTAATCCAGAGACTTTCAGCAGGCTTGTCTCCACTTTCTTAGAGGAACAATGAGCCGTCATAAAGCTCTTTTACATATAGTGCTACTCCTCCACCTCTTCTTCCCTGCCTGTCCTCCTGAAAAATTTAAACCCATCCATGGCAGTCCTCCAGTCATGCAAGCTATCCCACCACATCTCTGTTATTCCAATTACATTATAGTTCCTTGTCTGTGCCAGTACTACCAATTCTTTCTGCTTGTTTCCCAGGCTCCTTGCATGTGTGTACAGCCACTTAAGATACTGGGCCGATTGCCCTACTTTCCCTTGCCATTCATTTCTCCTGTTGCATCTTTCTCCCTATGTTTTCTCTCGGTGTCCTCCTTTCCCATTCACCTCAGGTATTAGGGCTTCATTAGGACACCTAAGATACTGAGCTGATTCTCTCCCCCCACCCCTCAGCTACAACTAGGTTCTCTTTTATCACTGCTGTTACAGCCCATGCTCCCCCCAAGTTCCATCCCTTCCCCCAGGCATCCTTTGTGACTTACCTTTGGGCTTTCTTCACTTTCCCCTTCAAACCTAGTTTAAAGCCCTCCTCGCACACACCTTCCCCTTCAGCTTTGCTTTGATGATTTTGTTCAAATAATCCCAACTCTTATATTTTCTAGACTGATTTGTCAATTTCTAGTGAGACCACATTCCACTGTGTCTGACTTCTGGTGCCCAAAGGTTACACTCCAAAACAGGCCTACTGCACAATAGTATAATAGAGGGGTACAAGTTTAGGTGGTTCAGTTAAAAACAGAACACAGAGTAATTACTAAAAGTTTAGTCAGATAGACTTTGATGCAGTCAGATGCTTATCAAAGGAATCATTCAAAAAGATGAGAGAGAAACTAAAATTAAGATCAGAAGAAATAATGGGCTTTGTATTTTTTTTTATTTTATTTTACAAGATACCCGATTTTTTTCCTGTTTCTAATCTTTAACTGTTAAGTCCACAAAACACATAAATGGTCACTTCCTGGTGCAGGTTTATAATAAGTTTTTTCATTAAACACAATAGACTAAAATAAAATATACCGCAGATAGGGGAATGTAAAATGTGGAGATATTTGTGATTGCTGGTGAAAAAACGGTACCAGAACAAAGAGACTACAGCATGATTATTCATCACAGCATCCTCCGCTGCAGTTTGTTTATTTGGTAGACTAGAGGGCTATGACAGCTTGTTCACAGGCATGAAGAGGGAGATCAGATTTCCTCTTTGGGCAACTCTGAATATTTCTAATGCTGCCAAACAAAGTAGGTATTTTGGCAAATCATTTCAAAGTATTTATTTTTCTGCACAGAAAGATGGAAACAAATGCACCTCTGCTGTGTTGAATTTTATTATACAACTGTGCTGCTGCCTTCAGTGCATAGTTTAGAAATTGTATTTTTGCTGCCTCACTTCCTATTGAATAGGGCAGAATTTTCTGTTCCTGGGTGCTGAAAACCAGTAGGAATAAAAACTAAGGTATGGATTCTCATCTGCATGCACAAAGCTTTCCCTTGCATGTGCATAACTTCAGTGGAGGCTGTGGGGGATTAAACATGGGGGCTGGGATTTCAAAGGAGTATAGAGGAGTTAGATCGCCAGGTTCCATTCAATGAGAGTTGGATGCAGAAATCCCCTACAGCTTCTTTTGAAGTCCCAGTAATCCTTATTAATCAAGATAGAAATAGCTGGGATGCTCTAAACATTTTCTCAAAATTGGAGGACAGTGAAACATCCTCTACATAACTGATGCAGAGTCAGGTTTCTCAGAAATTCTTGCCAATTTAAATTCCGTACATATGGGAAGGAGAATATTTTTGTCTACAGTTTGGATAAAAGTGCTTGATTACAAGGGTATTGGAAAAGTTGTGTTAGATTTCACTTCTGCAGAAATGCCTATAATTAATAAAAACAAAACAAAACAAATGCCCCACAAATTTATTTCCTTAGGCTTTCAGGGTTACCTCGTCATCTCTGTATCATTCTTTCAGACTGTCTGTTCTTCAAGTCAAGGATCTGCCTTCTTTTTGGGCTTAATTCTGTCACCTTTACTCATGTTAGATAATACTTTACCCAGGGGATACTCAATCTGAGAACACATGGCAAAATCTGTCTGTATATGTTTTGTATAGTAATAAGCTAATGGTCACACCTTATACATTGTAGATATGAACTGATTCTCTTGACTTGTAGCATTAAGAAGTTCAGAATACATGCAGTATATTGAACCATGAATACATGAATCAGGTGCATTCTAATCTAGCCTCATGACTTTGCACCATCTGAAGGCATTCTGCATTAATGATCTGATAAAAGATGACCATCTCCTTCCACTATAAAAAGTAGTTCCTAGTGGAAGGAGATCTTGCATGTAGGAAGCCTAAACTTAACTTCTTCCCCCCAACTTTGAATCCCTCTGCGAAAGCTCTTTGGAGTTCCATACTTCTATGCAGTGAAAAGCATGTTAAAAAGTAGCTGTTTGCAAGAGTTTTTACTGTTATTGAAAACCAAGAGGAAGTAGTTTTATGTGAACTACAGCCTTGTGTTCTTACTGTGGTCCTGGAAAATTGATTAATAGCCCTAGAGCTGGCAGTGCTTTAGGGGAAAGGGTACATCACAATTAAAGTTAAATTAGATCCTTAATAGAGAGATTGACCTGTCAAGAAGTCACAAATGGTTCAGGGATGTTTTCACAAATGCCAGGAAGAAAAAAATCTGACACAATAGAGCTATAAAACTGAGAGCAAAGTTCACATTTATCCACCTAAAATGTATGTTGTTTATTACAAAATTGGGCTGTTTCAGTTTGTTTAAATGTTTATGAGATCTTTTACTGTACACTCAAAGCTCTCGAATGCATTTAATATGTGGAACTCCCTCAGTCCTAGATATTTTATCTTCTAAATAATTTCTCTCTTAGGCCTAGCCTACACACAGAGGTTATATCACTATGATTATCTTACTGTGCCACCCTGACTGTGGACCCAGTTACATTGGTATAAACATGCCTATGCCATTATAGGTGTTCTCAGACAAGAAGGCAAATGAGCTATACTGATAAACTCTCCTTTGTACTAGTACAGCTGTATTCATGCTAAGGATTGCCCCATTATAACTATTTCAGTAAAAAGAACCATACTGTTAACAGAAATAGGTATACCATTCTGAAAAATTCCAAAAGGGTAGCTCTGTTAGTCCAGTTCAAAATAAGCAAGGAGTCTTGTGGCACTTAAAGACTAACAAATTTGTTTGTCACATCAGCTTTCGTGGGAGAAAATCCCACTTCATCAGCAGATCTTCAAAGCAGCTAACAATGTGGGATTTTCTTTCATGAAAGCTCATACGATAAACAAATTTGTTAGCCTTTAAGTGCCACAGGACTCATCACACATTCTGAACAGCCCACCAATCAAGCTTTAGAATAATTTTGGCTCATTTGTGTCTTTAGCACAAGCTCCAAGTAAATGACAGAGCTTAGCTGCACTGCTCTAGGAGTAGGACAGGAAGCGGGCTGAGTTTCAAGTAGTAACAATCTGGGTTCTAGTTCCCCCTTTGATCTCAAAGAGAAGTAATCTGCCCCGGGTTTATCCCATGCACAGATTACTTCCTATTCTTCACAGGCACGGCTGTGTGTGACCTAACATTGCTGGGTGGGCCCAAAAGATTGATGTTAAGTACTCACACAAGTGCTTTGCTGAATAGTGGCTTAACCCAAATCCCTAAATTTGATCCAGATATGGATCTGAACAGCATCATTCCACCACATATTGTACGTTAGCAAAGACGGAGGAAAAGAAAGATTCTGGCAAAGACCAGGAATAGAGTCCTACATGTCCTGCATTGTACACTGTGTTCAGTTACATCCTTGGCTTTCCAAAAAGGACACTTTCCAGCTCAGCATGATGAGAAAATGAAAGACATCTTGCCTAAACGAAGACCATATTGAAAATTTTACAAAGCCCCTATAAATGTTTTGTAAATAAGTTTGATTAGTTGACTAAGCATTTTTGCCATTGTTGGGTAGGGAGAATTTTTTCCATTTTTTAAAAAAAAATTAATAAATATTTGACTGAAGTCTGTAAAATATATTGTAATTATTAATATTTTGCACTTCATTCTTATCTGTGTTATCAGTATTATTTAACACACTTCACCTGATGGTCTCAAAGCCCTTGGTATATATTAAGGACTAGCTACATGGAAGTGGAACAGAGGGCCAAAGTAGGTCCACACCTGCACAGAGGTCAGCCATAATACCCTGACCACAATTAATAGGATGGTGTTATTCCTTTACCAGTCAGAAAACAGAAAGCAGTGCAAAGAGGACACATGCTACAATTCCAAAAGCCAAGAGATTGGAGAGTCTTCTAAAAGCACCTGTGAAACCATTGTCACCTTTGTTTTCTAACATAATGGAGTCAATCTGTATCAAGTAACACAAGTTCTATGAGCTCAGTAGGTGTTACGGTCTCCATTTTACACATATATCAACTTAAGTAAACTGACATATCTAAGGTCACATAGCCAATCAATGGCAATCAAGAATAGAACTCAGGAACCCTGCTTTACTGTTCCCTGCTCTAACCAATGGTACACACTTCCATTGAGCATGTCTGCAAATTCTAATAGATTCTGGCAATAGTTAATCTCTGTCAGTTGTAGAGAGCTATGATTTTATACCAACAACTTCAAATTTTCTTTACAATTTTTGAATCCTGTCCCAAATTTCTGTACTCCGAAGTCTCAGCTAAAAGTACATAATATATATATATATATATATCTTGTGAAGTTATTGGACTAATTTCTGCCTTCTAGTTTAAATTCAGACAGACTCCATTGACTTTATTGGGTTTGCATGTGTAAATACCATAGAATTTACCTTTTTGCTGCTATTATATAAGTTCAAGTCATTGAAGACAGATGTAAATTTTTGCTTGGTATTATCAGAGAATTTGTGTGAAAGTGGAAGAGTTAATTTTCTCTTTTCTACCTGTCTGCCAAGAAAACTGCTGCAGATGGAAAGAGACAAGAGATCATTGTTTTGGACTCAAAACGAAGCAATGCTATCAATATTGGATTGACAGTGTTACCTCCTCCAAGAACTATCAAGACTGCTATTTTGAACTTTGATGAATATGCCTTAAACAAGGAGGGAATAGAGGTAAGAAGAGACAACCCAATAAGATCAGGGTAATGTTATGAGCATATAATTTTGACAAAATATTATGTATATTCCAGATCATCTCTATACAAGGGAAAATATGCCTTATTTTCATCCTTGGGGGTTGAAATTAGTTGTACTTAACTGCATATTCTTACATGCAAACCTGAATCTTTATTACTCAGGTTGATTTTATTAAAAAATTTGGGTCCCTAAAGTTCTACTTCTAAGTCCATATTTATGATTTTCAGGTATGTTGAGCACTCAGAACTCTAGCTCATGTCCAGTGGAAGCTATAAGTGCTCTGCCTCTCTGAAAATCAGACTTTTTAGTTGGTGTCAAAATATGCATTTTAGGGCTTAATTTCTGTAAAAATTTTTAATCTAAATTCCTAATGAGATTTTCAGAGTGCTAGCACATATCTGTCTTTGTGTATTCCCTCAAAGTTTAATTTCACATTTATTTAAGTCATTAAAAACCCAGGTTGTCATACATATATATTAAAAATAAATGCTGAGCACTTAAACCTCCAGGTATCAACAAGGGGTAAATCCACAGTTCCTAGAACTATTGGAAATATTACAAGGTTTAATAAAGTTCATGGCTAGTTTGCTGTTGCAGTTCTAGATTGTATATCAAATGGAAAACAAATGAAATGACTGGCTGTCCTCAAAATAGCATCTCTATGTTACTGTTGTTTGAAGTAAGCCAGTTGGTAAAAAGATTACAGATGATGTCATTTTTACCATTACATGTTTGACTTTTCAGAGCTCCTTGCTGAGATCCAAGATGGGCTCTGTTGTTGTTCTTTTATCAAAACATTGTTCTTCTATGAAGTCTAAAAAGAAACTGCTGCTACTGTTTTTAAAATTTTAGGGGGATTGTTTGTTTTAAATGTTTTTAATAAACCTGTGCCATGTACCATAAGAGTAATTTGCATGCTTTTTGTCTAAAATCTTAATCAATACTTGGCTGAGTTTATCTTGTTCAGATCACCTTCTAGTATTTCAGTTTCGTGTTTTTCTTTTGCCTTCACTCTCTTCCCTGTATTCAGAGCAGAGGGAAAAGGTAAAAGCCAGGTAATATGGAAACAGAGCTGCAAAAGTTAAATGCAAATAAATAAATACTATATTTTAACATAGAGCCTGGGCTTGGTTGTCCTCTGAAGGAATCCAAGTAAGTCCCAATGAAACATTATTTGTGTCCCATAACACATTACTCAGATCCTGAAAGTGAATAATCAAACTGTGAGTAATTGTGCATTAGGCAGTGCTGAAGATAGAATGCACAATAAACAGTTTTGTATCCATCTTCTCCCTTAAATTTCCACCTCCCCTGGCAGACTCAACACATCCTCAGCTACTCTGGACACCTCATCTTTCCAACCACTGTCACCTCCCATTGATGAATTTCAGAGTGGTAGCCATGTTGTTCTAGTTCAGCAAAACAAACAAGGAGTCCTGTGGCACTTTCAAAGACTAACACATTAATTATCACATGAGTTTTCATGGGAGAAAAATCTTATCTTCAAGCACCTGATTTGTTAGTCTTAAAAAGTGCCAGAGCATTCCTTGATTGTTTTGCTATTGAAGCTAGACTGGCCTGCCGACAAGAAGAAAGTGAGTGCTTTGTACCACCTCCACCCTTTTGAGGTAGCCTTTTCACTAGCTACTCCCTGATTGATGCCAGAAATCAATAATTTCTTTTAAACATATACCACAAAATAGAGAAGGTTTCAAAATGAAGCATTCACAAGTCATGACATGACATATTGTTGCCTGCATAACTTTCACTTTTCCCTTTATTCATCTGTATCCTGATACAGTCTCTTGTGATGTGGCCACATGCTGTTGTCTCCCACAGGATTGTTACTCCATTCAGGACTCAAACAGCAAGGTGCTGAGTACTGCCTCCCCCCCCCATACACACACGCACATTTCAGCAAAGACTGAAGTGTGTGCTTGAAGGTAAGAATGTCAGTGCTCCCATTAACTGCACTGTGACTATCCCTCGGCTTGAAATAAGAACATGCTTTAAATGCTGGATTAGAGCCAGAGTCCTTAGCACCCTCCAGTACTGAGCCCTTAGTGTACAGGTGAGATGGTGCTGAGTGAAAAACAGCAATTCAGTATTTCTTTTTCTCATAATTTTTAATGTGTGCCCTATGGTTTTTTACTACACACTGAGTAAACCATGTGCTGAATAAGAAGCGTTTATTCCCCCCTTTCTGTAGCCAGAGATCCTGATTATCCAGGGAAGTGACTGGATTCCCCTACTGGCCCCAGGACAGAAGGAGTACAGACCCATTGTAACCTTTGTCTAGCCCCATATAGGGGCAGAAGGCTGACCCAAAGACTGGCTGAGGTTGAGAAAGAACTCCAGAGAGGGCAGAAAGATTTGTTTCTCAGGACAGTTTAGGACTTTTAGTTTGGGAACCCATAAGAGATGAACCAAAGTCAGTGACCCAGTTGGAGGGCCAACTCATCATGCAGGTACACCAGTTCAGGGCCAGTGCAACTGTTTGCAGGGATGGTAGCCTTGTAAGAGAGATGCTATGCCAAGCCTGGCCATCAGGAGACAACTAGGAATAAGCAACTACTGCACTACGGAAAGTAATAAGTGACTTGCCCAAAGACACATTACCCTCAATAGAACCCATAGCTCTTAAATCTCAGTCCTGTGAATTAACCTCAGGTTCAGTCTCCTCCTTTTTTTGGACACCTGTCCCATTCACTACGCTATACACCGTGTACAACAGGTTCCTTCACAGCACTGCATGTCACAACTGCAGCAAATCAGTTCTCTCCATAACACTATTACATCCATAGCCCACCTATATCTTTCCTGAAGTAGCGCTCGTATTGTAACAGATATTCACACTGAAGCAGAGCAGATTTTGCGCAAATCACCATGAAGTTATAATTTCTTGAGTTCTGAGTGCTTCACGTTGGAACCTTACCATTCTTGTGACATAGGCCATGTCTACATCTAAAACCTTAGTTCGAACTTACTTAGTCCGAACTAAGTAGTTTGACCTAAGTGTGGCTCAGTTTTTTAGTTCAAACTAATTTTTAGTTCAAACTAACCACACTTTTTTTTTTTAGTTCAAACTTACTTTTTAGTTCAAACTAAAAAAGTGTGGTTAGTTCAAACTAAAAATTGGTTCAAACTAAAAACCGCGTTTAGTTTGAACTAACCAATAGTTTGAATTTATTTAGTTCGAACTAGTGGTTAGTTCAAACTAAGCACAGTTGTGGTTTTGGGTTTGTTTTTTTTTAGTTTGATGCTTTTTTAGTTTTTGAACTAACCCGATAGAGACATGCTTGTTCAAACTTACTTAGTTTGAACTAGCATGTCTCCATCAGGCTAGTTCAAACTAAACTCTGAAATAAGTTTGAACTAAGCAGTTAACTAAGTAACTAACTAACTAGTTTGAACTAACTAACTAGTTCAAACTAACTAACTAACTAAGTACCTAACTAGTTCTGACTAACCTTTGTTTAGTTCAGACTAGCCAAAGGATGGTGTAGATAGGGTTCAAGTTAGTCCAGACTAAGCTTGCTTAGTCCGGACTAATTTTGTAATGTAGACATAGTCATAGGTTTGGGGATTTTTAATGAGATTCCCTACATTTTGCAAAAGGAAAACAAAGAAATTCCACCATGTCCCAACAATTTGTTAAATAGCTGCAGAATGTTCTATATTGTGGAAATCATATAATCCACATGGCCTCTGTCCATGTCTTTCCAGATTATTTAAAAGACAGGACTCCTTTGGACCCTTTGCCAACTTATTTAGTTTATATTACGTACACTCACATGCTGTATGGAAGGAAGAATCCTGTCTTTTCTTCTTTTCACCTTCATTAATTGTGGTGAAAAACACCACGTGCCCTACAGATTCTTCCACTCAACACACTCCTGTTCAAACCGAGAAGCATACTGGCTGGGCATTAAGAGGTGGCAAGCTCCAGTCATGCATGAAGCATAACTGTTAAAATTATATAAGTTAGATAAATGGTACTCAACTTTCTCTGGCATTCTAAAAAGCCCATCTGCATTTTAGGGACTCATTCCCTGCCAAATTTCAAGTGTTTGCCATCTGTCCCTGCTGTGTTAGAGCAGTTCATTAAAAAAAAAAAAAAAAAGTTGCCAAAGAACTTTTTAATGAATTAAATTTATTTCCCGTCACTATCTTTGTTCTTTTGCTCCCAGATTGAGAACTGGGCTGCCAAATTCTGAAAGAGAGGCAACAATTGAAAGAATTATAAGCAATGGAAAATGACTCTTCAAAAAAGAAATAAATCTAAAATCTTAACGACAGACATTGCTATATTCTCTGCCTGTAAGATTATAAATTTATGTCTTTTGTGTAATTTTGCCAAACTGTAATGGAGGCTGCTTATTCAGATTGCCACTGGCGTTTCAACTCTACACTGATCATCATAGTTTCAGCCATCATTATCTTCTCTTTTTTGTTAGGTGCAGAAATAGTTGTACGTTCATGTCAGAATTTGTACCAGTTATTAGGGTATCAACTTTCTCTGCATTTCTGCATGGAAGATTTGCACCTGTTCTCCTGTTTCTTTGGTTTTTCACTTACCCGTGCCATACAAAATTAAGAAAAATAAGCTCTTACTATTGTAGCAAGCTGACTGACTGCCAAAGAATCAAGGAGTATGATTTGTACATAAGAATTTCACCTTTCTTTGTTTGTCTATGGACAATGAAGACGCTACTACTAGAACTGTGTAGAAAGTTTCACAAAAAATCAAGTATGAGAACTTCACTCCTCCTCTTGTCCTGTAAGCCAGGTAAATAGGCTGGAGTGGCAGAAGGAGCCCCCAAAAGCCCCATAGCCAGAGAAGACTGCCAGCAGACACACTGGGATTAACTGCTCTTAGGCTCCTTCTAAGCATTCCTCACAAGCCCAGAGACAGGAGCAGGGTGGAAGGGGTGTGGTAGGACACGGATGCGTAACACAACCCAGCAGAGCTTTGAGGCAGATCTGCAATCTGTGGAGCAAACCAGGGAGGCAACTGTGACTGTGTAAATTTTGCCAGGGTCCTCTCAGCCCACAGAACAGCCCAGGATTACTCTCCTTTGCCCAAGCTGTGAGATCTCCACTATTCCTCTAAGGTTTTATTTTCATAGAAGTGCTACTGTTTGTTCAAGGTACTAGTCAAGTGCTGCCCCTAAACCAACTCCCACCCAGGCACAGTAATCTCTAGCCCAAAAATTCTGCTGATGCTTGAGTCATAATGCAGCGAGACTGGTGCTACAGGCTACAGACTCAAGTTAGCACAACTCATCAACTGCTAATTCAATCGCTCTGTGCTGCTAATGCAGTCAATATGTACTGTTCCGACATTGCTTTGCTGTGTGGTCACTCTGCCCAAACCCGAACAGGTGGCCCATGTCAGCTGATTCAGGCTCTTGGGGCTCAGGTGGTATGGCTGTAAAAGTGCAATGTAGATGTGCAGGCTCAGCTGGAGCCAGAGGGGCCCAGAGCTATTTTTAGCACTACCGTTGTCCTGATACTACCCCACTGCTAAAACCTTTCTCGCCTGGAGCCAACAGGTCCCAGAGCTATTTTTAGCAGTACAGTTGTACTGGTACTGATATAACCCCACTGCTGAAAACTTTCCCCCCATAGGGGAAGGCTTCAGCAGCATGAAACTGCCAGAGCTTTTCCCCACTGCCCTTTCCGTACCAGAGTCTTTCACGGCTGTGTGTAGCTACAAACCACACTATGGACACTTAGTTCAGACTTCTTAGTCTGAATGAAGAAATGTGAGCTTAGTTTGAACTAACCCTGGGTTAGTTCAAACTAACCATGAACTTTTTAGTTTGAACTAACCATGCATTCTAGTTCGAACATTAATGCATTTGATCCTTCTTTAGCTTGTTCTATGCACTACGTTGCAAACCACTTTGGTAAGATCATACCCATAGTAAATGGAAGTAAATGTGATTTTAGAAGCAATCAATTCAGTTGAAAAACGAGTGGATAGGCTGTGGAATTGTTTGTTTCACTGAAGTGTGCCACGCTACTGAACAGTTTGGGAACCACTGGGTTAGAGTGGGCGCAACAGATGCTTATAAAGAATTACACACTTTTCCATTGAGTCCATGTGAAGCAGTGAGTCATGTTTCAGTTGTCACATTGTTTGTGCTTTCTTTTCAGACACTATGTCCAAACAAGTTTGAGTTGCTTGCAAAACTATTTATTTATTTATTACTGTTATTTATTTATTAGTTATTTATTACTATTTATTCATTGTGAGTGACAGTGACAGCCTAAGGCTCTTAATGAGATAATTAAAAAAAAAGTCAGTGTTAAGTTGTGGGTGTAACTATTGTGTCTGCCTGCCTGTTATGTCATTTTAACAGGTTCATGTCATGGACAAATCAAGAATGAAAGTTACTCACAACACTCACAGCTATTCATCCTCAAGAAGGGCAACTAGTGAGTTTACTCATAAAGTGTGATTTATGAGGAAGGGAGGGGTAATCAGGCCCAAACTGGGCACCAAAGTAGGCTTGCATTGTGCATGTAAGCATGACTAATTTAGCTGAGAGGAGAGAGGACACCATTTTTGAAGGGCATGAGGTAGACTTCTGGGTCCTTTATGACATACAGAAGCTCCGTGTCTCTCTCTGAAGTTCTAGAAAATAATGTATGTTATACTGTATCAATTTTTTATTCATAGCTGTAGCCTTTATCAGGTTAATACTGTATGAAATTAAAGACTGAGCAAAAAAAGTTTCAAAAGTGCCTATATCTTATTTTCAAAAGCACCTAAATCCTATCTTCAGAAGTGACTTGAGAACATAGGAGCTTTGCTTTAAATTTAAATTTAATGGATAGTTAATGAAGCAATGGTGATAGTCATTTACTGATATGTAGGTATCTAGCATAATGAAGTATTTGGGATAAAAACCCTTCCCTTTGAAATTGGATGTATTTCTGAGAGCTCAAATCTGACATAATAAATTCAGGTGTTTGTAGTCATTCAATGTAGAGTTCTGAACTTTTGTTCCCAGCCTATGTAAACTTCTGATCTTTATGGTTAATGGTTGTGTGAAAAGCACAAGAGCCTGTGAAATAGTGGGTGAAACGTCAGAAAATAAATATTTAGCTGTAAAACTCGCAGATTCAAGAAGGGAGTTAATACTTTATGGAATATTCTCATCAGAAACTTTAGAAGTTGACATCAGAATAAGTGACCTCAGAAGAATAATGGTTTTATACTATGTCTTGCTCCCCATCTTCCCCTCCCTGAAGAGTTCCAAAAGGGGAACTTTTGGGGTACTTTAAACTCAGATACTAAAATAATCAGAACCATGGTCTCATACAAACCAGATAGCCAAAATGCTGCTTTCCTGGACAGATTTTTCTCTGGAATCATGCACTCTGGGCCAAATCATTACAAGGATATACACGGGTATGTAATCGGTAGATTATACCAGACTGGGACACCCCATCAGCAAGAAATATGTAACCCTAGACTGTTGATAGGTTTTGGTAAACTTTTCCTTGATCTTTACGCTAAGTGTGCCTTACTGGGTATTAGGCGACAATAAGAAAGTTCAGAGCTGATTATGGAAACAAAGAGGCCATGAGTTATTATGCTATGTAAGTAACCATTTTTGCTACTGTGTTTTTATACAGCTTTTGTCATTATACGTAATAATAATAATAATGAACTGGCAGATGTTAGACTCATCAATCTTTAGCACTGAACTAATGGTTTAAATTAGTCATTGAGTGAAAAACAAAAAATAAGAACAGTTTATTGCTTTTTCATGAAGGCACAAAGAAGGTGGTAATCAGCAAGATAAAAATGACTGTGAGAGTGGATTAAAAGTATTGTCAAAAATCTGGTATCGGTTCTACCTTGAGTGCACCTACTGTGAGGTCAGCCAGTTAGTCAACAGCAGCCCTGATGGTATCAGGGCAGTAATTTAATGGCCGGGGATGATCCTTGAAGCTTCCACTACAGATAAGGCTTTTTGGATTTGCTTTTCCTTTTCACATACCACATGAAGGAACTCAGCAGCAGTCATCTAGGAGCGCTTAGACTCAGTGCTCTTTGTCGGCTCCATCTAGCCTGCTGTGTTTACACAAAGCTCAGGGATGGGGAGAGTCCCTTTGGAAATGCTGCTGAAAATGCCCAAAGACTGCTGAAATAGCCTTAGAGTGGGCATGTTTTACCACAAAAAAAGAAAGCTCACCCCACAAAACTTCCCTCTCCCCACATAGGATCCTTGTATAGCCACCCAGTCTGGAGCCCTAGCTATTTGCTGAGGGTAATTGAGGATGACACTGTAGCTGTCAGGATCTCCTCTTATGGGAGCAGAATGTATGAAAAGCATTTTTACTTCAATCACGTCTGCTAAACTGTCCAGTTTGTTAAAACTGTCCAGAATGTTAAAATAACCCCAGGTGCAAACTATCTGGCTCACTCAGCTCCACAAAAGGTCACTTTCTTAAGTCATCTTTTAAAAAGAGTGAGAAAACTAGATGCTGGAGGTCTTCATTTCTTCCATGTATGTCTATCTAAAAATCTGACCCTTTTTCTGTCTGACCTCCTTAAGTATTTATAGAGGCTATTTCAGTGGCCACAGAACTAGGTATAGAAAGGTAGGAGAGGTGACCTGAGTTCACTTCCTGGACTTGCTCTAAATATGATCTTGGCAATTGACGTAAACATGTGGAACTGGTTACAAATAGGTAGATCATATAAACAAATGAAAAATCCATACCACTTTCAGTAAATGAAGGCTATCTTTGGTAAACACATGCAATAGTAATTTAAAACCATTTTCAAAACATGTGCCATGGAAACACAGATACTGCTTAGAATTCGGTCTGTATTTTATTTACATTGTGATCATACACATTTCAGGACAGAAATTGTACACCCATGTTATCAGCTTGATTCTTTTCTTGTATAGTATATCTCCTTCCTTTTCATTTTTAGATTGTAATCTCTCTGATGCAGAGACTGTCTCTTGTACCACAGTATAAACACAATGTAATAATAATATGGGGAAAGAGGAACCCAGAAATTTAATTCTAAATTATCCTTCTTCTGTTCCGAGTGAATGATTCCACTACCAATTTGAAATGAGTACGGACTTTGTACTTCCCATCTGCATATCTCAGGTGACGATCAGACTGTCTTGTTATTGTATATTATAACAATCAAGTTCAGAGGGGTAGCAGTATTAGTCTCATTTAGTAAAACAGACAAGGAGTCCTGTGGCACTTACTCATGCAATCAGTCAATTTATTTTCTAAAAGTTCCACAGGGCTCCTTGTTTACAACAATAAAGAGCCATGTCATTAAATTGAAAGATAACGTGATATATTCAAAACTAACAGGTAGGAATGCTTCTTTAGGTGGAATTCACTGCTGTAGGAAGATGGTCATCAGGACATGTAGTGTGCCTGGATTTAAATAGATAAAAATGAATTTGATTGATCAAAGGCCATTCATTCTTCACCTGGTGGGGTCAGTAGGAAATTTTCATGCCCTTTACCCAAATACAGCATTGAGACATATCAGATGGGGATGGCGCAGCTGCCTCTGAAGCATCAGGCACTGGCAACTGCTGGAGCAAGATACTAGATGGGATTAATCAGTGGTGTGATGTAGTATGGCTGATATCCTCTTTCATTGACCTTTTTACCTCTCCAGAATTGATTTTGCCATTGTGGAGGGTTCCAGAAAAAGCCTAACATTCTTTCCAATGAGTGAACGTGGTCTTGTTGAAAATCTACCATACCACCTTTATTGAAGCAGTGTTCAGCAGGCCACAGGTCCTCACTTACTTGATATATTTTTGTAGTTTTCTTTTTCAGTTTAAAATGCATTTACTTCCTTAAACCCTCATTAAGAAGCAAACCCTTGTTTCCAAGAGTGGCTCTGAAGAGCAAGCAGATGGAGAGTTGCCACATGCACATAAAATCCATAAATTTGAAGGAAATGTTAATTTCTGAAGCAATATTGATGACAGCAGCAAATGAGCATTCTGAACTGCTCTTTCATCAGTGCTATAAACCTGCCAGATGAAAGGAAAAGCAGTCCCCTTGTTATGCAGTTCATGCTTTTAATTAGAAGTTTAACAGCTGTTTCTTATTGGGTAGTTGTCTTAAATACAGGTGGTATATCTGGGACTCACCGACATGTGAAAAAATTGTGTTTTCACAGTCACACGGCAAAAAACCATACAGCATGACAGTAAGGAAGAATAATTGTTCTTCCAATATTATATTATATTATATTATATTATATTATATTATATTATATTATATTATATTATATTATATTATA
>ML682059.1:4316400-4395873 GCA_007922195.1 Podocnemis expansa
GCGGGGGAGCCGCGGGGCTCGCAACCACTGCCCCCGCTGAGCCCGGGGCCGGCGGGACCCGGGTCCCCGTGGCTGCAGCCCCCGCGGCAGGGAAAAGCCGCGGCCCCGGCTCCCTGCCCCGGGCTTTGCCACCAGCCCTGGCGGCAGGGAGAGCCGGGTGCCCCCGGACCCCACTGTGGGGGTGGGCAGCAGCCCCGGCTGTGGGGAGAGCGGGGAGCCCCGGCACCCTGCCGCCCGGCTTCTGAGCACCCCAGCGGCGGGGAGAGGGGGGGCATCAGCGCCCCTCCGCGGGGCTCCCCGCTGCTCTTGGGGGCAGCGCCCCGGTGCCCTGTGGTTTCTCCCCCCCCTCAGCACCCTGGGCAGGGTGCTGAGGGGGTGGCTCTTCCTCCCAGGGTGCCAGGAAGCTCAGCCAGTTATTTCGAAACGGTATGTCCACTTGGCGTTGTTTCGAAACAACCGTTTCGAAACAACGCCCTTTCGAAATAAAACGAGGTTTAGCTTATTTCGAAAAGCGCACGGCTATTTCGAAAGAAGCGGTTTGCTTCTTTCGAAATGGCCGTGCGTCGTGTGGCCATGCCATTCCTTATTTCGAAACAACCTCTGTTGTTTCGAAATAAGGAGTGTGTGTGGACATACCCACAGTGTCTGTAGTGTAGACATAAACCTTATATTGGTGCAAGGTATGTACATGTAGGGATGGCCTTAAACTCCCTTCTATCCATATTCTGGTGTAAATGATCACACCTGAATTGTGTGATCTCTGAATTTGTTTGCCCTTGCCAGTATGCCCAGTATGAAATGTGCAATACTCCTTTTCTTATTACTTACACAGTATGGTAGTATGATAGTGACTGCTAATGAATACTCACTTGTAGCTTTCTGTACATGTTTATAGTAAAATATCCCTATAATTTACATTGTGTTTCCTCTAGGTCTCAAATGTTTTGACACTCTGCATGAAATACTGTGGCTTTATTTTGATTCCTCAGATCACAACAGAGTAATAATTTGGAGAAAGCAAGCTGTTTATGGATGACTAAGATTAAATTTGCTGATAAAGAATACTGAGAACTATATGTACCCTATTGTATGTACAAAATAAACTGTCCTTGGCCGCACAAAAAGATAGAAATAAGCTCATTTATTTCAATTATCATATCTCTCTCTGCCTTTGAACTATATAACGTAGTACGTTTTCTGACATAACGAAGCAAAATTTATGTTTGTAAGGCTGTCATTCTATATGCCTGCCTACAGATAACTTGTGTGTGTAGAAGGCACATTAAGAATTTGCAAGTTAAAAGGTTAAAACCTGGGGCCAGTTTTATAAAGCTTAACGCTGCAATGTCTTTGAGTTTTAAAGGAATAGTCTCATAAACAGAAATAGTCACATTTGCATCACAGAGGTGGCCATCATTTGTAGAGAACTGTAGAGGCAGATTAAAGATGTCAAGTCACCAGATATTCTAAGTTTTATTAGCTCTTTGTTGAAAAATCACAAAAACTAAAGACATTTCAGTAGAGAAGATTTTAGTGCCAGTAAGTCAAACACCACAGCCCCCTGCAATGAAGGTTCTCCCATTTACCATCCCATAACATCCCTAGGACAAGAAGAGCAGCTAATTACATGAACAAGCATTTTGTGGAAACCTGTCATTTATTTCTTTGCTGATTTGTTGTAAATTCAGTGACTGCAGCAAGGAAGAGATCCAGCACCACAGGACTGTCAACTCTCTGTAAGATCACTGGTTAGGACTTCTGTAATAATTAATCCAAGTAATAGAATTAAGAGAGAAGGATCTATGAGGATCTAAAATCTTCACTTTTTTTTTTTTTTTTAATGACAGGAAGTTGCAGAACCTCTCTTAGACCTGAAGGAAGGAATGGACCAGCTGGAGCATAATAAAACCTTGGGATTTATCCTTTCTACTTTACTAGCCATTGGGAATTTTCTAAATGGAACCAATGTAAGCTTTTGTCACCCTATTATTTCATTGCTGAATATTATCGAAAGAGTTTCCTCACCACCTTGTATCACAGTTATGGCCCTTTGCATGTGTGTGTGTTTCTAACACATATGTAATTTAAAAAAAAATCTCCATTGTATGTTTCATAAATATTATTTTCCCCTTTCAAAATAATCACAGAGTGCTTTGGGAGCAGGCACACGGTTTAAAACCAGTGTAGCCCCATTTACTTCAGTGGAATCATTTTTGATTTACACTAATAAGAATCATGCTTTTGGTCTTTTCATTGCAAATGGAATGATTTAGGCATCTTCCAGCTCCTCAAAAGTATATAAAATTGTGTCAAAAAGAGTTGGGTATTCTTCTTGCTTTGAGATTCTTTTTATTTAAGACACCACTTCACACATTGTATATCTTAGTAAATGTTCTCTTTGAAGGAATCTGCATGGACAAAATAAACTTACTTTTTTAAATTATGTGTTTCCTATTCTACACAGGCCAAAGCTTTTGAGTTAAGCTACCTCGAGAAGGTTCCAGAAGTCAAGGACACAGTTCATAAGCAATCGCTCCTGCACCATGTTTGCACTATGGTGGTAGAAAAATTCCCAGACAGCACAGATCTTTATTCAGAGATTGGGGCCATCACTAGGTCAGCCAAGGTACGTCAAACAACAGAGGAAAAGCTCCTTGCATTTGCTGCAGATGCTGGATCTTTATTAATCACTGTGAAAAAAGAAAACATTTGAAGCGTAACATTAAAGTTTTGGCTTTTATTCTTCCCCCCACCCCCACCCATCACAATGCTTCTTATTAACTTGGATTTGTCATGTCATTTTAATGGAATTTTAAAGGTACCAGTATTTTTATTTTTCTGTCTGTCTGTGTGTGTCTCTCTCCGTCTACCCCTAGACAGTTTTCTCATTAATGCATTAATAAGCGGCCATGCTACTGCATTTTCCATAAACCTGGAGCAAATTAATTGACTTTATTGAGCTTTGATACAACTATAAAACAGTTATTCTAGAAATCACTGAAGTCAACATTAATAAATTATATAAGAAATATAATATTATTACAGAGATTTTTGACATATTTTTGTTAATTTGCCATTAGCTAGTCTCAGGCTAGTATTCAATTTTATTGGTATCACTGGAATTGAGGAAGTCACTTTTTTATAGTAAATGTGTTTATTTAATGATCTCATACTCATTAAGAGACCAAGAAACACTGGTTTTTTCTTTGAAAAATTAACTGCATCAGAAAAGTTTTAGAGAGACAAGGTAATATATTTTATTTGACTAACTTCTGTTAATGAGAGAGAGACAAGCTTTTGAGGGTGTGTCCATACAGTGATAAAAAACCTACTGCTGGCTTAGATCAGCTGATGAGCAGTCTTGGGCTAAAGTTCTGGGGCTGAAAATTTGCCATGTAGATATTCAGGCACCAGCTGGAGTCTGACTCAGGGTTCCTGTGCAGGTCAGGGGCCCTGGAACAAGCCCAAGCATCTCCAAAACAACTTTTAGCCCTGCATCCTGAGCCTGAGCCGGCTGATCTGCCCCAGCAATGGCCATGCTGTATGGCTTTTTTCCCCATATCAGTATAGCCAGAGTGTGACAGCTAAATGCAAAGAGGAGCATATTATTTAGCATAAGTCATTAACACATATTTCAAGGACCATTCAAGGTGAAATGGCCAGTTAACAGCTGTACAGTCACAGGGAGTAAAGGAGAAAAAAGAGCTGGGGAAGCAGATTTAGAGAATTACAGATTGTTTAAGCCATCAACCCAGGATGTATAGTCAATCCATGATTGTTAGTATCTAGCAGAGTTATGAGTATAGACTTCCAGGCTCACCTTTTGTAGGTGTCATACAGGATTCCTTTGAGGATGGGGACAGAGAGGTCAGATACAGAGTGTAATTTCATTTAATGCACTGGATGAGGTACACCACGTGTTGTGATAGACCGTGTGTAGGACCAATGAGTAGGCGTGTTGTGGGATCTACAGATAACTGTAGCAGTGCAGACTTTTTTTCTGTAGAATATATTCTGTGGTGTCTGAATGCCAGCCTGTTGCCTATCTAAGATATTAGCTCACCCACTTTATCTTTCTGACATCCTGGGAGCAACATGGCCCTTGCTTCTCTGGCTTCACTGGCTCAGTTTGCACTGGTGGGATCTATAGAGCTAAGAGTTCCCTTTATTACTGTTGCGTTGGAATTCCATTCTGTAGAAGTGTTGACCTAATTTAAAGTTATAGAGTATCAATTTCGACACTTTTCTATTGATTTTCAAGATATTTGCAAGTAAAGTTGTTCATTTGGGTGCCTGTCTATATATGGTATACAAAGCTCATTCAGTAAATAAATTTTTTAGTCTTTAAAAGTGCCGCAGAACTCCTTGTTTGTTTTGCTGAGCGAGGCTAAGGTGCCTATCCCTTTGGAACTAGTAGGTATAGTATTCTTGGACTTTCAGAAAGCCTTTGACAAGGTCCCTCACCTCAAAGGCTCTTAAACAAAGTAAGCAGTCATGAAATAAGAGGGAAGGTCCTCTTCTGGCTCAGAAACAAAAGGTAGGAATAAATGGTCAGTTCTCAGAAAGGAGAGAGAGAAATAGGAGTGTCAGTAGAGATCTGTACCACAGCTAATGTTCAACATATCAATAAATTATTTGAAAAATGAAGTAAACAGTGAAGTGGCAAAAAAAGTTAAGTCCAAAACAGACTGCAGAGTTCATAGAGATCTCACAAAACCGGGTGACTGGGCAGCAAAATCATAGATGAAGTTCACTCTCGATAAATGCAAAGAAGTGCACACTGGAAAACAATTCCAACTCTATGTACAAAATGATGGAGTCAAACTTAGCTCTAACCACTCAAGAAGGAGATCTTGGAATCATTATGAATAGTTCAATGTGCAGCAGCGGTCAAAATGCTAACAGACTGGGTGGATTAGGGGCCACAGAGCCCCTGGTTCTCCTCCACCAATGGCCCCCCACCTGGGGCCATCGCCACCACCACCCTCCTAGGGCCCTGGCCCTCTGTGGGCAGGCCAGCACTGGAGGGGGGGAGCCCAGGTGCCAGAGACTGACCCTGGTCTGGCTGTTTGGCCCCCAGGGGTGGCAGGGCTGACTGGTGTGCACAGTGCAGCTTCCAGTGCAGACCAAAGGTGACACCGAAGGGTGTACTGCATGCCAGCCAGCCCCAGCCCTGGAGCAGAGCCACCAGTCACACTGGCCTGCCCCATCCTGGGGGGAAGGGCAGATCAGCCGTCGCAGAGGTGGTTTGGTGGGCCCTTGGGCACAGGCCCCATAGGTCTGTGCAGTAATCCACCACTGCTAACAGAACATAAGGAAGGGGAAACAGAATAAAACAGAAAATATCATAATGCTACTATATAAAGCCATGGTATGCCCACAACTGGAATACTGCATGCAGTTCTCATTATCCCATTTCAAAAAAAAAAGATATATTAGAATTAGAAAAGGTACAGAAACATTATCATGGGGATAGAACAGCTTCTGTGTGAGGAGAGATTAAAATGACTAAGGACGGATATGATAGAGATTTTTAAAATAATGACTGGTATGGTGAAAACAAATAGGGAAAATTTATTTGCCTCATCACGTAGCACAAAAACAAGGGGTCACCCAATGAAATTAATTAACTTAACCTTCAGAGATTTCATTGCTGAAAGAGGTGTGCCTGATAGAAACAATCCAACTTGATTTTCAGAGCCCAAGTTGAATTTTCTGAGCTGAAAGTTAGAAACATGTTTTCAGTTTCAAATTGTGTATATGGGATATGGAATAACTGAGAGGTAATTAACATCGGAACCCAGAAAGCAATTCTTAGAGTCATTTTTTGTGAAAAAGGGAATAGCTGAGATCAGTGCACCATTTATTCTAGTACCTTGTGTCTGGCAGAGACACCTCGTTCCAAGGAAGGTGCAAGAAACCCAGCAGTATAACCTGCCCCCTAGTTGTTTTCCAATAACCCCCAATAACTGGACGGTTGATTTATGTTCTCAAACAGGAGAGATTATGTCCCTTTAAAACTCTTGCTTCACTTTTTAAAAAATATTGGCTATTAGAATCCTAGATATTTTTATGGTGCACATAAATGTCCTGTCTTTTGCATCTTGCTATGGTCTTGGTCTCAGTGATATCTTGTAACAATGAGGTTCCGCAGTCTAACTGTGCATCAAGTAGAGAATATTTTCTTTTATCAATCTTCCATTTGTCAACTTTCTATTTCATTTTTGGGACTTATTGACTGATCCAATTAAGCAGCCGTAAGTTCGTCAATCTTCATTTTTCTATATTCATTGTTTTTCACATCTGTCTTTGAATCCTCTCTATAACCTTTTTTGACATGGGATGAAAGAAATTTAAAACAGGTAAGGACATAAGTTTAATTTATATAATGGTATTATATCTTGCATATTATTTTCCAGCCCTTTCATTAAGCATAATGACATTTTGTTTGCTTTTTTAACAATTGCTGCACAATTTACAGTATTCTTTAAAGAGCTGCCATAATGACAGCCAGATATTTTCCTGAGTTGAAACAGTTAATTTAGGACTCAGAAAGATCTCTGAGTGGTACAGATTATTCATTCCCTTGTGTGCTATTTTGGATTTATCAATGCTGAATTTTATCTGCTACAGTGATGTGCATTTACTTAACTTGATTAGATCTCTCAAGTTCCTCTGAATCTTCTCAAGCCTTGACTAATCTAAAAAATATTTCCATTATCTGCAGATTTTACCCTCTCAGTGCTCATCCTCTTCTTTTTCATAAGTTAATCAGTATTTAAACAATAAAAGTTCTAGTACAGAACCTCATACCATCCTGCTATTAATCTTGTGTCATGTTGAAAGTTGACTTTTTATTCCTATGCTTTGTTTCCTCCCTCTTGGCTAGTTTCAGATCAGTGACAGTACTTTGCCTCACATCTCCTAACTTTGTTTTGTTACTAGCTTCCTGTGAGGCACTTTTTCAGAGACCTTTTGAAAGTCTAAATTAATTTTGTTGACTTGTTCTCATTTATCCCCTAATTTACTGGCACATTAAAAGGCTTGGAATAGATTAGTGAGACATAGTTTTCTTTTGCTCTTTTTATATCACATCAGGGTCATCTAAATGCTTTATAATTATGTTTTTAATATCATTTCAACCAATTTAAGAGGCTGGTAAGACTTACTGCTCTATAATTTCTTGGCTTATCCCTAGCACATTTTTTTTAAAATATAGATACAATATTTCATACCATCCAGTGCTTTAAGATAGTAGCTGACTTTAATGACAGATTGCATATTTTTGCTAGCAGTTTGGTCACCTCATTCTTAATTGTAGAACTAGTGGTATGTACCATATGGACCTTGGGATTTGTTCCTTTTTAATTTACTGATGTGTTTTAACATATTTTTCTTCTCATACCTCAGTCTGTGGTTGTAGCTCATCTTCGTTATCAAAAGAGCGTATGGCCTGGCGTAGGTATTTCGTTTGCCATTCCCTGTGATCAAGACTGATGCGGAGAAATTATTTTGTTTCTCAACAAAGTCAATGTCTTCCTTAATTTCTCCATTTAATCCTTGTTGATTCAGGAGACCCACAAATTCTCACAAAAGCTTCATGTCTTTAATATACTTAAAGCATGTCTTGATATTTATTTTTTTTACCTTTTAGTTACCTTTTAGATTCCATCATAGATCATCCAGCTTTCTTCTTACACATTGACTGTCAGAATTTCATTGGCTTCACTAGGATTAGATTTCCTTTTTCTGAAGGATCTCTTTTGGGCTCAAATAACTGTCTTATGTCTTGCCATTTAGCTGTATTGGTTTACTTCTTGTCTTCCTTTGTGTTTAGAGATTAAACCACAGTTTAAATTGTGACTCAGTTAATTACTAAACACATGAAAATGGTTACTGAAGTCATGAGAAGAACTAGTCATCCAAAATCTGTCATAGACTTCTTTCTCTAGACTCTGAAAAGAAGTCTGTATCCTGCAGTTTCAGGAAATGGATGAAATCCTAAAAGGCCAGACAAAATCATTGTAAGGGAAATTATGGCCTTAATCGTCTCCAGGATGCCCAAGGTCTTCCTCTTCGGGATCTTCCCGCTCATATTGTACCACTGGTGGATAACTGAATTAAGCTCTATTCCCCCTTCATCCTGAGTGCCACAAATCAAAGCGTTAGGATATGGGCACCTTTCAGGCAGCCCTTTTCAATGGACTGGTCAAAAAGAGAATATAAAACATAGGCTTAGGAAAACTGACATAAATGAAGAACCATTATTTCACTGAGGATTGTAAAACAGTTTGGGCTTCATTTCATCTTCAAGTAGATTTCTAAAATGCCATGGAGACCCAAACCACAAAGCCTAAATAACTTCTATCATGTACAAGGATAGAGCTGCCCCTTCCCTTGGGATAAATAATTATGTGAGAATTTCCTAAATGTTATTTTTTTAAAAAAAAGACTCTCTGGCACATCTGAAAAGAGTTGAAAAGACATGAAACAAGGCTGTAAATCTCTTTCTAAGCCTATGGCTCATCTCCAAAGGACCAAATAATGTCACAGTTGTCAAAAATGGTGATAAGAACATACTTGAGTGAGTGGAAACCTACTACAACAATCAAATAAATAAATAATATAGTTCCATATTATTACCATACAAAATTGTATAGAGTAAAACCATGGACATTTTGATCTACTGGAGTTGTGAGCCTCAATACCGATAGTTTTAACCCTCCCTTCCCTCCCGGGTGTGTGTGTGTGTGTGTGTGTGTGTGTTTTGTTTTTTTGTTTTTTTGTTTTGTTTTTTTTTTTTGGTAGATCTCTCAATTTCAAATGGAGGCATGGACCCGTTTGGAAATTTCAGAAAAACTCTGCTGACCTCCAGAGGTCAGCAGACAACAAATTCAAAAACCACTGCTTTATGCTAAGTTTTATAAAAAATCAAATCCAAAATTAGGGTAATATAGTGCACCAGACCTAAGTCCTTCAACCCTGCAGAACCATTCTTTCAGAAAAGATCTGTATTAATAGGTAGGCCTTACAGATATGCCGTTTGGTCTTAATTTTTAAAAAGCCATTTGTCTGCTCCTGCCCCAGTATCGATCTGTGTAATATAAGGTGAGGTTTCAGGACTCTGGCTTTCAGTTCTCAAAATGACAAGATGAGACTGTGTTTACATTGCTATCTTTTCTTTAGAGTCAACTGATGTTAATGGGAAAAAATCTTTGTAAAATTCACCTTTCTAGTCCCTGTGCACCAAGATCAAAAGCCATCTCAGTAGAGCTAAATTGTCCTAGTCTCTCCTTTGAATTACTTGCTTATAGAATTCCATGTTCATGGGCTATGTTTGAGTCTTCCAGGAAGACTCCCAGATTAGTTGCTGATATTAAACTGTAGAGAAGCAGGTGATTCTGAAGAGTTAGCATGAGGAAATGGGAACAGCACACACAAGGGAGTAGCAATTACTTTCAGGAAAGAACTGTTGATTATACTGTCATATATACAGGCAGGAGAGGAAGTCTGCAACTAGCTACAGAGTGAGCCAAAGGGCTCAGCATGGATTTATGGGGACAAGAGGGTGGGCGAAACATAAATGATGGTCTGGTATCTTATAGTTCCTATTTAATCTGAGTGAAAGCAAAGAGAAATACTACCCATAGCAAGGATGGGGTGAGAAGGAAAGATCAAATGATGCTTCAGTCTTGAACTTGGTGATCTTCTTGTCTCTGTACATAGGGGAATATTTGTCTGCAATGACCTTTTCCACTAAAGTACATCTTGCATATCTATTTCAAGACACAAAATCCATACATTTTCTGCCAAATTTGGTGCTTGGGGACATAGAGATCAACAGCTGCTCCAATTAGTGAACTAAGTTAATCAGAGCAATGTTGAAGAATTAACTGCAATGTCCCAAATGATTTCTACAGTGGGAAGCGTGCGCGTGTGTGTGTGTGGGGGGGGGAGATGTAGATGTTTTATCTGGAAAAACTAAGTATCCACTAGTACTGTTTTGATTCATTAACAGTGAAAATCAAATTAGTGCACTTAGTATTAGCCATGCCACAGCATCCTTTAAAGCCTATGATTTTCAAATCATGGGTTGGGACCTGTTGTTGGGTATTGCGTCACAACATCCCCACCTGCCGCCACCAGAAAACTGGAATGCATTGCAGAAAGATGTAGTTGTTGTATCAGGGACATTAATGATTTTTTTTCAACTGGGTCCTGAGGAGAAGAGTTTGAAAACCACTACTTTAAAGCCGTCTGGAGTTAGGCTGCCATCCATGGTTAAATAGAACCCTGTGCAGATACAAAAGTGTGGATACACATCTGCTCAATGACAGCATCTATCTGGTCCACAATATGTATGCCATGTTGTATCTGTATCCATAAACGCATCCGCAACTGATCTTGGGCTCACACTCAGCATTTTAGTCTTTGATTGGCTCATTCCCTGCATGGGTCCTGCCACTTTTTCCTTTTCTGGTTTGTGGTTTGCACATTGTGCTGTCAATCAGATTTCCTTGGCCACCAGTGAAACGTCTGATTGAGAGCATGGCCTGGAAACTTCAAAGAAGAAAAGAAGAACAGGGAAGTCATGGGGAACAAGCCAGTCAAAGGCCAGCATGCTGACTGACTGACTAGGAGCAATGACTCCATGCTTGCTGTGACTGAGACTCTGATTGGCTGGCAGACCACAATCAGAGCTGAGCTAGGGTTGACTGGAGCACTTCCTTGTTCCCGTGTGCTGCTGAGACATATCATAGCAGCAGCTGTAGCGATTGATCTCACCCCAGGCAGATAAAAATAGAATCCACATCCGGGGGTCAATCTGCAGCAATGGCTCCGTCGTTATCCGCACCCACATCCGCAGATGTGGATACCCATAGTTCTGCAGCGAGATACCTGTGGATCTGCAGGGCTCTGTGGATAAAGTGTTCCCTTTCAGTTGCTGATCATTGAAGTTTTTGTATAGGATTTGTGAAGAAATCCATTAGTGCATTTATTTTAGAATTTGTAAGGTATTCAGATACAATGGTGCTGAGCAGTGTATAAATAAATAATTGGGAATGACTAGGGATGTAACCAGTAAGTTCATACAGTCTGTTCATTTGTTTATTAGTTACTTGATTCTGTTGTCATGTTTTTCATACTTACTTCAGCAAGCAGTCAGCTTCTGACCTTTTATTAGAAATATGTGGATAAAATATCTACTGTATCTTCATGTTGCAAGTGTAAAGATGAGCTATATGCTAACGTTTTGATGTCCTCATATGGGTCTCTATGATATAAGCTGTATATGGGCACACTGGCAAAAAAGTTTGAACTAATAGGTCAAGGAATTACAATATAGTGGAAAGAGAAATATGGCTGGTAATTATTAATACTATTAGCAATCATGTATTCATATATTAGAATGGGTAGCATAATATGTGCCTTAGCTGTCCACTAAAGCTTGGGCTGAGACCAGAAACTGAACTCATGTCAGCAACTGAAAAGTCTGCAGAAAAAATTACTTTTGCCTGACAACATAGGTGAAAGGACGTGTATCAAATTGTTGAGCCATCCCAAACCCGCTTTCATGTCTGCTAAGTCTAAGCACACTCCTCCTTCACTAATTACTCTGAAACTCAAAGGATGCAATTTTCTAAATCGCGATTATGGGTCATAACGTTCTCTAGTGTCTTACTGTTTGATTTAAGATACTTACAGATACTTGAGGTAATATGCTAGATCCCTTCAGTGCCGTACACATTTTCCTTATGGTTGTGTAGAACCAGATTATAATCAACTCTAGAGCATACTGACTAAAAAACAAACAAGGAGTCTTGAGGCACTTTTAAAGACTTACAAATTTATTTATCACATGCAGTTTTATGGGAGAGATCCCACTTCATGAGATGCTAGAAAATGGAAGGAAAATAGTATAAGAAGAAAGGATAAATGCAGTGAAGTAGAAGTAATCACAGCAAGTTTAAGTGTAATCACAAAGGGAGACTTCAGAGTTAGAATTCATATGCAAATGTGATACCATCAACTCAGGTCTGAATAGAGCTATGAGCTGGCTTTGTCACTGTAAACAATGATCGTCACCTCTCTCAATCTCCTTTTCTGTTGTTCCCTCAGTTTGAATTAATACAGCCTGTTTGATTTGCTGAAGTAATCTAACCTGATCCTGTGATTACACTTACTTCACTGCATTTATCCCTCCTCCTTATACTGTTTTCTTTTCATGTCAAGTGGCTGATGAAGTAGGATCTCCCCCATGAAATTGCATGTGATAAATATTTTTTTTTAGTTTTTAAAAGTTCCACAAGATTCCTTGTGTGGTTTGCTGAAATCGACCAGCACAGCTACCCTTTTGATACTGACTGAAGATGTTCTTTATTCAGAAAAAAAGGAGGCAGGATGTTTCTAAAGGCACCCATCTTCTACTGAGTTTCAGTTCGTTTTGTACCTAACCACCCTTTGTCCAATTGGAAATGTTCTCATACACAGTTTCACCTGACTGAGTTCCTGAAAATGGTGATGTACTTCTGTTCTTTTATTTTTCTGCTATCTTTAGTTGAAACACAAGCCATAATTCAAATCTCTCCTTAGGGCTTGTGGGTGACAAGTGCCCCCCTCCCCCAAGCTTTTTCATTAGGTATAGTCTGTACCCTTCTGTTTTAGGTGCATTTATTTACATACTCCTGTATCATTGCTGGTTAAGTTGATGAAGAAAGAATCCCAGCCTTGTAATAATTCACCTCTTAAAAACAAAAACCTATTACTTAAAAAAAAACAAAACAAAACCTTCTTATTACTAATACCGATCTAATTGTTTTTCTCCCCAGTTTTTAAATAAAAATTTTGTTTACATTTCTAATAAGACATTTGTAGCACTTAACAAATCTACCAGATGGTTTCCTATACCTGTGTTCTTAGCAAATGGAGAGCAATAACTTATCATACTTTTCTGCCTACTTCTAATTTAATACAGTGAATGTTGTGATGAGTTGTATGTGAAGTCCTAAAATACATAAGAGTATAAAAGAAAATTAAAAATAGTGGATGGGTTTTATGGAATAGCAATTTCACAGTGTGTGTGGGTAAGCTGTAACAGAAGCCTAGGTGCCCACCATTGTGAGACAATAACATATGCTACATTAATATAACAAATATTGTTTTAGCAGCACTAATTTGACTGCTCTTTGAAGGCATTCAAAGCTTATTTGTTACTCACTCAATTCTCAGAACTCCCCTTGGCTCTGAATCAGGGCAAAAAAAGAGAACGTCATGTTCCACATCAAAACTCATCCTTGTAATAATGTGGCAATGAACTGTCTGACCTAAATTACAAACAACTCAAAACTGGCCTGTGGTCTGCTGTAGAAAACACCCTAGCTTTGAAGGGAGAAAAGCTGACTCTATATGTTTTTGTGTGTTTGTTCTACTGCATCCAATGATCGTTTCAGTTGTGAAATTAAAACAAAATGTTACCTGTGACTGTGTTAATTTTGTAGTTAACATCACTTGGCAGGGGAGGGGCAAAGTTGGGGAGAAGTTCAGTTCCTATTTCAAAAATGTCTGCAGTTGATCTGTTCATCAGTGTAATAACAAAGTTTAAAGAGCTAGGATGAGTCACCCAGTGATGATTACAATAACGTAACAGAAAGCTGTAAGGCAATCTTTGCCAGCCCCCGTGCCAGCCGTGCCCATTGCACCCTCAGCAGATGCTGGGGGTGGGGCCAAAAGGTGGCAGGGCCTGGCCTTGGACGCCTAGCCAGGACCCAGACTGGGACCGGGGCCAGCTCTCGCTGGCAGGCAGCCCTCGGTTCCCGGCTGGGGCCGGCTCCTGCCAGCAGCAGTGGCTCTGGATGAGCTGACCCACCCCACTCCCCTCCAGCAACCCTGTCCAGCAGGGTTAGAGCCAGCAGGGGCCAGGAGCCCAGTGCTACAGCTTCTTTTTCTCTGCTGGCCACGATCCCAAGCGGAGAAGCATGGCCAGCAGGGGTGTGGAGCCGTGGCACATGGCTCTTGTGTCCCCAGGCTGTGCTGGGGGCAGGGCCGAGGAGAGCCAGAGTGACACCACATGCTGCTCAGGTTCGGCCTGCATGCCACGTTCAGCACATGCGCCGGGGGTTGCCAACCGCTGCAGTAAGGGATATTGAAAATATGCACCAGGAGTTATTCAGAACCTTCACATACAAAAAAGACTCAGAATACTTTACAATAATCTTGATAATAAAGTACATAATTCTCAATCTGAGTTTTTCAGAAAGATTTAAGAAATTTAAATGTTGCTACTCAGTTTGAGCTTGTTTTGTCAGCGTTCTTCCATTTTTCCCTCAGGCCTGGGGTTGAGGCTTCCACTCTTGTTAAATGTATCCATGTAACCGCAGGGCACAAATTCACTGCAAGTATAAGCAGATGTAATATTTTTTACATCAGTGGGGTTGTACACATTATGCCAATGGTGACCTTGACCCAGACAATATTGTAAGTTTAACTTAAATAAAGGAACAGAGTTTACTGATGTGTGTAGCACACTATGCAGAAGGGGGAATCTTGAAGCTAAAAGTTCCATCATTGCATTCCCTTGTAACTGCAGTGCTGACTTTTTGTGTGTGGAAATATGCACCTACTGAACATGCTATTTTAAGGGGTGCAGAGCTGGTACTACTCCACCATCTGTCAACCTTCACCAGCCCTGGAATCCCCAAGATGCAATGAGTCATAAAAGGTTTCCTATGAAACAAAGAGAAAACTACTTTGGCTTATTCATGTTGGATGGTGTGTTTCTTGAGTTCAATTAGATAAAGAATTGGAGGTGGGGCTTTTGGGTCTGAGTGCAGGGGTTAACCTTGGGGAACACAAGTGGTTTTAAAGGGCCAGCATTAATGGAATCTTTAGGGGAAGGGCAGCTGGAGAGGGTGGAAAGTGAAGCATTTGGATATGGTGGTGATTTTTTAAGGGGAGATATTTGTCAAGTGGGAAAGAGTGACAAGAGGAGGGGAGTTTGGTGTTAAATATATTGAGGAAAAGCTCACAGTAGAATTATATGTTACTATGGAGCTGCGATATTCCCCTCCCCAGTCTGCTCTGGCACATTGCTGTGTTATCCTAATCCCCCACTCCTGCCCCATTTTACTCTGCTTTGCTGTGTGATCTCCTACTGCTGGGCAGATCATGGACAGCTTCCAGCAAAAAGTTGATTCCAACTCTGTGCAATATGATCCCAGCCAATATCTCCAGTCCCCCTCGGGTGCAGCTTGAGGAACAGCCATCCTTATAAACTCAGATGATTCTCACCACAGGGAGGCAGGTCTACCTTCATGTCTACCCTCAGGTCTACCCTGTGACCAGTCCTTCAGTTGCTTGGTGGCATTGTAGATGGCTGAGAAGAGGGCACTTACAAAATTTTTTTGCTCTTTAAAAAGTTCCTTCTCTCCTTGGGGTGTTCCCATTCAGGTTCCCATTGAGGCTGAAGTGACTAACAGTGTCTGTGTATCATTCTTCTGTGTCCTAAGTTGCTGAGGTCCTCTCTGGATTTATTTGTTGACATCAAAACCAGCTGTTCCTGGAACGCTGAGCTGAGTTGTTCTATAGAGGTCCTAATGATGTGTGAACTGCACTTCTGCTCACAGAGTCTTGCTCAGATTTATTTTAACTGATGATATGCTTCTTGGGGTGTATTAGATAGTAAAGCCTCAGAACTATATGACATTGAAACCAACTTATTACTATAACAATAGCATTCAACACATCATGACCATTCTGGATACATCTTGCATGTCATACTTTGCATTAAGCAATACACAATTACATTTTACATTATAAGGATGATCATGGGGTGTGCAGTGTGTCACAGGAGGTGAGCAATACATGTTGATATGGAGGAGTTTGAATTGAGTCTATATTTACAGCTGTGTGAGATCCTGTATTAAGATTTATTATTAAACAGAAGTAGCAGATGAAATCTGTTACTTGCTCCTTGGTGGAAGCAAGTGTTCAAGCTCTTGCAGCTCATAGTGAAAACTGACCTTGAGATTATGGAGCTGGATGTGATTTGAGGGTGTTACCCTGGGTGTAAGTCTCAGGTGGGAGCGTAGGATGAGGGTTTAGGTTGCAAACATAGATTGTTTAAAACTGAATGCTGGTTACTTGGCATTTGTTACTTGGAAACTACTGTTGATTTAGGTATGTCGTTTGGGTGGCTTTTGTCCAAGCACCTAGCTTCAGAATATGGATGCCCATCTTGCTGTATCTGAAAAGACTGAGCATAACCAATGGCATTCACCTCATAAGATGACAGACATGTAAGGTGATTAGTTCTAAGGGTTTTACTGTCCCTGTGTTTATGGGTGAGAAGAAAAAGAAGGTATGTATCAGATCTTTTACTGAAGCATTTGGATGGTTGCTTTTTTTATTGGTTTACCAACCAAGATAAATACATCCTGCAAAATATCTGAATGCAAAATCAGGCAAAATCTTATTTAGCATAACAAGTAACAGAAGTTGTTGGTTCTCATGCTCTAGAAAAAAGAGAGATTTATTTTTAAACAGAAAGTTTTAGATAATATTATTCAGTAGCATCTGGAGAGAGAGAAAGAGAGAGAGTATGTGTGTGTGTGCACATGCACATGTGGTGAATTCAGTGGAAGGAGGAAAAAAAACAAAACAGAAATCTGCACTTTCTTCAACATCCCTGTGGGAAACCACAGCAGATCTTTTCTTTCTATCCAGGAATAGAGCTGTAATGGTCATTTGAAATGACCATCTTTCTTTTTTCTTTATACAATGAAGACTTATAAAAATACCATTACAGCAGTCTCATTGAACCACACTTTCCTGTGAAATCAGCCTAAATGCCATGTTAGTCACAGTACTGTTTTCCAGCTGGAACCAGGTACTGTTCCTGTTTTCTTTCAACAATAAGAGAATGAATCATCTTTCTTTATCATTATGTAACTTCAGTTTTTTAAATAAAATATTGAAAACAAGATGACATATACATGGCAAATAGGGACCTCAAATTGCCCTGCCTTCTTTGGGAGCACAATATGAACTAAATGGGTCAAAGATAAAAAATATGCTATTTTTTACTTTGTAATGTGTACTGAACACATAATGTAAACAATCCATGTTTATAACGTTGCTTGTATCAGTATTATATTATATTATATTATATTATATTATATTATATTATATTATATTATACCTTCATGTAGTGTATTTTAGTATTTTATAACATCCCAGATCAAACAAATACTAATCACAAAATAAAGTAAGAATGCATCAAATATAGTAATATTGCTGAATATAGATCTTTGCATCTGCAAAGCAAGGTACAAACATTTGGTGAGTTGCTCAGTTGAGCTTCACCTTATGTAGTCAGTTACATAAGGGCAAAGTGGATGCACACAGTTACTTTTCTGATTTAGTAGTGTTTTGCAATCACTTATCCGTATAAACTGCGTGAGGTAAAGAACATCAGAGAATCTAGTTCATTGACTAATAAGCCATCATAATGGTGTCAATAAAGATACAAGACAGCTTCCTTATGTCAGTGGTTTATTAGTGTTTTCAGTGAAAAGAAGTAAACATCTGAAATATTTGAATGCCTTCCCATTCTTTCCTAGAATCTGTTGTTTATAATTAAGGAAAGTTGTACTAGGCATCTCTACTTCCTGTTATCCTTCCTTTAGCACTACAAGAGTCTACAGAATGATGATAAGTTTCCTGAGGATGGCATTAAGGAGTGAAAAAGGAATTGCACATTCCTAGCTGAAAAAGTATAACATAGATCTTTTTGACAAATTGTGTAACGTATTAATGTCACTATTTGAAATAGACCAGGTGTTTGGAATAATATCTTTTATTGGGTCAATTTCTGTTGGTTTCTCTTGTCTCTCTCTCAGACAGAAATTGGTCCAGTGAAAGGTATTACCTTGTGTCTTTAATATCCTGGGACTAACCTGGCCATAGCCATACTGCATGCTATTTAAAATAGTCAAGGAAATTCCATTCTGTATAGACAAAGATTAGCATGCCCAAGCGGATACAGGTCAGAGTAACTTATTAGGGCTTAGTGGATCTTGGGCTCAGTCACTCTGTCACCTCAGGCTAACTGCTTGATGCTTTTGCTGCTTGTTCGTGATACTAAGCTGGATATTACCAATGTTTTCTGAAGTATCCAAACTTCTCTGCCATCCTTCAGAATTTACACTTTCCCTGGAAACTTTGCTTTATAGATGAAGGAAATTAAATGCTCTTCTCACCTTCCGTGCATGTGGACAGCAGTAATGAGCATTGTTGTGCGGGAAGACATACAATCCCCAAGCACTTTGTTCACTTTCTGACATTACTGGTAGTTGGCCTAATGGAGCAGATGGCCTCTGCAGCTCAGCACATTGGTTAGTGCTCCCTCACTGGACAAGGACAGCTTAGCTTGTTCAGTGCTACATGATATGAATGTGTGAGTCTAAGTGTGAGTGTGCGTTGGATGAGAAAGGATGGGGGGATGGAAAAAGAAGATCATGTGATTCAGGGTAAATTTGAGGTCAGCTGTTGATAGGTGCACAGGAGTGATCAGGAACAGTCAGGATGGATTCACCAAAGGTAAACCATGCTTGACCAACCTCATTGCCTTCTATGATGAGATGACTGGATTTGTGGATGTGGGAAGAGCCATTGACGTGATATACCTCAACTTTAGCAAGGCTTTTGATACGGTTTCCCACAGCATTCTTGTTGGCAAGTTAAGGAGGTATAAGTTGGATGTGTGAACTGTAAGGTAGATAGAAGACTGGCTATGGTTTCAGCATGTAGGAATCAATGACTTAAAAGTGATGTGCCCCAGGGGTCAGTCCTGGGGCTGGTTCTGTTCAACATTTTCATTACTGATCTGGATGATGGAATAGATTGCATACTCAGTAAGTTTGTGGATGACACTAAGCTGGGGGGAATGGTAGACACATTGTATGGCAGAGACAGGATTCAGGGAGATCTAGACAAATTGGATCAGTGGACTAAAAGAAATGTCATGAGGTTCAACAAGGACGAGTGCAAAGTCCTGCACTTGGGACAGAAAAATCCCGTGCACTGCTACAGGCTGAGGAGCAATCAGCTAAGTAGCAGCACTTTAGAAAAGGATCTGAGGGTTATGGTCAGTGGGAAGCTGGATATGAGTCAACAGTGTGCTATTGCTGCCAAAAAGGTCAATGGCATATTGGGCTGTATCAGTAGGAGCGTTACCAGCAGATCAAGGGATGTGATTATTCCCTCTGTTCAGCACTGGTGAGGAAGTATTTGGAATACTGTGTCCAGTTTTACACTCCAAACTACAAAAAAGATGTGGACAAATTAGAAAAAGTCCAGCAGAGGGCAACAAAAGTGATTAGGGGGCCAGGATACATGATTTATGAGCAGAGACTGAAGGAACTAGGCTTATTTAGGCTGCAGAAGAGAAGACTGAGATAGCAACCTTAAAGTACTTGAAGGGGTGCTCCAAGGAGGAGGGAGCAAGGCTGTTCTCAGTAGTAACACAGGACAGAACAAGGAACAATGGTTTCAAGTTGCAGCTGGGGAGGTTGAGATTGGATATTAGGAAAAAGCTTTCTCACTAGGAGAGTGGTGAAGCATTGGAATGGGTTGCCTAGGGAGGTGGTGGAATCTCCATCTCTGGAGATAGTTAGGGTCTGGTTAGACCAGGGATCGGCAACCCCCAGCACCGGCACGGAGGCTGAGCCTGAGTGGCTCTCCGCTGGCCCTGCTGCCCCAGGCCCTTGCTGGCTGCACTTCCCCACTGGGGAGCATGGCGAGCAGGGACAAGGAAGCTGTGGTGTGCAGCTCCTGGCCCCTGATGGGCAGGGCTAGAGGGGAGTGGTGTGGGTTCTCCAGCTGGGAGCCACTGCTGCCAGGGGTGGGTGCTGGCCCCAACCCCGACCACCCAGACAGAGCTGTCCCTAGGGGGGGCGTGGGGCCCTGGGCAAATCCCCATTTGCGGGCCCCTATTCAACCCCCCCAACAGTGGGGGGCAGAGCCAGCTGGCCCAGAGGAAGGGAGGACTCTTCCCCCCTTTGTCAGCTGTCCCATGCTGGGCCTGGCCCACCCACCACGTGCGCTGCTTTCAGCCCTGTGCCAGAGCAGCGGGGCGGAGGTGAGAGGCAGCGTGGCCTTGGCAGGGGGTAGCCATATAGGCCCTACACTGCCTCCTGTCCCCTCCCCACTGCTCTGGCACAGAGGCGAAAGCAGAGCATGTGGCTGAGGTGGCGTGGGAACCGGGAGTGCTGAGCCGGGTGCCACCTTTGGCTGGCTAGCCCGGGCCCTGGCATGGGGGGACAGTGATGCCGCCCCCGCACTGCCCTGCTTGGTAGGACAGCACAGGGCTCCCAGAACTGCGGGGCCCAGGGTGATCATCCCTCTCGCCACCCCCAGGGACAGCCCTGCCCCCAGAGGCCACCCGCCGGTGCTGGGGGTGGGTGGGCTCAAACCAGAAGCCTGGCCTTGCCCCCTTTCGCCCCCCCCGGCACCCATTGAGGGTGCGGTGGGCAGGGCTGGCACAGAGGTCAGCAAATGTTGCCGACCCCTGGGTTAGACAATACCCTGGCTGGGATGATTTAGTGAGAGTGGTCCTGCTTTTAGCGGGGGGTTGGACTTTGATGACCTCATGAGGTCCCTTCCACCCAATTCCTCTATGATTATCCTCAGTCATGTTGAGAATACACAGGTGATTTAGGCTAGTCAGAATTTCCTGTTTCAGTAATCTTCAGTTACTGCACCAGCCGTGCACAGTTCACCTGGTGGGAGAGCTGTTGACATGTGCTTTGCTGTGTTCCTCCAACTGGTAACTTCAGACTGTAATGAAAGTTCTAGCTCACCTTTCTGTCACATTAACTACATCTACTCCTGAGCTAGCAATATCCCTCTTGTGGCTGCACTGGTTGCTTGCAGGACCATAGTGAAGGAGAAGGTGCCAGCTCCTCTCTGGACTTTCTGCATTTTGGAGGTCTGCTGTTCCACAGGCGGTGTCCTTTGATGTCTACAGACCTGATCTTCATAACTGCTGCTGGCTCAGAGCTCCCACTGGTTTGGGGGCAAGCTGAAATAACTTAAGATGAACATTCCTGAACTGTACAGAGGAGAGATTGCAGAAGTTCCTTATTCCTGTCAGAAAATACTTTGATACCCCAGATTCTGAATCCTAGAGTCTTCTGGGCTCCCTGCTTTTTTTTAATGGGGAGAATGGTATTTTTTCTGTCTTGTGCATTTTACATTTGCAGTCTGTGGTGAGCTACAATATGTTTGTCATCAACAGTGAAAATATTGACCTGGAGAGGGCTATTTTTAAAAATAGGCATTGATACCCAAACCAAAATACAACCCCCCACAGCTGCCTTGCCTGCAGGGCTTTTCTGAATAGCAGAATGGATCAAAGGATGTTTTTATTTCCTTGCAAAGAGGAAAAATTCATCACTTGGTAAGTCAGAGCAAAAATGAATCAAATTAATACCAGGTTATATCAGGGAGCTTTTTAATAAAAATACATTTCTTATGGCTAAACTCCATTAGTATGACTCAGCAGTAGGTATTGTGTATAGTTGCAAACTTTATTCCATCTGTGACAAACTTTAATTTGAACCAAGGTCAAGAATCCATTTAGAAGAAGAAGAAAAAAAAGGCTCATTCTGAAATCCATCTACACTAGAGAGAAGGTTGGACCCCCCAAGCCCAAATTCATCCACTTTTGTGGTAGCATGTATCCAAGGTCAGTTTCTTGTTGTAGTTTTACTGTCAACCTAATCTGGACATAAGACATTCCTCAGGGAGGGGTTAGCCCAGGATAAGCAAGATTATTGTATGGAACAACACCTGAACTGGGGCTGTTATGCCACTGGACCTCTTTGCTGCCAGCAGGACAGGTAAAAAGGATCATGAACAAAAAAAAATGGATTGCCTTGCCGATAGTGAGCTCCATTTTCAGTCCCCAACCTAGTATAGGTTAGGAACAGTCATGACTGAATAGCACCAGGATCAGAGAAATGCAAATGAGAGCTTACAAACATCCTTCAAACAGCATTCTGGCTTGCAATGAACTTTATGGCCACACCAGAAGATCTGGCCTCCACTGTGCTGTTTCAGATCCTGTCTGAGTTCCAGGATTTGGACTGATAATGAACTTTCCCAGAATTTATGAGCGTTATGATCCAGCACTGCAGTTTACATTCATTATGGATTTAAACGAGTAATGGTAAAAAATAAAAACTAAAAACTAAAATTAAATTGTGCAACACAGGTAAGTATGAAATGACTTTGCAGAAAGAATACAATGTGTTACAGTACTACAGTCAGATATCCCTAAACCTCATGAGATGGTGCTGTCTGAGGGGGGAGCACTGGACCAATTCTGGCATAAACTTTTCTGATGAAATCCTGGCTCTACTGGAGTCAATAGCAAAACTACCATTGATTTCAATAGGACAGCGGCTCACCCCGCAGGGGCTGCAGCCCCCCCAAATCAGGCGGCGGGGTGAGCCGCCTGGGTAGCAGCTCACCCCCAGGGCTGCAGCCCCCTGAACCTGGCGGTGGGGTTAGCCGGCACGCCGCCGCGGGGCTTGGGAGCAGCCCCAGTGGTGGGGAGAGTCCGGCGCTTGGCTCCCCACCCGGCTTGGGGGCAGCCCCCCCTTGCCTGCAGCGGGTCTCCCCTCAGCACCCTGTCCCAACGGTGTTATTTCGAAACAACTGGTTTCGAAATAACCATCGTTTCGAAGCGGAAGGGGTTTAAGCCGTTTCAAAATGACGGCTCTTGTTTCAAAACAACAGAGCCTGTTGTTTTGAAACAAGGGAACATTGTGTGGACATGCAGGTTTTTATTTTAAAACAACCAGTGTTGTTTCAAAATAAAAACCTTGTGTGGACATACCCATAGACTCTAAGGTCAGAAGGGACCAATATGATCATCTAGTCTGACCTCCTGTACACTGCAGGCCTTTAAAACCTCACCGACCCACTCCTACAATGAACCTCAAACCCATAACTGAGCTATTGAAGTCCTCAAATCATGATTTAAAGACTTTAATACAGAGAATCAACCAGCAAGTGAGCCATGCCCAATGCTACAGAGGAAGGCAAAAAAACCCCGGCACCCAAGCCAATCTGCCCTGGGGGAAAATTCCTTCCCGACCCCAAATATGGCGATCAGTTAAACCCTGAGCATGAGGGCAAAGTCCACAACTTCCAGTCAAGAAGACCTTCTCTGTAATAACTCAGGACCCACTCAATCTGTTATATACTGTTATATATGATGAATTTTACATTACTAAATTTTGTCTGAACATCATATGTACTGTTGTAGGATTGTACTTTTTTATTACAAAAGCAATTAAAATTTTAAAAAATGAACAGCTGCACTGCATAGGAAGATTCTGGATTACAAATCTGAAAATAACATTTACTGAAGTACAGTTCCTTTAAATCCTGCAAGCAAGAACAAATTCCTTATAAAGTACTGTTTTCGGTTTTGAAATAAGAAAATGGCCAAAATACCAGACCCAAACAATCCCAAACTGTGGCATGTTTGGAATCTATGTCTAAAACCATGCTTTGTGGCTTAGGCTTATCTCTACTTTGAAGATTATTCAAAAATAAATTTATTCTTCCTTCTAAAGTCAAGGAGACCTTTCTGGAGATCTCTGCTGTTTCCATTTGCTTTGGGTCTGTGCTGTACTGTGGTTGGATAGTTCCTGCATACTGCTGTGTTTTTTTATAACATATCCAAACTGCCTTCTGTAGACCAGTTTGAACACCTTTTTTGGTTGATGAGTAAGAGACAACCTCTGTTTCACCTTGTTCTGGAATTTATTGGCTTCCCTCCTGATAAGTCTTACTGAGGATGTAATAATTTATTTTAAGTATGCTGACACAGAGTTTTAAAGCTATTAGAAGGATCTTGTTATAAGCTAACAGTGTCATTACTGTATCAAGAGGTGCAAGTTTGTGCTGAGATTGATAGATAATGCTTCCTCTGAATAAAGCTTGAAGTTCTGTCATGTGAACTGGCAATTTGGAATAAAAAATATTCTTTCAACAAGTCAACGCATGGGGAAAGAACATACCTCTAAGAGGAAATATGGGCGCCTAGACACTACAGTGTTTTGCTGAACTAGACTGCCCCTTCGGAAATTAAAAAAACCAGGAAGGGAAGGGAAGGGAAGGGAAGGGAAGGGAAGGGAAGGAAAGAAAGTCGCTCTTTTTGTTCATGCACACATTTGCTGATAGTCTCTAGTTTTCAGCTATTGGTGTATTTGCAGTTGACTGAAAAGAGGAGGATCTATAAACCATTATATACAAATGAAGCAGAAAATCGAGGTATTGTCCTGTCTTTGATTGTTGCATCTATATGACAGCAGCCACATATTTACACTTAATTTTGTTTCAGAATTTCTCTAACATTTTTGCATGCTTACATTGAGAGTAAAAATAGAGCAAAATAGTAATATTTTATTTATAATATATAGCAGTGTCACTGAAGCTAGATCTCCTTCCCCCCAAACCCCTTGTCATTGTATAAGGATGAAATAGTTCAGATGCTCAAGATTCGTGTTGTGATGTTTGAGATCAAAGTGGTTGATTATCTTCTCTTGTTTTTAGGTTGACTTTGAACAACTTCAAGACAACTTATTACAGATGGAGAAAAGGTGCAAAGCATCATGGGATCACCTTAAAGCTATAGCAAAGCATGAAATGAAACCAACTCTGAAGCAAAAAATGTCTGAGTTCCTTAAAGACGGTGCAGAAAGAATCATAATTTTGAAAATTGTTCACCGAAGAATAATTAACAGGTACAGAATTAGGGCACTGATGGGAACAGCCTCAATTACTTATTTTAGTGCATTTCATCCCAGATTTCAAGAAAAATGCTTACCAAAATATCTTTTGTGAGTGCTTAGATACAATTTCCAAAGGGATAGCTGTATTAGTTTAGTCCAGCAAAAAAAAACAAAAAAAAAACAAGGAGTCGTGTGGCACTTTAAGACTAACAGATTTATTTTTCACATGAGCTTTCGTGGGATAAAATCCCACTTCATCAGATGCTTCAAAGATGGGTGAACTTACAGAATGGAATGAAAATAAATGCAAGGGGGTGTAAAACATAGGATCAGGTCATACAGTAACAGCAAATCAGAGTAGTTGTTAGGTTCAAACCATGGGAAGGCTGAAGTCAAATTACCTAAATTCTATGAAAGCACGATTGAATACCTTTTGGGGTGATTGACTTTTTTTTTCTTTTTTTTTTCTTTTTTTCTTTTTTTTTTACAGAGAAGTACACAGTACAGTAAAATCCTGAAATCCTACTCAGGCAAATTCCTTTTGTCTTTAATGAGAGATTTGTCACATGAAAGATTAAACAGTACAGTCTGCCAAGGGTCATATACATAAAGTGCCACCACTGGTATATTTCCAGATTCATAAACTCACAAATATGATTTAAATGTTCCCAATTATGATGATAATACCTACCTCTTCTCTCGTGCTTTTCATCGGTAGATCTCAAACTGCTTACCAAAGAAGAACGATGTCATTATCCCCATTCTGGAGATATGGAAATATTTGTACACAGAATTACCAAAAAGTGTTCAAACAGCCCCAAATGTGAATGCTGTTCCACCTTCAAAGCACATAATACTACAAATGTCATTGAGTAGTCATGAAAGCAAGAACTCCCAAGTTTCCTACTGGGTTTGTCACATGTATTGAGCTGGATCTGAAAATGAGAAGAACAGGTTTCCTGTACTTTAAACTACATACAGTACATCTTATTCTAAGCCTCTCCAAAGTGCCTTATTCAGTCACATCTTTCATTTCCACAGTACTGAATTTCTAATTAGCATGAATACAATAAATAAAAAATAGATTTGCAAAGACCTATACATTCAGTAAGCCATTGCAAATAATACAGAACCAGTAGAAAACCTACAAATAATGCATAAAGCTGTAAATAATACTGAATTAACAGTGAAGTTGTGAACTCAAAGTACCGTAGACTGAAAGTACTTGGACATTACAACATTTTATGGGTTTCTTTTTGAACTAGAAATACTTCTCTTCCTGTATTACTAGCCTGTAAATCTTCATTCTTCTTGTCTAGACTTTTCCCAACATCTTAGCAGCCTCTTTGAAGTTACTTAATACAAACAAATGGCATTAAAATATAATAATTTTTTCAATATCTGAAACAAAATTGTTCATTCATGTGCCAAATTAGTCAAATAAAAAGAATGGGGTTCTGTAAACATCTTATCTCTTACATCAGCATGGGAAAAAGAATTGGGATGAACTTATCATAGACTAACCATTTATTTGCATTATGTTTTTAATTATAAACCATGCCAGTGATGTTCAAGGCATCCATGAAGACTCTGCAGCAGAAAAAAAAGAGAGAGGGAGAGAACTCATAAAACAATAAATGAATCAACTGGAATATATTTTACTGAAAATCTTTTAAAAGTTCTTGTTTTTTTATTTATTTTTTAAAGGCTGTCATTAATTAATTTTTGTTTTCCAGGTTCCACGCATTTTTGTTATTTATGGGCCATCCTCCTTATGCAATCCGTGACGTCAACATCAATAAGTTCTGCAAAATTATTAGTGAATTTGCTTTGGAGTATCGCACTACCAGGGAACGAGTTTTGCAGCAGAAACAGAAACGAGCCAACCACAGGGAAAGAAACAAAACCAGGGGGAAAATGATCACAGATGTAAGTGGCAAAATTAAGTCCACTGTGGCAAGTATCTGTAAAGCTTTATTTTGAGTGAATGCCATATTTTAGATGTTGTACTTCCTTTCAGGATTCCTTCCACTATGAATAACGTACTCTGTATTATTTTGTAAGTCAGCATTATGTTTTTCTTTGTTATTGACTATATTTTCTGGATTCATAGCAGCTTCTGGACTTGGACAACACAAGACTAAGTGTTCATAAAGAAAATCATTCACATATGTCATGTATAAATTCATACAGATGATCTGCTTTCAATGAAGAGCAGAATAAGAATTGAAAGCACCTTACTGAAAAATATGGCCAAAAATATAAATAACAGAATCCTAAACTCAGGCTGCCAAAGCACCTCCTATAGCAAATTACTAACCATGTATTTAGGTACCTACATATGGATTTGTGTGTGTAACTTTAGGCTCCCATTTTGGCAAGTTCTGACCTGAACAATTGAATAGTATAGTATTTTTATATGCACAGGGTCTGTTTTCTTATTAGATAAGAAAAGAATTACATAAGAATCAAGTGAGATCTCTCTCAGGTTATATTATAGATTATTAATATATATTCTTTTTAGATCTTACCTAATCAGTTTTGCTGACTGGGTTCATACTGTTTGGGTAAAAATAAGATGAACTTTCTCTTGATCTTTAAAGAGCCTCTGATTTTTTTTTAATCTTCTCTTAAATTGATTCAGTTTCACTCAGTCCAAATAATTTTTTAAGAAGTGCCAGTACTTAATAAAAGTTTCCGACTGTCTGAAAATCCAAATCTGGAGTCTCAATTAGACATGAGTGGTTCATCACATTTGAAGCTACCCCATCCTGCCTTTGGCATGAAAAATCCTAAGCTGATTATAGTTTTATGGCCAACAACTCAGAAAAGTTAGGTAAAGAAAAAAAATGTATCGGAACCATGTTGAGATGGTATTTAAATCATTGACTCATAGTCATTTGTAGATCTTTCCTATCAATAACCTTTCAAATTCTGGAAATCCACCTCATGTGATAGAAAATTTTAAAGCCACTTATTTTCTCAAAAGATTTTCCTTTTGGATTAGTTCCAAGTAAAGAAAATAGCTCTGATTCTGTGAAGAGGTTTTAAGATAGACATGCAAAACTATCAGGTCTAGTATTAGGGAACTGAAGGTTTGTAATTGCCTTACACCCTAATTTCTCTGTAACATTCTGAAGGAGTTAAAATTGTGACACAAACCAAAGGGACTAGAAAATTGCATATTTAATTTGCAAAGTAGCATCAGTGCTTTTCAAGAATTCAGATAATGGCAGGATGAGAGGGGTTCCTGTTATCTCACTTGTGACATGACATCTGTGTCCTGCCAATTCTTCACCCTGTGGTGCTTTTTACCCTGCTTCGCTGTGAGAGCAACCATTCCTGGTCTGCTCATACAGTCAAGTGTAACTCACTCTTAGCATATTGTCGGGGTGCCACAGCCAGTCACCTAGGAATTACATTAAAGGGCAGTGGTCTCCAACCTTTGGTCTGCAGTTTGATGCTGGTAGGTTTTAACTGCAAGTGATGTTCAGAAGTAAATTGTGGAGACCAACAAATCTCTCTCAGCGAACTCCCAGTCTGACTTTCCCTGGAAATGTGCCATCTTGCACTGATCCACATCTTCCTGGACAATACAAGCTCATATAAAGTCTGTCATTTATGAATGGCAACTATATGCACAAACCTTGTTAATGCAAATGGAGTTTCCCAAACATTTCACTCTGACCACACTTGTTTAGATAAAACAACAGAACAAAAGTATTAACTACAAAAGGTAAATTTTAAGTATCTATGGGTAATGAGGCATATAAGTCTATGATTCTATGATAAGTCGGAGTTGGCTGCAAAGAAATAAAAGGTGCAACTAACACCTAATTTAAGAAGCTAAGTGAACACAAAGCAAAGGTCTCTCACAGCACATATTTCAGCAGTCCTACTGAGTTGACTGAAACTCTTTTGGTCAGGATCTCCACTGCCCAGTCCAATGTTGCTTCCTTTGCTCTCCTAGTGTTGATGATGCAGTGGGAAGACTGTAAGGGAGAGATGCTTTGAGACATCTGTCCTCTCCTTTCAGGGTAGATCTATACTGGCAGCAATGTATTCGCTGCTATTGGTGAGCTATTCCAGGTTCAACTGAGTGGTCTGTCAAGAGGCACTCAATCGATCTCCAGCTCAGAGGTATAACTCCAGCCCCATAACTGGAGTAGCACTAAGCTGACCAGACAGCATTTCCAGTCAACTCAGGGCAGCATGAACAGGGAGGTAAGTGGGAGTTAGTAAGGCAAGGGGAGAGATACACAAGGTATTTTACATACCTTGCCTATCTCCTGTTGACTGCCTCCAAAAACTGTGGTGAGTGTAGATTGCAGCTTATAGCCCTTTCTCTAGCACAAGAATCATCTCCAGCTGATGTTCAGGAGACCAAAGTCTGTGTGGCGAGGAACCTTAAACTGCTTCTTTGGCAAAATGTAGAATTTTTTGCCCACATCGTCTCTCCTACTGGAGTGGCCATTTAATCAGGGGATGGTCCACTTGATCTCATTAGCACCTGACAGAGGCATTGGCTAGCCTTTTGGCTGTGGAGAGCTTGTTTGTGAATGTCCTCCAGAACATGTGGAATACGTCTCAATAATATCATATGTTGAAATCACATGTCTTTACATACAATATATCAGTATGTAGTTTCTAATAATCAGCAAATCATGAGTTTTCAAGTGATACCTTATGCAGTGTTCTTTCTACAAAATTAAATATAGTCTTACAAAGGGTTTGAAAATAGACAGATACACTGGCACACTCCTCCCCCCATTGCAAAGCTGTGGAAAGGTAAGCCACTGCCTTACCCAGATGCAGTAGGTCAGGATCTGCCAGTATATTTTCTTTTCTCCTTTGTGCATAATTTCCATGTCAAATTCCTGTTGTGTGGTGAAGCTCTAGCATAGCAGCTTGGAATTGCAATCTTCAGTTTTGTGTAATCACCTCAATGGAGAATGATTTTTACCTGAACTTTCTATTATAAAGATTAGGCCTTTGTTGTTTAATTGTCACATTATAGCTTAGCATTCCTTTTCTCTAACAGATGGGGTTGCCTTGTTTTTACTGACAAGGTTGAGGGTTTTTTTATGGGTGCAGTAAGCATTTTACTGACTGCCCTAAAAATAGCTTACACCTGGCACCTAGGCTACCCCTCACCCCTGCCCCACTGCCAAGGTTCCCCTGACTTCCGGTTCTTTCAGCAGTGACTGAAATTAAAGTGGCCCCCACTGCTGAAAGAAAACTACCTTGCAAATTGGCAGCAGGAGCTTTGAAATGTAGAAGACAGCAGCAGCAAGTGACAAGTTCTTGTAGCAGCTTGGGACAGCTTCTGTGGCCTCTAAAGGGGCAATGCCAGCTGCAGCTTTTACAGTGTCAGTGGTCCCTGCTTATTTTTTTATGGGTGTTTCTATTTTACTTACAGATAGCAATAATTTCCCTGCTTTTTTACAGACTGTCCATAAATTTATGGACAGTTGGCAACACTGCAAGAATAACTCTGTTCAGTTGGTGTCAATATTTTACTTCAGAAGGCAATTCAGTGTTTCTAGTTTTCCCTCCTTTTGCATCAGCACAGAAGCCAGACCAAACTCTGATGCATCTGTACACAGTTCAAACATTTTGACAAAGTCCAGGCCAGCTAGAACAGAATTTTCAAACAAGATTTTCTTTTATCTTGTCAAATCCTTCCCAGCATTATTTTGTCCATACGCCTTTGTTTGTCTTCATCTTTTTACATAAATCTGTGACTGCAGATGCAACATTACTGAATCCACACATAGACCTTCTGCAATAGTTTACCAAACCTATGAAAGATTGGACCAGTTTTTTTGGTTTAGGGTATGGGCCAATTTACAATGATTTTACAATTCAAAGGATCCAGGGGATTTTCTTTTTTAACATCCCTACACAGTTCCAAATAACGAACTCTGGCTGCCCCAATTTTATACTTAGAAGCTGTTATGATTAAGCCTGCTTCCTTGAGTTTTGACAGCAAAATACCTTAGTGTTGTTTGTGCTCAGTCCCTGTGTTGCTATACACTGCATCCACACATCCTCTTGCAAAGTTCTATAAACAATTTAACACTTTAAGGTTGATCAGTCTTTGGAAGGCGGCTCCAAGATTTGTAAAATCAAATGGTAACGTTGTAATCACAGCATCTTTTATCAGTGATAAAAACTGATCTTCCTATGCATCTTCAGGCAAAGGGACTTCCCAATAACCAGAAATTAAATTGAGAGAACTGAGATATTTAGGTTTGCTTAAAATATACAGCATATCATCAGCACTGAGCATGGGGTATACATCTGGAGCTGCACTAGCATGTAGTTTTTCTATAATCAACGTAAAACCCTATAGTTTTGTCTTTCTTAGAGACCAAGACCACAAGTGAGGTCCAAGAGCTGTCAAACTCTAATTACTCCTAAATCAAACATGCTTTATGTATCTGTACAAATTTATTCTTGCACCTTGCCAGGTCTACTGAGAGGCATCTGTGGTCCTTTTATGATGATCATAGCAGTTAGCAAATATATCTTCCCTGGCTTGTCAGAAAACACTCCGTTGTGTTCTTGCATCACACACAAGACCTCTCCCTTTTCAACTCATGTTAACTCCCTGCAAATATCAATACTTTCCAGAGTTGTCATTTTGGCATTTAGCCAGTATATCCGTGAAGTGGTATGCCTCAGTTTCCCCTTCTAGGCAGCAGATCTTGTTTACTGTGACTTCCCTGTTGTGATGGGCTTTAAGTCCATTTACATGTACTAACTGTGGAACAGCAATACCATGAGACCTTTTAACATTACATCTGTTTTCATTTCCCACTTCTATGATTTCAGAAGGTCCTTCGTAAGAATTTTGCATTTTGTACTTTTTCATTGGGCTTAATACCGACACAAAGTCACCTATTGGAAAAGAGAGTTTACAAGTATTTTCATCATACTGTGACCCAATAATGTTATAGAATCTTATATTTTTATGTGCAGTGTTGCCTCACATATTTTACCAGTTCCAGAGAGGTAGCTATGTTAGTCTAGTTCAGCAAAACAAACAAGGGGTCTTGTGGCAAGTGCCAGGATGATAATGATCAGCAAATAGTGAGTTTTCAAATGATACCTTACAAAGTATGCTTTGTACAAAATTTAACTTAGGCTTATAAAAGGACTGAGCATAGACTGTCACACCAGTGTACCACGGAGCATTTTTGTATTAAGGGGCCAGGATAAGTGGCGGCAACAGGACTGAAGGAGATTCTTCAAGTTCTTCTGTTCCAGTAAATGAGAGAAGGGAAAGGTGGCCGGTTATCTGCTTACCAGAAGAAGGATGCAGGCAGAGGATGCAGGGAGCTGGAGAGAGGAAGTGAGGCCTTCATGCTGACTCTGCCCAAGTAAAACTGGGCGAAGGTATAAGTAGTGGTCATTCACTGAGCCAGGAAGCTGGGCCATTTCCTGAAGTTGTGAAGACAGGAGAGAGAGAGATTGGGCCTTCCCCAGAGGGCTTGTTATGGGAAGAGGAAGAGGAATAAGCTGACCAGGATGTATTTGTATTTGGGAGTAATTGAGTATCATCTGATTATAGGATTCCAATTATAAATATCATCCATATATGAGTTGTAGGATATATTCTTAGCATTAATTCACTATCATATGCTAATCCTACTAGCTGAAAAAATGTAAATAGAATGAAGAGCTGGCTCTCAAATTCTCCTTCTGGAATCTCCGTTTAACCTGTAAATGCTTATGTGGGCATATGGATGGATCAGGACATTCTGTGATCTACATTTATGAGAATTATCCATTTAAATGTAGTTGAGTAATGTTGATTTTATTTTTCCCCATTTAGTTTTGGCACATGGTAAAACCTGAGCTCATGTCACATCAGAAGACTTGATACAGCTTCCTTCTAACACCCACTCTCTCTATCACCCCATATAAATAAAGAGATATCAACTATCTTCAAAGCCTCATCTACCCAAAAGCAAGAATGTATTTCACTATGCTGGGAGGTGATTGGGTGGAGAGAATAATGCCATAAAGCAGTTACAGTAGCTTTGTTTTGGCTTTCTTTATGATTAACTTTTGATTTCCTGATTACTTTATATGCACAGATGTGTGGAAGGGAAAATATATGCTAGTATGCATAGTATCCTGGTTTTAGAGTATTAATTTCAAAATTTGCAGATGATACAAAGTTATTCAAAATAATTATGTACAAAGCTGGCTGTGAAAAATTATAGGAAAGTTCACAAAACTGGGTGATTGAGCAATAAAATGGCAGGTGAAATTCAACATAGATATGTGCGAAGTAATGCATACTGGAAAAAATAATCCCAATTAAACAGATATAATGCAGTGTGGGTGTTGCCATTCAGAAAGGATGTGATGTAGTTTTTGTGAATAGAAATTGTCTGTTATGGAGTACCCATCATGACCAATGTTCCCTCTAATTTTTCATAGGCTGTGTGCTCAAAAAATTTTTGTGTGCATGAAAAATTTCATTGTGTGTGCTAATATTAGCACTGTTGAATTTTTTTATACATGCTTTATTTTGTCGTGTGCGCGGGTTTCATGACCTATGTGCACATGCAAACATCCACAGCTTAGAGGGAACATTGATCATGACCCTTAGTAAATAGTTCCAATGGCTAATTTGGTTAATGGTTAATTCTATTGTTAATTTATGTGTTATTTCCTATTTTAATTTCTCTAGCTTTAGCTTCCATTTATTGGATCGTGTTATTTCTTTCTGTGCTAGATTGAAGTCATTATTAAAAATTTGTTCCCCATGCAGATATCTATAGACCAATGTTTCCCAAACTAATTTGGTCATGGAACACATTTGAGCTTGGAATATATTGACGGAATACATACTTGCTGGGGAGTTGGGGGGTCATACTGAAAAATCTCTGCATGTATTGCTCAAAAGTTGATTTCAAAGAGTTAGAAGGAAAAATATCACTAGCATTTTCATGGAACACCTATTCACATCATGCAGAACACCAGTGGTTCTGTGGAATGCTGTTTGGGAAACACTGCTATAGACTCTAATCAAGTTAGCCATTATCTCCTTAACTTCTCTAAATAGATTCAGCTCTTTTGAGTGTATCACTATAAGACAAGATTTCTAATTCTTTAATCATTCTTATGGATTTTTTCTGAAACCTCTCCATATTTATCAATAAGTTTCTCGAATCATGGGTGTGGGAACTGGACACTGTATTTCAGCAGCAGTACATCACTGCCAACAATAACCATAAAAGAAACACTGTCTTCCTACTTCACATTCCACCGTATATGCATCCCAGAATTTCAGTAGTTCTCTTGTGGTACAGTGTCACACTGGCAGCTCAGGTTCAGCTGATCAGCCACTACACCGTCCAAATCTTCCAAGAATAGAGTCCACCATCCTATAAGTATGGCCTCAGTGAATACTAAGAACATGTAACTTTTCCAGTTCTAGAAAAGAAAATACATATCCCTTTATTTTTTATATCCAGTCAACCAAAATCACAGACTTGGTGTGTAGAGGATCAGTCTTGCTGACCTTTTTGGATGTGGATTTAATGGAGTTGTTCACAATGGAGAGCCTTTAGGTATGAGAAAGAAATCCCCGGTTTTTGTATTAGCTTTTCAATTCTACAGCTTTTGTTCCTGATTTCTTTAGGTCACTCATAGGAAAATGAGTGTGGTAGTATTAATATAATTCCCAGGAGATGATGCTTGCATGGGAAAGGTATAAAAACAGTGCATTGTCACAGTTACATGCAGAGGTTGGCCATGTGTCTGCAACACTACTAGAATCACTGCACTGCGGCTGGATTGCACCATATGGAAACATACTGAAGGTGAACCCCCCAGCAATTAAACTAAGGCAGCATGGACTTGGACAGACTAGTGCCCCTATATGTATCCACACTTGCTAGATTAAATCTAACTTGAGAATGTCTGCGTGTATTGCGATCACTGTTCTTCCCACCCTAGACTGCAGTGTAGAAAGACTTTATGTCTGCCTTTAGCTAGTGACTGTACTTGCTTTCAGAAACAATACAGTTCACTGAAAAATAAGCAGGAAGAATAGAAAAATTCTATTCTACATATGAGTCTGAGTTTTTAAATTCTGTTTAATAACACTGATAATAAAAGTATACATCCCCCAGAAGCTGTCTTATATACAGTACCTTAGAGTTTCTGTTCCAAAAATTCAATTTAATAGAAGTAATACTTGAATATAGTAAAATCCCCCTCCCACATACATACCCAAATCCTAGAGTAAAAATTTTTCTAAGGGTCTCCTGAATTCATGCTATAGAATGCAAACTTGATAGAAAAGTTCACCCACTTAGAATCTGAGCTGTAGGTCCTTTGATCCTTAAATGCCAGCGTTCATGTGCAAAGGATGCTAGGAAAGCTGTCCAGCCTAGCAATTACTGTTTGCTAACATTACTTTTGTTAATATTTTCCTAAGTCAAAATCATTTCTCAGTAGATTTAACCATTCAAGAAAGAACAGAGGAGGGAAAATTCTCATCAGGTTAATCACTGATCTAGGAGATTTGAGTAATTCGCATGCTATTTTAACTCTTATCCTTAGTAACTGTAGGGCTGCATTCTGCCTCAATCCATGTATCTGCATAGGAAGCAAGACTGGGCTCATAGGGGCAATGGGTGGGAGAGGAATGGACAGAAGTTTAATTCTATCCCTCTCAACACACTGACTACTGGAGTTGAGCAAGTGTGGTAGAGTGAGACATAGTAGTTTGCTGCTGATATAAGCCATCAGCAAACTGCTTCCCCTGGGATCAAATGAGGGATCAAGAAGGAGATTGTCTTCTTGCACCTGCTGTCACAATCTAACCCTTGTTTAATAAATAAACTTCACAAAGCCTAGATTGCTGTCTGACTCTAGAAAATGCACTTAGTGTTGTCCTCTGCTCCTTTCCTTTCCTTTCAAATGCCTCTCACAGATTACTTTGTGTTTTCATTTTTTCCCTTCCTTTTATTTTTCTCATAATTTTATGTATGGATTAGTAGATATATATGCCCTTACTTTCCCAGATCTTCTACAGTTCTCTTATTTAGTCCCAAGAACTCTGCATAGCCATTTTTTAGAGGAATTAGTTTTTCCCAGGATAACAAGAAAATAAATTATTGTAATGCAACTAAGAGAACATACCTGCTGAGGTCCCAGTGCAAAGTGTCTGGGGCTGCATTTCAGTGCCACTATGGCTGAAGAAAAACAAACAGCTCACTCACTGAACAAAATATATCCTTAAAAAGCAATGTCAATGTGCTTCCCAGCACTCTCTCACAGCTAATCTTTTCATGTACAGCATTTTGAAAACCCAATGAGCGCCAAAACAAATTTCATATTTAATGATGAATGATTTTGGAACAAAATGTATCAATCCCAGACAAAAATCATTACTGAGCTGGAGATAAGATGGCAAATATATATTAATAATTTGCAAGGGTAGGGAATTAATGGAACAGTCTACTTTTTAAAATTGCATATATAGATATAGATATAGATCTCCAAAAAATCTGGAATGATTTGCCATTTAAAAATATTAATAAAATAAATAAATGCCCTCCTATGCTACCACTTGGAGAATACTGCATATGAGACAGGTGTGGAGACCTGGAGAACAGCTGTATTATTGTTCATGAATAGGAGTGGGGTGTATGTGTGCGTCTGATGGGTTTCTAGCAAGGGAGCTAAATCAAAGAGGTTGTTAGAAGGACCAAACAGGAAAAGCAAAGCAATATCACAGATAAGAGTTTGGGAGAGAACAGTGGAGAAGCTGTTAATTGGGAAATGTGCCTTATCTGACTCCATCTAAATTTGATCTTCCCAACATTCAGTCTGGGATCAAAGTAGGACACAAAAGGACCCTAGCCATAGAAAAAGGAAAGAGATTGGGTGAACTGAGGAAGACTGCCCAGAGAGTGTCAGAGACCACTGACAAGGATGCAAGGAGACCCCCAGATTGACTAAGGATCAGGGCCTGTATCAAGCAGGTGGCCTGGCCCCAAACACAAAGGAGCTCAAGAGGAACTCTAAGTTTAGGCTCCCAAATGAAAACTCCCACAGGCACCACTACATAGTATGGCTGAAAATCAGAAGGGTGTAATCTGGGGACCCAATTAAAGAGTGGTTGGATCTCAGCGTCCTGTCCCAAAAAGAAGTGAAAGTATAGGCCTTTCAGTGGAAAGAGATTTCAGAAGAGGCAGCCTACCTAGAAGCCCTGACTCATATGGGCCCATGGAATATTTCCTTGAAATTTCTCAGGTTAAACTCTCTCAGGTTAAACTCTTGACACATTGGTGATTGACTTGAAGGTCACACACATACTGTAGCTGCAGATTTCATAAACTATATCCATTGTGATTTGTATAACCTAACTGAAAGCATGCACTAGGTTTTAAATGTTTGCAACACAGGCAGTGCACAACATAGATGGGGAGGGATTAATATATTTCCATGATTTCTAGAGCCTAATGTCAGGCAGTTATGGCCCCGGTCCATCAAAGTACTTTATGCATGTGTTTTGCTTTAACCTATTTAAAGTTAAATGCTTGCCTGAATGCTTTGTTAAAATGGGAGCCTAAATTAGGAGGTCTGGGGTAGCAGTTGAAGAGATCTTTTGTTTGTATGCAACATGTAATTATTGTTGCTAGATTATGCCACTTATATAGCATCCAGGATTCTCAAAGTGCTTTATAAACATCCACATTTTTAGCTTCACAGCCTCATTGTGAGGTAACCAGGCATCCTTGTAAATAAACCACAGACACGTTAGGAGACTTGCACAAGTTCAAAAAGGAAATCTTTGGCAGAAGTTAACCAAGCATAAATCACAGGTTTCCAAACTGTCAGTCCTATGCTTGAAGCTCGTCTTTGAGAGGTTGCTGTAGCTGTTGTGCCAGGGAAAGTGACTTGAATCTAGTTTCTTTTTCAAAATAGATGTTGAGTTGTACATGTCTATGTCTAATTTAATCCAGTTTACAAGTCCAGTTTAGATGGGGCTATGCAGCTGATGATGTCAGTTTTGAAGTGTGAAGTTTGTCTCAAGTTTTTGAAGGGGGAGGCAGGAGTCATGGAAGGAAACTCACAGGTAGAGTTACAAAGTTGTCTGGGGGAGGGCATTAAGACTGTTTTTTCATACTTCCTTAAGTTTAGAGGTTTCTTTTAAATACAAACTTTGAATTTCCTGGCTTCTAGACATACAAGAGTTTTAGAGGTAAAGAAAAGATCGAAGCACAGAGCAAAAAGACACAGCAGCTCAGAAACCATTCTCTTCTCTTGATAGCAATAGGTAAAGAAAATGAGCCACCAAGAAACCAAACACTACATAGGGAGAAGCAGTAGTCAGGCTTTCCCCAATGCCTCTTTTTGCTCTGAACACAGAAGAGAGGAGAGACCATCTATGATTTCTATACTAGGAAGGGGAAAGCAGATAGCCTCTTTCTGATCAACTGGCAGGGAGTGGGACACAGAGATCTCTGTGGAATGTGGTTCCCTGTTCTTTGCAAACATCTTGCACCTGAAATCAGACAAACTAACTGCACAAAACATGCTGTACAGCATATTTTTTTCATAAAAGTGAGGACCCACTCAGCTGATCAGGTGACTGATTCTGGAAGAGCATCCCTGCAGAAAGAGTAGTGTTGAGTCAGAAGGAAGGGATTCTCTCTGGCTCAGTCTATTGAAGACAGTACAGTAAGTATAAGGCAGATAATCAGCAGAAGATATGGAAGGTATTTGAACTACTTCACATATCTCCCTTTGAATGCCATCAAAATTGTGCAGCAATATAGACCATGGCATATGAAAGCATGATTTGATGGAAGGAGAAGGATGAAGAGGTGATAAGGCATGACTTTACGTTGGAATTCCTCTGAGAGAAAACAGACAGCTCTAGTTAAAACTTGCCTTTGTTCTACTGCCAGGCTATATTATATGTATTTGTTTGCATAAACAAGTAAATGAAATACCATTTCTGAAGAAGGTAACATCATCTATTGTTTTTTCTTTACTAAAAGCAGCAGTTCATGGCCATATGAAATACTTCCTTAGCTACCTTTATTTACATGTCATCTTATCATTGCTTAAACGGTACCATGCTTTGACCATTCTATACTTCCTGAACATTGCTCTTTCTCCTTCTCTGTCCTGTCCTTTGTTTCCTCTGGAAGACTGATGAAGAGGAAGATGTAGAGGTATGGTTCTTGGAAAGAGCATGTGCTGTGCTGTGAGAACTAATTCTAACATAAATAATAAGGAATGTTCGGGTCCATTGGCTGAACTGAAACCATGCTCTGTGACTCACTCTCATGGCTTTTTTGGCTCGATACAGAAATGGATATAAAGTAGCTTTAAGAATGAGTTTAAGTGCTCTTCTGGAAATCCTGATTTGGAGCCTTAGTTACCTGAAACTTCCTTTCTCTTGTTCCCAAAATCTATTAAGTAAGTTGGCAATTCCCTTAAATATCTAAAACTTCAATGATCTGAGTATCCTGGCAAAACCCAGTACATTTTGGATAAAGGTTCCCTTGACAAAGGGATAATCAGTGTTGAACTATGTAAGTACAAATCTAATCTTACAAACATCAGCCTGTAGAGATGCAAAACCCAATGTATTGATTCTGCCTCATCTACAGGATATTGTGCCAGCTGCCATACCTGCTGTATTCCCAGTGGAACAGTCCATTGTTACGGAAGGCATTTTGTTGCGTAAGGCATTCTCTGTTCAAAAATAGCTCACACATCAATTTAATTAACCAAGAAATTTGATTGGCTGTTTTCCCTGTGTTTCATAATGACAGTCATTTGTACAAGGCACTAGTCTTTGGGGGTAACTTATATCAGCATTTGAAAATGAAAGATATAGACGACCCTCTTCTTCCCCAAATATTGGGGCAGAAGATGAAGACTCACCAAGGGAATGATGATTTTGGACCTATTAGATGGAACAGTACATGCCGTTGAATTAACGTGTGCGTAAATGCTTGGTTATCATGTGCATTCTAACTAATTGTTATATGATATACTCCTCTGACTCTTCAGTGACTGTTTTTATCTGTGAACTTTTCAACCTACCATTCATATTATTTTTAAACTAAGAATTGCATGCACTGCAGTAGAAATTTCTCACTAACGTTTTCCTAATTTTTATTTTCACAACTCTACCACCTATATATTTTCTTCCTCTAAATGAGGTAACCTGCTATTTTAAAAACAAATTCTATGCATTCACCATCAGCAGTAAATCTCAAATTAATATATTTAGCCTATTAAGTGTCTCATAAGCAATGTTCCCTCTAATTTTTTGTGGGCTGTGTGCAGCAAAAATTTCTTTTGTGCAAATTTTCAGAGCTGGTGTGCAAATTTGTGTGGTCTCCAGTGAGTGTGGTCCAACTTGTGAGCCCAATGAAGCAAGTGTGTAGGATGCAATTAATATATTAACTTTATTTTGATACAGTGATGGAAATGATATGATAAATTACAAAACCTTATCTGAAACGTGCTATGTGAAATGGCTTTCTTAAAGTAGCATAAAAATATTTGCACTATTGAATTTTTGTTGTGCACGCTTTATTTTAGTGTGTGCGTAGGGTTCACAACCTGTGTGCGTGCGCACACGCGCACAGCTTAGAGGGAACATAGCTCATAAGGGTCATTGCTGTTATTGGTTGAAGTACAGTTCTAATTTGACCAACTCTTTTGTTTAAATAGTATCATTCTCTCAGTAATTTCCAGAGCAAATATTTTCCATTTACAGGTAAAGTGATGGGTTTTCCTAACAGCAAGGCCTACAAATTCAGTATAGCCTTTGACGATCAAGCTGGGTTTTTTTTCCTTGTAAAGTGTCATCACCAGTAAGAAGGGCTCAGTGGGATTTCTTGTGTGTATCTGAGTGGCCTAATAATAGAACTTTAATAAACAATCCTGTTACATTCAATGCACTTTCTCAAATTTCCATTGTCTCTGCAGGGCTAACAGGAGTGAGGAGATACTTAAAAATATTTTAGCCCCTGATGTTTCAAATATTCCCCAACTACAACACTGGACAGATTTGTTAAGTAACAAATAGCCATTTTTGTGTAATCCCTTTTCCAAGCAGAAACATACTGAAAACATTCTTTCTGACAGTAAGAACAATGAGAGAAAGTGGCTCATTTTAACCGTAGTATCCATAGACTGAAGTAAAAATATAACATGCTCCTCCTCTGAGAACATCATATTGTCTTAAAGATGTTTTGCTCTGCAAAAGTTCTTAGCAATCATTTGATCCTGCTGCCTGTTTTCTGCCTTCCTTCCTAGACGGTTTTCTCTGTAACTGATGAAACCTCAGCCTACTGTTGTGTTAAGTTGTGTTATGTAAATACACAAACTGCAGAAACTGTTTCTTAACGTTGTCTGGGTAATACAGAAATAATACACAGACTGTGTAGGTGAAGAGCAGATTCTAAAATCTGTTTAAGGTTTTGTTTGTTCTTCTTATTACTGCCTGCAATTTTTGTGCTCCAGCCATGAAATTATTTGGCAGTGCTTTTTCAGTGTTGTTCTTAATGTATTTTTAGCTTACCATAGGTAGTTGCTATTACAACAGCTTGACTGTTGTCCACAGATATGAGGGCGGAGGTAAAAGGAGAGATTAGAGACAGCAGGAAAATATCTCCTTTCATGGACAGTGAAACTACTTTTGCTCTGCCAAGTTACCAGTAGTTGATGCTACAGAACACACTTAACTTCTCCTTACTTAGCTAACTTGAGTCATCTAGTGTGCCCATTGCAGTGTATCTGAGTCTCAAAGATAGGCACTAACCCAGTGGCACTTATCAGGTCTTTGTTTCATACCTTATCGTCTGATCAAAAAAAGTTAATTAGGTTAAAGGCCGTACTTATGCCTTATTTTTTTTAGGATTTTACATGCATCTTGATACTCCCTTCTTCTTAGCTTATTGTAGCTATCAGTGTCTATCCTTCCGAAGAGAAATGAATATTGTCCCACTCTTTTGAACCTAGCTGTACTGCAAATGAGTCCTTGCAGGGAACATCTCTGACTGTATGTTTGCTGCTTAGTATGTGATGTGTGGTCTTAAACAAATGGCATATTTTGTTTATTATTTTCATCCTTTACAACTAAATTCAATATTGAAATAAAAACTCCTTTGACCATATACCCCTAGTTGTCACCTACTCCCTCCTGCACACTGGAACTCATAGAAGGTATCATCAAACTATAACCTATACAAGAGGAGAACCCCATCCTGAGTCCCCTGTTCTGGCCTTCAAACAACCCTGAACCTTTTCATCCTCATTATAAGAAGCAAAGTCCACGCAGACCAGGACGTACCAACTCAAAGCAGCACCAGAGCAGAAGCAAAACCTGCAAAAAATATGTCCATTGCTACACTGATCAGTACACTGTGCACAATATCTTTCAAGGTCCTTGGTTTCTACCTATACCGATCCCAGCATGTGGTGTATCTCATCAAGAGCACTAAATGCACCAATGGCAACTATGTCAGTGAAACCAGACAATTGCTATGCTTTTGAATGAACTCACACAGGAAAATGAATAAAGACAAGAACACTGTATCACCTTTGGGTGAACACCTTTCACAGCAAAGCGATTGCTGTATATCTGACCTATCAATCCTCATCTCAGTGGAAATCTGGACAACGTTTTCAAAAAAACAAGCCTGGGATCTTAATTATAGAAGTTTTCTAGATGCTAAAAATCATGTACAGAACAGAGACACTGGACTTCATTCATGGGCACTGCTCTTCAGATGTAAGATTTGGGGGACAGGCTCTAGATCTCTTCCCCCAGCCCGCCTTTTCCCTGGCACTCTTCCCCTGGCATTGTACCTCTTCCCCTGCCCCGCTTCCACTCCCAGGGCCCGGACACTTCACCTCCAGTCCCCCAACCCCCATGCACTTAGCCCCCTGGCTTCCTTCCCATCCAAGCCCCACAACCCTGACCCCCCCCCAGCCCATGATCCTTGCCCCAAGCTGCTCCCCCAAGGCACCTAGGCTCCATTCATCTCACCTCCAGCCCCATACACTACGCCCTCTTCCCCTTCCCACCCCAGACCTTCTAGGCTCCGTGCACCTCACTTCCAGCCCTTACACTGTCCCCAGCCCCAATGCTGCACAGCATACTTCACCCCCCAGCCCAAGCCTGAGCCTTTTCTTGTTGCCCCAAGCCCCATCCCTTGCCAGCACCAAGCTCCTGAACTCTCCAGCCCCTCAGCCCAGAACTTATGGTTGCTGGAGATCAAGGGGGAGCTAGAAGAAGAGCATCAGGGTGGGAGATTCAAAATAGCTCCACTGGTCCAAACTCCCAGATGTGGCTCAGAGCAGTGGCTGGCACGTTCAGGACCTGTGCCCCATGAGCCCTATGCCAGCAATGCCACTCAGTTCATTTACCTTGTCCTTCTAAGGCCTTTTCTACATTAGAAAGTTTTTTGTTGACACAAGTTACAATAATGATCAAAGAGTGCTATAATTACAACTCTTTTCTGTCTGAAGCACATCAATAGTCGGTGCTCTCACATCCACAGTAGACAGCAGTGCACTGTGGGCAGCTTAACACCCTGTGCTACTAGGAGTTGTGGGAAGGTAAACAGGACCTCAGGGCATCATGGGTGTAGGTTCTACAGCTCATGATGCAGTGATTTCCATCCTATCGTTCCATGGGTTTTGATCTACATTTTGCAGCATTTTTCAATGGCCCCGGTTTCCTGAGCACCCACCATCTCACTCTGAAAGGATGGGTCTCACATTGCTCTCCATGGTTGTTGTCAGTGTTCTAAATACGTTGTGGCTGGTCATGAAGTATATTGTCAAGCTCCCCATTGGAATCCAAAGCACCTGAACTACTGTGTGCCAAGCAAATGAATGACGCCAACTTACTGTTTGCATTCACAGAGCATCTGCACATGGTGCACTGCTGCTTTTGGGCACATGAGACCAGCACTGAATAGTGGGATTGCATCATTATGCCAGTCTGGGATGATGAGCAGTGGCTGTAGCAAATGTGCAAAGCCACCTTCTTGGAACTCTGCAGCACCCATGCCAGCCCTGTGGTACAAGGACACCAGAATGGGAGTTGTTCTCAGTGGAGAAGTACATGGCAATCGCTGTGTGGAATTTGGCAATTTCAGACTGCTACCATCAGCCGCTAATTAGTTTGGATTTGGGAAGTTTACCATTGGGGCTGTGTTATCACAAGCATGAAGGGCCATTATTCTCATTCTGCTATGAAAGACTGTGAGTCACGGAAATGTGTGTGAAATAGCATCTGGCTTTGCAGCGATGGGTTTCCCTACCTGTGGCAGGGCAGTAGATGGCATGTATATCCCAGTTGCAGCCCAGGACCCTCTTGCGATGGAGTACATCAATAGAAAGAATTACTTCTCCATGGTACTGCAGGTGCTTATGGACCCTGTGGGCATTTCACGGACATCAATGTGAGTTGTTTAGGGGAGGTGCATTACACATATGTCTTCAGGAACCAAAGGGGCAGCCATGTTAATCTAGTTCAGTAAAACAAACAAGGAGTCCTTTGGTACTTTAAGACTAACAAATATATTTATTGAATGAGCCTTCATGGGAGAAAATCCTACTTCATCAGACGTTTTGAAGATGGGGGATCTTACAGAATGGGAGGAAATAAATGCAGGAAAGTGTAAGTCATGGGAACAGGTCACACTGTAACAGCAAATCAAAAGAATTGTAAAGATTCGGACTCTGGTGAACAGCATACAGAGGAAGATGAGATCAAATCGCTTGTTATAATGAGATTAAAAACTAATGTTTCTATTAAATCCTGCAGCAATGTAATTGAATTTGCAAATGAATTCGATCTCAGCAGCTTCTCTTTGAAGCCTTGATCTAGTATTCATCTGTTTGAGCGCCACAATTAGCAAATCACATATGGAGTGATCACAAAGATTGATTGCTGACCCACTGGTTTTAGTGTGTTGTTATTTCTGATGTCAGATTGGTACCCATTTATTCTTGTGCACAGAGTCTGTCCTGTTTGTCCAATATATAAGGCAGAGGGGCATTTCTGGCTCATGATGGCATAAATCACATTGGTGGATGAGCAGGTGAATGGGCCTTTGATGGAATAGTTGGTTTTATTAGATCTTTTAATAGTGTCTTTTGTGCAGATATGTGAGCAAAGTTGGCAAGGTGGTTTACTGCAGGGATATGTGCCTGCTTTAAGGGTTCTCTTGTTAGGTCTGTAGTTGCTGGTAAGTATCTGTTTAAGGTTGGGAGACTGTAAGTGAGGAGACGTCTGTCTCTTAAGGCTTGAGAGAATGAGGGATCATCTTATAGAATAAGCTGTAGATGCCTGCGGATGTGCTGTAGAGGTCTGACTTGGGGGTTGTAAGTGATGACTAGAGGCATTCTTTTGTCCCGTATAGAAAGCTGCAAGGATAGGCTTTCTCTGCAGATCCAGGAATTTTAGAGGAGGATGTTGAAGTGCCCACAGTGATCCCAGAAGACCCGCTTTACTGCCATGACTTACAAAGCCTTGTGCAGGCAATTTGGACAGCAGCAAGGAGCACATCAGTAACAAATTGAACAGGTGCCAAATGACTATCAAATGTGTCTGTGACAGATTAAATGCTTGCTGGCAATGTCTTTACGGCAGGTTACACCTAAATGAGGAAACTATTCCCATGATTATAGCTTCCTGCTGTGTGCTCCATAATATTTGTGAAGGAAAGGGTGAAAAGTTTCCACCTGAGTGAAGCACAGAGGCAGAGCGCCTTGCAGCTGAATATGAGCAATCAAATCTCAGTGATATTATAGGGCCATGACAAGGGTCATTTGAATCAGGGAGCCCTTGAGGAATTATTTGGACAATGAGCACCAATATGGTGTTTTTATAAGCTGCACTGAGTCATACTATAACTACTATCCACCTCATACTGTGTATCAGTGTGAAGTGCAACCACCATGCACAAGAGAAAAATAAAGATTGCTTATTCACAGCATGTGTCTTTATTAAAAACAGTTATTGACAACACATATGAAAAGCAGGGCTGGAGGGGAGAAAACAGAGGGGTAGTGTGACTTATGACACAGCTGAATGTAAATCTAGCTCTCTTTCTGGAGATGTGCTGCGAATGGGCTGGGAGTTTGGTGGGAATTGTGGGTAGAGCTGGGCAGGACATGAAAAACAGTTCTGTATTGGCTGCAAGGGTCGGTGGGAACTCATTAATTCAGTCTGCAGCATTCTGAGCCACTTTAGCAGTTCTGTTTGCTCCTCCATGGCTTTTATCATGCTCTCATGATTTGCTGTCACCCAGTCCCAGTTTTCCCTCCTCTCCTGCCCATCAGTATTCTCATTTTCAGACACAGTGTGTCTCCATGTCCTTTTTCCTGCTTCAGAGAACAGGAAGAGTTCTTGGACCATCTCTTTGCTTCTCCATGATCAACTTTTGTATCCACGACAGGGCTTGGCAGGTGTGTCAGGAGGTTTCCCCACTAGGGCGTATCTGTAGAAGTACACTAAACAATGAAGAATTATTATGAGTGCAATAACAGCATTGAACCTCTTTCTCACTGTCCCTTAGCAAGCACACAGCTCAGCAATCAGGGTACGATGATTAATGCCCAGAAGGAGATAGCATTCAAGCTGAGGAAAATGCTCTGAGTGATTGTTTAAAAAGTACTGTAGGTAAATGAGGACAAAATTTCAAATGTGCCAGCATTTTCCACAGGTGGGAATAGAAACCATTATCACACTCATGAGGTAAGCAGAGCTACTAGGGTGCATGTGCTCCATGAAAGCAGCTTCAAATCAGATTCCTGTGCTGCTCATCTGTGTGCTGCATTCGTCCATGCACAAGTGAAAGTCAATTGGCTTCAGAAGTTTTCCTACAATAGGGGAAGAAACAAAGCAGCTTGGCCAAGGAAGCTCCAGCAGAGGATTAATGAGTGCCTCCAGGAAAGTTTCTTAGCAATCTCTCTGGAAGATTCCATTGAAATCCTGATGTGCTCTAATACCTTTTTTTACTCCACTTCCTAGCTGAGCAAGGGAATGGGGAGCACATGCAAACACAGCTGCTATTGTGCGTTTCTATCCCTTTCATGAGCTAAAGGGTACAACCAAGCAAAGGACAGCTGTGCCTCATGTAACCAAGCAGCATCAGCTCAAAAATATTACTTACCAGAGCTCCCTCTCCTGTATCCTGCATGCCAGAGCTGTGAGGCTTGGACTGACTTGACCCCTTCTGGGTTGAGAAAAGGACCTTGCTCCCCATGTCACCAAATGATCTAGTTCCCTGCTCCACATCCTCCTCCAACTTGACCATGTCATCCATGACTTCATCACTGGGGTTGAGTCTGGAGTCTGCTGCCTCCAGATCCACAGAAGTAGCCACAGATATCTTGGTAGTTGAATTGGCGTTGCTGTCCAGGATGGCTTCTAGCTGCTTATAGAAGTGGCAGGTCTTTGGTTCTGCACCAGGGCAGTGCATTGACTCCATAGTCTCCCTATCCTGCTGCAGCTCCTTGATTTTTTCATGGCACTGCAGCATAGTCCATTCATGGCCCTTTTCTGCCATTAAATGATAACAATGACTGTATGTATCTAAGTTTCTCCAGCTGTGGTGGAGTCAGGACTGCACAGCTATCTTTCTCCAGATACTGATCAAATCTGGATGCTCCAGTGTGCTCCAAGCAAGATAGCATTTGGTATAAGGAGCCACTGTGGTCAGCTGGGAAGATGAGATGTTTGATGTCCAAGCCAACCCAGCAGAAAGTACAGTTTCAAAAATTCCTGGGACTTAAAAGTGGGGGATAGGGCGAATGACTGCAGGCAATGGAAGTCAAACCAATAGCCAGAGTGATCAAGATGGGCATTGTGGGACACTTCCTGGAGGACATTTACCACAACAAAACCAAGCACAGTTTCTGTACTGACACTTTGTTGATAAAAGCTTGGTGCAAAATGGTCTATGCCACTTGTCGATGTGGTTTCATTTTGTTGCAAAATCAAGGGATTTGGGTCAGTGGGAGAGGGGATGACAGTGTATATACACCACTGTTTTGGCACAAAAAAAGCTGATTTTTGTTGAAAAGTCTCTATTATAAATCTGTCAATTAAACAGCAAATAACCTTTTCCCTCTGCAGTCTGGAAAGTTCTCCAGCAACTCCACTCTGTCTCAGAGCCAGCCCCAGGGTCTGCAATATGCTGAAGATGCAGCAGAGCACGAGAACATGAAGGCTGTGCTGAAGGCTTCCTCTGTTAGTGGGGAAAGCACTACTGCACTAGGAGTCCGTACTCGAAGCAGAGCCACCAGAGGTAAATGCTGTAGTTTTATTTTCTCAGCTCCTATGGTACATTGTCATTATGTACAGTATTACACTAAGATGTTGAGCCCATGACTGCCGAGTGGAGAGCTTAAAATCTACATGGTAAAAAGACAAAAGGCAATTTGTGTTACACCCATTTTACAGATGCAGAACTGAGGTGCAGAAACATGGAGTTATTTGCCTAAGATCAGGCAGGTGGTCTATAGCTGAGGCCATGGGAGGTGCAATAAGAAATAATGATAACTTAAAACTGACCCCTTTCTTCATGAGGCTGCCTGCCTTTTCAACCACAATTCCTATTCCTCTGATAACTTTGTATTATGAGACATAAAGGGGGTCTATTTAATTTTTCCAAAAAAGCAAGTTGAAAGTAGTAGTTAGGCCACAAACTATTGCTTATAGGGCATCAAAGCTCATGGGGCATGGTAGAACAGGAGGAGGATCCACAAAGTCCTCCAAGGAACAGAAGAGATAATTAATGTATAAACATTCCTCAGTTGGAAGTGGATGATGAAGAATTTGTCACATCAATCACACAAAACCATTCCGTTGTGAACACTAGTAGTCTATGGGGATGAGGCTTGTATCAAGTACCAGATAGCTGTACACATTAATGTTACTTCATGCCATGTTAGTGTAGGTGGCACAAGCTGGTAAAAAGAGAACAGATTGGTGACAGGTCATCTATATTCTGACTAGGAAATCAAATATTGTCCCAGTCTATGTTGTGCAGACTGCATAGTCTGACAGAGGAGTTCACTAGTACAACAACCTCTGGGAATGAGAAATCTCTGTTTCTTTTCCAGCATGTGGTCCCCTGGTTCCGTGGGATATCTATTCATGCAAGAAGAGCAGTAAGCCAACCACTTCCTTATTGCAAACCACTTTCTTGAGCCTCATTTCACATATAGTGGAGTCATTAACTTATTTTCCTTTTACAGTACCTTTTTTTTAACAGCTGTGGTTTCTTACCTGATGCCCAGAGTATGGTTATGGAATACAGGACATACACTATAATTTAAATTATTAATTCTCTGTGGAAAGGGCTGCTCTTCATGGTATACCTTTTCCTCAAGTCTGGAAATCTGATCCATCACTTATTCCTTTAGGTATTACTGTAGGCACTGATACTGTACCTAGATGCTGCTCTGCTAGTAAAACATTTTCTGTTAATTGTATTAAAGCTTTCATGCCTGACTCCAAAAGGCTGATTTTAAAAAGCATGATGAATAGCTGAGATACTCAGAAGAAGTAAACAACTCAAGCTGCTCAGCAACAAGATCATCAGCTGGCTTAATTCATTAACTGCTAGCAACCAGTGTAACCCATAATAAGATTCAGTTCCTACTGGTTTAAAGAATAGCAGGGGCAGCAAGTAAAATGAACAAGACAGAAACCTATTAAGAACCCTATCTTAATAGAAATGTTGTGGAGACCAACCAGGAAAAAAAGCAGCAGGACCCGATGCTAATCAAGATTGCTATTTACTGTCACCAGTGAAGTGCCAAGGGATAACCTAGTCGTTGTGGAAGGGTTGGTTGAGTGATTAAGCTGATGTTGTTTACTGAGGCATCTTTTTTGGAAAGCTCAGTGTCATTTTTTTTCCAACTGACTGATCTTCAAATTATTAAGTAAAATAGACAATAATATCTAATGGAGAACTTCTCAAAATATGTGCCTGATGGAGGCTTCTGTGCAACAAGGAGGTCCATACTTCCATGGATTTTTGGGTTCAGACATGGTTCTGTTTATTAGGGGGGATGCTGGGTTTTACTCTGGCTTTAACCAAAATTGCTTATTTAGTTTTTCAGTCTGAGCATTTTGCTAACTACTTTTGCTTTTCCCCTTGTAACATAGGATAGGCAGTTGTGCTGGGGGATAGCCAACCACACGATGAGAAGGTGATCTCTTCTTTTCAAAAGAGAAAAAACGTGCTGAAGCAGATTCTTTCCACCACCTCATCCCCTTTGTGCCACTCTTTGGGCATAAACACATAGAAGTACAGTTGGTACAGTCTGCTTCTATGCCAAGCCCACTGGCCCCAGTGTAGGAAGCAAAACAAGAAGTGACAAGGGAATGCTACTTTCTGAAATCCCTTGCTGGTGAACCATCTCTGGGAGACTATTGCTAGCTTCATAGTCTAGAGGAGAGCCATGAGCTTAAGGCCAGTGCAGACTGAAGGAGCCATAAGTCCCTTATAGTTCACCCTCTTTGCTGATGAAACAGGGAAGCTGGGGCATTATCTAAAAATTTCTATAAAGGGCAGAGCTACTGTAACAAATTTGAAACAACAGTCATAGCACTACCTGCTGTCATTCTGCAATGATCCAACTACAAACAAAAGCAATGTGTGGGAGCTATTCTTTTTCTAAGAATACAATTCTTTCCAGGCCGCATCAGTTCATGGAATGCTGGAGGTGATGATTCTCCTAATGCCACAGATGATGCAGCTGATGAAATCATGGATCGCATAGTAAAGTCAGCCACCCAAGTGCCAAGTCAGCGAGCAGTTCCTAGAGAAAGGAAGCGGTCACGAGCAAACAGGAAGTCATGTGAGTACCTTTGATAAATGTGTAGCAGTGGAGAGAAGAGCTCTCTGTCCACCAGTCTTGTTTTGTATACATGTCTGTCTGTCTGTGTGTGTGTGTAGGATCAGTTCCTCAGCTTGCATAATTCTTCAGTCCAGTGATTTCACTGATGTCTATACAGCTGAGAATTTGTCCCAAAATGTCTCAAATTAAAATTAACTTTTAAGTGTTTTGGTGATAGGCTATTAGCATTATTTAAAATCATCTTACTATCTGGAATGTTTAGAATTAGAGATTTTGCTCAGGGAAAATAGAATGAAACATTATATAAAAATTAGGGCTGTCAAGCAATTAAAAACATGAATCATAATTAATTGTGCAATTAAAAATATTAATCATGATTAAATTGCACCATGAACCACTAATAATATATCATTTAGTTAAAAATGTGTGGATGACTCTACATTTTCAAAAATATTGATTTCAATTACAACACAAAATACCAAGTGGACAGTGCTCATTTTATATTTATTTTTATTCCAAATATTTGCACTGTAAAAAGGAAGTGAGAAATAGTATTTCAGTTCATCCCATACAAGTATTTTAGTGCAATCTCTTTATCATGGAAGTGGAACTTTCAAATGTAGAATTATGAGGGGAAAAAACAGCGCTCAAAAATAAAACAATGTGAAACTTCAGAGCCTACAAGGCCATTTGGTCCTACTTCTTGTTCAGTCAATCACTATTTATGGGAGATAATACTTCCTGCTTTTTCTTTACAGTGTCACCTGAAAGAAAATGGGCATTCATATGGCACTGTTGTAGCCGACATTGCAAGGTATTTATGTGCCAGACATACTAAATGTTCTTGTGCCCCTTCATGCTTCATTCAGTATGCCAGAGGACATGCTTCTATGCTCAGTAACGATCCAAAGCAGTGAGGACTGACATATGTTCATTTTCATCATCTGAATCAGAAGTCACTTACAGAACGTTCATTTTCTGTTTTGGTGATTTGAATTCTGTATTTTCTGCATTAAGAATATTCCTCTTTTAAGACTTCAGTCAGCATGTTCCACCTCTCATCCCTGTCAAGTTTGGGAAGGGACTTCAGATTCTTAAACATTTGGTCGAGTGTTTAATTATCTGTAGAAAATCTCACATCTGTACCTTCTTTGCATTTTGTCAAATTTTCTGTAAGAGTGCTTTTAAATTGAACAATATGTGCTGGTTAGTCATCTGAGACTGCCATAACATGACTATATGAAAGAATGCAGGTAAAATCACAGAGCAGGACAAATACAATTCAGACCTGATGAGTTCAGTCATAAATTTAGTTAAAGTATTATTTTTTTAATGAGTATCATCAGCGAGGAAGCATATCCCCTGGAACAGCGGTTGAAGCATAAAGGAGTATATGTATATTTAGCATATCTGGCATGTAAATATCTAACAATCCTGGATAGAACAGTGTCAGGTGAATATCTGTTCTTCCTTTCAGGTGACAATGTAAATAAGAAGCAGGCAGCATTATCTCCCATAAATGTAAAGAAACTTGTTTTTCTTAGCAATTGGCTGGATGAGAAACAGAACTGAACGGACTTGTAGGTATTAAAGATCTGCATGGTTTTAGTTTTGAGTGCAGCTATGTAAAAGAAAAATCCTACATTTGTAAGTTGAACTTTCACAGTAAAGAGATTTTACTACAGTACTTTTATGAGATGATTTGAAAAATACTATTTATTTTGTTTGTCTGTTTTACAGTACAGATATTTTTAATAAAAAGTAATAGTATAAAGCGAGCACTGTACACTTGGTCTTTGTTTTGTAACTGAAATTGGTATATCTGAAAATATAGAAAAAGTCCAAAAAATGTATACATTTAAATTGGTATTCTATTATTGTTTAACCATGTGATTAAAACTATGATTAATTTTGATTATTTTTTTTAAATCAGATTAATTGCTTGAGTTAACAGCAATCAATTGACAGCTCTAGTAAAAATACTCTATGGAAGTAATAATTAATATTAGGGAAAGAAAAATGTCAGGGCTTGAAACTGGCTTCCAGTATGTAGACTACATTGCTATTTATTTGGTAAAATTAGGTATTTGGGCATACAAGCCATTATTACTATTATTTACTATTGTAAATAACTATTATTATTTACTGTTGTAGGCCACAAGCAGCTATGTGCTAGAGAATTGAACAACTCGTTAGTAGGAAAAGGGAAACTTTAAACATCTTTTCTTTATTATTGTTTTACAAACTCCAAAGTAAAATCCTTCTATCAATTTAATGCAATTAGCTGCAAAGCAGCCCCAAAGCTGGCTCAATTTACATTAGGAATTAAAGGCAGTCCTGTTGTTATGCAACTGTTCAGTGACATCATGCCGCTATAAGCACCCAAGTTTGAGAAGTTTGGCCTTGATGTTTATTAAAAGTAGTAGTTTAAGTTGTGATGATCTTTGCAATAGCTCCCATTCCAAGTAGGTGGAATATTGCAAGTAATGGGTGAATTCCAGAGGAGCATAAAAATTAAGATTTTAATCATGTTCACTGCATGAAGCGTTGTGACCACCTCTCCATCCATTTTTTAGCATTTCCAGGAAGTTAGAACAAAGAAGAGACAACAACAGTGAGTGAAAGATCACAACAGGCATACTTTATGTGAAATTGTTCTAGCTAAGTTAATGTTGTCATTGACCAAAAACACTGTGTGCACACAGCACTTGTTTTTTTTATTAGCTAGCATATGTCAAAAGCACATTCACTCTTCCCAAAGTGCTAAAAGAAGATTTTTACATGTGGCAGCTTCCTCAGAGAAATTAAAAATGAAACAGACATCCTGGTTGAATGGGCAACCCTTCCAGCTAAGAAAATGAGCTGGCACTGGATTGTCTCTTTTACTTTCTGTCACAGAGCACACAACAGCTTGCAGCAGCATAGCCCCTGCCCTCACCTGCTGCCTCACATGCACTTGTGCTTTCTGTATATGCTGATTGCTGTATGTGACTCATGCATATCAAACAGATTCCTTGTATGTTTGCGTATTTTTGTGGCTTACCCTATGCTCAACTATTTCCTCTGTTAGCAATCCTCTTTTCCCACACACAAAAAAAGCCATATGGTTACTGTCTGTGCCAAGCACCTTTCCTTCAGGGAAGCACTTGCTACGGCAAAAGGGATAATAATAAAAATGCTATATATTTTCCATAGGGCTGGTTTTCATTTGTGTTTAGTGAAAACATCAACAGGGATTACGGTCTCAATAAATGTTTGGACTGGGACTGATTTCCATTGTAATTTATCCTGATAGATTCCAGCTCTCTCACTTGTTTGCTCTTCAAGGTCTCAGCTTGCATTGTAAGTCAACTACAAGACAATTTCAAAATAAATGTAAAGTTCGGTAGTTAGGATGGACACTTCAGAAGGAAGGAAGAATGAAACTGAATCACTTCAGTGGTAGCCGGTATACCTAGATAACGGGTGAATAAAATGGTTTGGCTTGAAAAACTGCTGAGCTGAAGAGATAACAAGGCACCTGCACTTTCCTCCTAAGGAACTAGGCAAGACCCTACTAATATTAATCTAGAATTTAGGATGAGAGAATAGGAGAGGCTACTTTGAGCTCTGAGCAGTCAAGAGTCTATGAAAGTGGCACAGATCCTGCATGAATATACTGAAACCTGGAGCTTATGGTGGGTCAGCTCTGCAGGTTTATATGCTTTTGTTGTGTAAAGAAGAAAAAGCATAATGGTTGTTCTGACGCACAAGGGTTGGCAAGATTGACTCCCAGACATACACTCAGAGACTATGTCTACACTGGTAAATTAGTCTGGATTAGGGAGACTTAATCTGGACTCATTTAGCCCATGGCCACACTAAGCTTTCCTTAGTTTGAACTAAGAAATTTATTGGTTCGAACTTGTTAGTATAAGCACCTAGTTTGGACTAAGCATGATTTGGACTCAAACTAACACTTACTTCAAATTTAATAAGTTTGAACTAAACCAGTTAATTTGAACTGAAAAAGTATTCTACTTTGAACTAAGCAATAGTTCAAACTAGAAGAGGTTGTGAATTTGAACTTATAAGTGCGAGGTTAGTTTGGACTAATGTGAGGTTAGTTGGAAGTAACCTCAAACTTCTTAGTTCAAACTAACAAGTTCAAACTAGCTTTGGCTAGTGGAGACTTAGCCAGAAGGAGTGCTAGGTAGGTGTGTGTTTTGTGTTCAGTCTAATTTAAAATATTAAAGTGAAACGTGCTTGAAAGTACCATGTTGCACTATGTTTTGTGCTGAAGCCACATAAAGCTGCACATTTCTCTGGGTTTTAATGAATTAATCTGCTCAGGTTCCATGAAAGCTAAGTGAAATTTTCCATGAGGCTGAGCTGAGGATTCTGTGTCAAGAGAAATTGGAAACCAAAACTAGTTGTGTATGATTGCATTACAAGTATTTCATGTGACCTGGTTGGAGATCTTTCATCGACAAGATGAGAGGACAGAGAAGTAGAGGTGAGAAATTAGTATCTCTCAGTCATTTAGAATCAGAAGAGAATTAGAAATGGAGTTATGAAAGAAGCAAGTTCTTACTCAGCCACTGGTTGAATCTCTTAGGGATATAATATATTTTGACATTTGTCAATTAAAACTTCCACAAAGTAGATTGAGATAGATTGTTGGGCAGTGTGACCATATTGGCTATGCAAAGATCAGTATTTAGATTCTAATGAAACGAAAAGGTGAACTCAGAGCAACCAAAGGAGTCATAAGCTGTGAGAAGGAATAATGCTGTGAAGACTCCATCAAAAGTAAAATAATGGTAACTCCTGTATCTACTCTACATCTTAGGATATCAAAGGTTATTGATAAATGTAGGTCTGACTGGTAGAGTCGCTGAAAATAAATGAGGAGGAACTTATTCAAAGAGAACTGAAACAAAGTTGAGTAATAAACTAAGAAAAAATGACCTCTTCTAAAATATACTTTAAGTGCATAGTGATGTATCCTCAACAGATTAGAGGTTTTGTAAGATAAAATCATATATACACAAGTTTAGTGACGGTTTGAAGCCTTTACTACATGTTGATTGTTAAATGACCTATATGACACACATATTGCTTTGGTGTAAGAAAACAACCTCACAATCTGACACTCTTGTTGGAATTCTTAACAGGAAGCCCAATTATTTAATGAACCATAAAAACTGAATTATTCTGTCTCCCTTGAGGTGGTCCCCGAAAATCAGTATGGATGCAAATTGCCATGTGAAGCTTGCATTGTTCCTTCCTCTGATGTGTCTGTTCTTCATGTAAACAAAGACTCCAGTTTCTAGGGTTCTGAAAATCTTTAAATAGAAATGAAGAAGATGGAATTGTTTCATTTCCATGGTTGGAGACTGACAGTATCTTTCTGTGTGGAAAGATTTTATAACCTCATGTGGAGCTGTCTAACATAGAAGGAAAATAAAAAATAATATAGTCTCATAGCCTATAAGGTCAGAAGGGGCCATTATGCTCATCTAGTCTGACCTCTTGCATAATGCAAGTCACAGATCTTCACCCAGCAACTCGTAACCTAAGACCGAGTTACTGAACTTCTCAAGCAATGATTTTAGAACTTTAATGTACATAGAATCCACCAGAAAGTGACCTAGGCCCATACTACAGAGGGAGGAAAAACAAAACAAAACCAGGAGCTATGGCAATCTGCCATAGTGGAAAATTTCTTTCTGACCCAAATATGGTGATCAGTTAAACCTGAGCATGTGGGCAAGACTCACCAGCCAGTCACCCAGAAAGAATTCTCTGTAGTAACTCAGAACCTATCTCATCTAACATCCCTTCACCGTCCATTGGGCACATTTACCCTGAGTAGTCATAGATCAGTCAGTTGCCGTATCAGGCTGTCCCTTCAGACCATTCCCTTCATAAACTTATGAAGCTCATTTTTGAAGTCAGCTAAGTTTCTAGCTCTAATTCTCCCATTAGAAAGCTACACTTCACTCCTTTGAAGGTTGGAAAGTTTGGCTAATTTCAACTCTAAACTTTCTTATGGCCAGTTTATATCCATTTGTCCCTGTGTTAACGTTGGTGCTGAACTTAAATAACCCTTCTTCCTCCCTGGCATTTGTCCCTCTGAAATACTGATATAATGGTGATTGTCTGACTCCCCCATAAGTTTGGGATAAATCTTGGAAATGATACCATAATAAACAATGAATATGAGGAAAATTGGAAAATGTGATGTTTTAAGAATCAAGGTATCTGATAGTCCAAATTCCAGTGAACATAATCTGGTTATTAAAGAGGAAAACTGAGTTAATTTTAGCAATTTATAGAAAATTGCTCTTTCAGAGTTTGAAGCCCTTGATTGAAAAGAATAAAAAATGGAAACTGCAGAATGAGAAGGGGTCATCGAAATCTGGGAAAATCTGAGAAAACTAGGGGAAGGAGTGGAGGTATTTTGGTAGCAAAAAAGTGATCATGAGGTGAGAGGCAACGTGGGTAAGGTAATATATTTTATTAAACCAACTTAGTTGGTGAGAGAGACAAGATTTTGAGCCACAAAGCTTTTCTTCAGGTCTGTAGCATAAGATGGACGGGGAGACTGACATGAAACCAAATGAAGAATAGAGGAAAGAGCATGAAGAAGGAAGATAAACACTTAACTATCCCAGCAATAAATGGGATACTCACACTGTAACATTGACTACATCAAGTTTTAAGAAAAGGTTGCATGAGTTCTCCTGGTTTGCATGCTGAGAGTAGTGGTAAACATTGATAGGATGAGTAGTTTTAAATAAGAAATAATCAGGAGGATGGTGGAAAACCAAGGAATTGGGCTGTGAACCTATGCTGTTGTACTAGAAGTAACAAGGAGTCTTAACTCATATGAGAAGGCACTTTCATTTTTTTTCCTTCTTTTGATGTTTCTTTGTTTCGAAGATTCAGTGATGAATGGCCAATAAGCAGGCATGTGGTTGCTGTTCATAATATCATTCCCTAAGGGTTATCGATTGCAGTACCCTTATTCATGTTGGACTAGCACCCTGCTCTTGAGTAGTGCCATTGAAGTATGTGGAACTACTCAAGGAATGAAGTACAAATCCACATGAGTAAAAGCATCAGAATCAAGCTCCAGTACTAAGCATGAATCTGCCTAACTGCCCATCTGTAGAAACCCACAGACTAACTCCAACACATGCAGAAAGGTGCATGGAAATGAAAAGCTAAGTGTCAATGGATTCAGTAGTCACATAGGGAAAGATTTGTAACGTCTATGAGGAGCCAAGGAGGGACAGTGAAATGTACTTTAGAATTTCCACAGCAAATCTCTGCAAATGCCTTTCTCAAACACAGATTGAACCATAGGACAGCAAATAAGGTCACATGTCTTTGATCTTAATAACTTTAGTGGAACACTGGGTGGAAATTTGGACCTGCTAGGGACTTAATCCTGGATTATTAAGTAAATATTGGCATTATCAGCGATAATATTTTACAGTGTATTTGTTGTCTTATTGAAAGTCTGTCTAGTGAGCAAAGAGATGGTGTTCTGATCATCTCACTGATTGACATTTATCTGTAAGGAGGAGCAGGGAGCAGCCATTTTCTGCATATACTGAGTTTATCTGGTTTGGACATGGCAAGGTGGGGAGGTTAGAAACTAGGCCAATTTTTGTAAGAAAAATACTTTTCCACTTAAAATAACAGTAACGATTCCATTCAAAGACTCTGTAAAATACACTTTTTCTACAAAGGCATTCATTGAAAATGCACCATAGACACAAATCTTCATGTGTATTGTGTGTCCATATTGTACTGCTTAATTTAGAGTTCAGTTTTTTGAAGTATCTGATTATTCTGAGTGGTCCTTATTTGCAAAACTAGTTACATTAAATGCTACATACAGAATCAGAAAGTTTTGTGTTAGATTCTTGTTTTTATTTGATTATTTTAAATGTGTGTTGACTTTGTTTGATTTTGGGTTTTGTTCATTTAAATTAAAACCCATAACAGATTTAGTATAGGGAAACAGGTTTGGATCAACTCAAAAGTGACTCAGATTTTAGTCTAAAGCATGAATCAAACCATTGGACCCAAACTCCTTTTGATGTTTTGAAAAGAAGTATAATGAGAGACCCTGCTTTTTCAGTTTTTAAACCCTGCAAGTTAACTAATACTGATTTGTTCCCACTGTATTCTTTGTTCTGTGGCTCACCTCAAAATAGTATTTGAGCATCCCACAAACTGTAATATAATCCTCGCAACATACTTGTGAGATAAGTCTTATTATCCTCATTTTATTGATAGGAAAGAGAAGCAAAGAGGGCTTAAGTAAAAGGCGCAAGTTCTTACAAGAAGTCTGTGGAAGAAATGGGAATTAAACACAGATCTTCTGAGTCCTACCAGTGCCTCAACTGCAATGCAGGGCCGTATTGTTAGACTTCACCCAGAATATAAACGAGGTGGGAATAGCACAATAGAAGGGGGATCTAGAGTGTGGGAAAGGATCCCATGAAAGTCCAGTTCTGAAGAGGAGGTTTAGACTGGGATTTCATGCAGTATTGCTTTGGACCCACACATTTGTTAATAAAATAAACATTGGAGAGGTAGATGACTTTTCGACTCCTCAGGTGTACACTTATTGTTTGGAATTAGTGAGAAGCACCACAAGCTTACACCTCAGTTATGTTTCATTTTCATATGTTACTGCACTTTTTTTTTTCTGGCCAGTACCAGATACGAAAGTGCCAAAATACTGTAAAAGAGACTGTTATCCTAATATTTATTGCCTGACTGAAAACAGGAATTAATGGAAATTATGCATTTTTATGTCTTTCAGGAAGACTATATAAACTCTAAAATCCCAAGTATCTTTGCTTACAATTTAAAACTAAGTCCACAATTCCTGGGTTCAGTAAAAAATAAAGTAGTTGGTAAGAATGAGGGACAAACTAATCAATCAAGCTGTATAGTGACACTTAGTGACAATTAATTAAGGAGTCTTGTGGCACTTTTAAAGACTAACAAATGTATTTATCTCATGAGCTTTCATCGGAGAAAATCCCACTTCATCAGATGCTTGAAGAATAAGTAAATATTTTATAGATGTTATCTATTATTAAATGTTATTTGTTGTAGCACAAAGTGCTTAACCCAATGGTTCCCAACCTGTGGTCTGAGGACCCCTGGGGTCTGCAGAGTTATTGCCAGGGGTCCATAAATACATCTGGCTACAGCTGCTGCTGGCCAGTGGTAGATGGCCCAAGCCCAGTCTGGCCCCAGCTATTGCCAGCCAGCAATCCATTTTGGAGAGGGCTCTAAATCAGGGGTGCCAAAACTATATGGCCTGCAGGGCCAGATCCAGCCTGCCAAAGGTGCTGATCCGGTCAGAGAGCTGCTGCCTGGGCTGTGCCTGGAAGCTGCCTGCAACAGTTAACTCCAAAGACAGGCTCCTGGCACAGCAGGAGTAGGTGTCCTTCTGACTCACTCACATGATCAGAGTCACAGCACAAGGGAACAAAGGAAGCATTCCAGCCAATCCTGGCTGAGCTCTGCTGTGGTCTGCCAACCAATCGGAGTCCTAGTTACAGCAGGCTAGGCTGGTTCTGGCTCCGGAGACCCACTGCATTGACCCCCATCCCAACTGTTCACTGTCAGTCAGTCAGCATGCTTATCTGATTGACAACACATTGCACAAATCACAAATAAAAAAGGAAAAAGTGGCTGGAGCCCACATGGGAACAAGCCAATCAGAGGCCAGCCAGGACTGAGCCAGGCAAAGGCCAGCATTCTGAGTGACTGACAATGAGCGGGCCAAAAGGGGAGACACAGGAAGCCTGCCTGCCTATAACTGAGACTGTTTTTTTGCCTGCACCCAGGAACTAGGGGAAGGGAAAAGGGGGAAGTGGGGTCAGGAAGCCAGCATGGGGAAAGAGCCCCACAGAGCAGGGGAAAGGGAAGGTTCAGAAGAGTCCGCAGGTTTGGGGAGGGGAAAGGGGAAACCATCCCACTCTGAACATAGAGGGGGAAAGGGCTGAGGATCCCATTTGGCCATGTGGCCTATGACAGGTGTCCTGCCTTCCAGTATGGCCCCCACAATTGAATGAGTATTTGCCTGCTGTGAGTAGCCTCACCCTGGATATGTCCCCATCTCTTGGGAGCAGGTGGGAGTCAGGTCCTCCACTGCCTTTCTGCAGCATTGCTGCCTGCTGTCAGTCCCCAATAACAACTATTATCATTTGGGGGTCCACGAAATTTTATGATCTTATAAAAGGGTCCTCAGAAAAGTTGAGAACCACTGGCTTAGTCTAAAATTTTCACAGGATCAGCATCAAGCTAATAAACATTTAATCGGATGAAAAAAGTAACCAAATGAAATAGCTAAAAGTCTGGAAGACTGAACATTGAATTCAGTGGATGGCACAGACTCTTCATCAAATGAGTCCTAGGTTTCCATTGCCTTCCAAAAGATGTGCTCTAGCTTACCCACCAGTTATTGAGATCATTGTAGTAATTACTGGGTATAATATACCTGTGATATATAGCAGGTCAGATTAAAGTACAGAAGCACTGGAATGGCTATTCTGAGGTCCACTTAATCCTGTATCCTGTGTCAGACATTGGTCAATACCAAATGCTTCAGAGGACGATGTTCGAATTCTACAATATGTACCTGTGAGATAATCTGCTCTGCATATTAAGCCTCACCTTGATTTCTGATAGTTGGAGATTGGCTTAAGGTTTTAAGCATGAGATTTATTATCCTTTCCCAAAATGTTAGCATCTTTAGTTATGATAGCTATAACAGTGGATTTTCTTATTATCCATATACATGTCCTATCCCTTCTGGCCTTAAAAATCGATGACCAAAAATACATTAATATAAAAAAAAAAGTTTAGTTTCTTCTAAGATGACTCCTAATTTAACAGACTAGAATATAAATGCACTGATCCCAGGCAAGTAACTTCTGCTTTTAATTCATCAAATTTCTACCTACTGTATGATTGTCAAAGCCTGGGGACATGTGTCTTTTTTCTCAGAATGCATTATGTGCTTTCTTGGATTTGTTGTTTTGTTTAAGAACATTCTCTTACTTCCAGGACCTAATAAATAAAGTTATTATAGTCACAATTCAGTGGAAACATTTTCCTCTATAAAGCAAAAGGCTTTCCAGAAGCCTGGTGTAGAAGTCTTAGAAGTCTAGTAAACCTGTATTATTCATAAGAGTAGCTAAAATTTATTTTATTAAAATTTATTTTCCAGCCGGAGTTTCAGAACAACCTATATCCAAAGTATCATTTCAGTGCAGTCATCGTCTTCCCTCACACTAATTGTTTGTTTTTGTGTTGTTCTCCATAGCCTTAAGCTTTTTATATGAAACAACATTGTCTTTGATTTAATATCTAATTCAGGTTTAGTTACTCCAGTCTGAACTATCATATCCTCGTCTTTTATATCAGATGCTACACTGCATGCATTGATGCCAAGGTATCAGTTTGTTCAAAACTTGACTACCATGGTTTAGTATAGTAGCTTGGAAAAGTATTTGAAGAGAAGATGGATCATTAAGCAGAAAAGTCAGTATTCGTAGAAATATTCTGTGGTATTTGTGCTTGTTCTTTTCAGGTTGTGGGGAGAAGACTGGGAGGGAGTGAACAATAAACAGACATTCATGTGCCCATGTATAATATGTTAGACACAGGCACATAACCGGTCAGGCAGAGATAGAGATATACACCCAGGTTCTTCCTCCTGATGTGACTTAGCTATCTGTAGTACTAGGTCCTGTGATGCCCAAATCCCTCACAGCCCCAGGTAAATAGAAGCCACCAAGTTCCGGAGGGGTAGCCATGTTAGTCTATTTCAGCAAAACAAGGAGTCCTGTGGAAGTTTTAAAGACTAAAATTTTTTTCATTGCATAAGCTTTTATAGACACAATCCCATATCCATCTGATGAAATGGGATTGTGCCCACAAAAGCTTATGCAATCAAAAAAAATTAGAAGCCACCAAGGAGTTAGCAGCTGCCAAAATGAGTGGTGTCCCATCACTTTAGAGCTGCTGTCATTGCGCATGACTAAGTACTGTAAGACGAAGAATGGGGCTTCGACGGTCAAGAGTTTAAGCTGCTCAGTGGTTGACACAAGTAGCCAAAGGTCATGACAGAAGTAACCAATGCAGGTACTTCCACAGCTAGTAAATAGATGACTACTCGGGCCACGGAGAGCTCTTTTGGTTTGGATTAACAGGTGTAGGGCTTAGGGACTGCTTAACTGTGGTGTAGATGTTTGGGACTGGTTTCCAAAGTGAGCCCTGGGACCATTCCACCTCACAGGGTCCTAGAGCCCAGGTTCCAGCCTGAGCCTGAACATCTATGCTGCAATTTAAAAGCACTTTAGTCCAAAGTCCACAAGTCTGAGTCTGTTGATGCAGGCCAGTCACAGCTTTTTAATTTCAGTGGAGACATACTTAAAGAAGGGAGCCACTCAAGGAAACATGAAATTTTAACCAGAGTTTTGAGCAGACAAAACAAGTTTGAGGGCTGAGGGTGTAGTAGTTGTGGTGGTGGCTGGTTATTGCTTTTACAGTGTGGTAGCCGACAAGGCAGCTTGTGTCTCAGCAGGATTTCAAAATGTAACCAAAGAATTAATGAATTTTATGACTTATCCCTGTGACTCTAAGTGTAATACACAGCTTTCAGTGAATGCAAAAAAAGACATAAGAAGGATCAAAGAATACCTGATGGACTGAGACTTCCCATTTTGTTTCTAAATAAAGCCCTTCAATACTGAGGTATGTTAGATTTCTTGATTGAATGATGCTGATTGATTATATGGCAAGAACCAGCCGGAGGTGATACAAAAAAGCAGGGATCTGGCAAGAAAATGTTCATATAGAATTATAGCTCCATAAAGGAGTGTGAGGAGTGGTCTGTTTATTGTTTCAGGTCATAAGAAACTCAGTCTTGCCCCTTCCTACAGCATTGTGGCAGAAAGTGATACCATAAATCAGCCACAAAAAAAGTTGATTTGACATCCTTAGCTTACCTCTTCCAAAGGGTATAAATAGTCAGTTCATTGCTGTCAGTTATTTATTTTGTTCTCAACTAGGCAGAAGTCATTTTGCTCACATTACCCTTTGTTTCCTCTTTATTATGTTTTAATGGTTTAAATGTCCCCCCCCCCCTTTTGAATTCCTGGCACCAGATTCCCAAAATGAGTACGGATATTGCTTTGGGTACTTGAAAAAATAATCTATGATTTGGTTGCACTGCTGTCTTAAACATGTACTGCATGTGTTTACTTTGGTTTCAATCCATCTTAATAAAGCCTTCAGGTTTACACCAGGTCAGCTGTATATGCCTGTATATACATCATGCTTCCTTCCTTATAGGAGATGTTTTCCTTCCAGCATCTGAGTAAGAAATCAGAAGCTGTGTGTTATTGGCTTTCAAGATCAAATTGTTCTTGAGGAAGGGGCTTCAACTGAGAACTAGAAATAATAAGGAAGTATAGAGTATAATAATAAAGTGCAATCATGCACAACTTTACTGAGAGCAAGCTAATACCACAGTTGCCAAAGGGAGCCCTCTAATGCAGTGCAGAAATTTCACATGCTCCTTTGCGAGGGCAGGAGTTCCAGCAAATTCATAGTACTGAGATTGTATCTGCAAGGAAGTCACTGTTTGGAGATTCAAAAGATGTTCCCATGGCACTTAACCTTGCATTTTGTTTTTGCTTAAAGCAGCACAGCACAAAGAGGGGAAATCCCACCCAACCTGTATCTGAAAGCAGAGTAACCCAGAATAATCAGCACAAATACAAAACACCATTTGGATTTCAGTCTATCCTGACAGTTTATGGCTCTGCTTTGTAAATAAGCATTATTCCCCAGGAAAGACTATTGTTGAGTGAGTCAATTTATATTGCAATTCCAGAGAACTTGTGTGTTCAAAGATAGCTCTTCTCTTCCAACTAGTCCTTTTTGAACACACAATTCTAAGTTAATAAGCCCTACCTCTTGCCTCAGTGAAACATCTATTACTAAATAATAAATTTCTTTTAAAATGGAACTTACACAGTACATGCCTAACATGTCTGCTAAGTCTCCTTACTTTTTTCTATGTTCCATCCCTGTCTTGTCTATATATACATAGGCTATTTAGGGTCTAATCTTGCAAATACATATCACCAAATGTAGTGCTTACTACTGGAGCATTACATTGAGTACTTATGCTCCCAGCGCTATGTGATAATATTTATGGTGCATTACTTACTGATGTTAATGTACCCTTAAGTAATGGGGGCGGGGGGTGCATCTTCGGATGCATGGATTGAATTCAGGTTAGCGTTTAGTCATGTGCTGTCCTGAAAAGGGATTCTTTCCTGCCTCGTTTGAAAGATTCTAAGTTTTTGAAGGCTGTATTCTTCTTCCATGTTTATATAGCAGCCTGGTTCATTAAGGGCACTATGTAAAACATGTTAATAAGTGGGCAAAATACAGATACCTGTAAAAGTGGAGCCAGAGATGAAAACCATTTTAATTGGTACCAGTAATTAAAACTGTAAGTTAAATGTTAATGTGAAAACAAAAATTCCTTTCCTTTATCCAAATTCTTCATGATAATACATGTAATTTTTCTTCTCTAGAATGTAACTCACTTAAAGCTAAAACACAGCATAACTTTCTTTTATAAAGACCTATTTTATCCTTTTTTTTAATTATTTTTAACTTCCCCTTCATGTCATTTAATATCTACTCTTACAATGGAGATGGCTACATAATGGAATTCCTTGTTAAGGAATTGACTGGTACTGTCAATGAAATTTGGCTGGGACTCAAGGAAAATCTGCATGGCAATAATACATTATTTCCTGCCACTTCTGACACTGCTGGCCTTGACTGAAAATGCTGCATACTTCAGTTGTCTGTACATTTTCAAAGTGGTACTTGATGAGATCCAGAAATTCACTCACAAATTCCATAAGGAAAAATCTCTCTATACACTGCCACCACTTTGGCTGTTTAGCCCTGCTCATGCTCAGCGATGACATATGCCTCTCTTGATGCAAGTTTAGCTTAATGCAGACTATAAGATACCAACATGAAAAAGATAACATCTAAGAAAAAAATGGAAGGGGATGAGGAAGACAAAGAGTTCCTTAATTGAGCTTTCACATAACTTAACTGCCACAGTTTGACTGATGGGGGTAAAATCAGAGAGGGTTTAAATGGTATTGTGTGTTATATATTGAGTGTGAGTTGATTAGAAAGGCATTATATAGATCATTTAAAACACTGATCTGAACATGTTTGGGAAGATAAGCCCTTTGAAGTGAAAATCAGATTGCATCTGGGTCAGCCCTCCATCTGCTACTGTTTATCATATTATCTTTTGATAGACTACTTCAGAAAGAAGATCCCAATGGGAAAAAGTAAAAAGTTGCTAAATGCAGTGTTGTTGTAACCATGTCGGTCACAGGATGCTAAAGAGAGAAAGTGGGCTAGGTAACGTATTTTACTTGACCACTTTCTGTATGCTGTGTACAGAGAAGATAGTAGTAAAGGCATTCTCAAAAGAAGACCTAAAGAAAAGAGTAAACCACTGGCATGACCAGCCAAAATGGCACAGGATGAAAATGAACATGACCAAAACTGAAGTCATGTTGGTCAGAAGAGGTGCCAGATGGAACTAGATATAGAGGTGATATGACTAAACCAGCCTGACCAGTTCAGGTACTTTGGCAGCTGGGTTACAGAAGATGGTGAGCGCTAATGAGAGATACAGTCCAGGTTCAAGGGTTGGGGGGGAAGGAGCCAAAAGAATATGGAATAAGATTTCTAGGTTTGTGTATGAACAAACATGTGCCACTGAGACTGAATGCCCACCTGTATGGAACAATAGTGTGCCCCACAATGCTATATAGTGCAGAAGCCTTGGTAGTAAACAGATGGCAGGTTCAACATGTACAGGTGTTTAAGATGTGATATATTCACATAATAAGAAGAGAGTCAAAGTGGGTGAGGTAATAACTTTTACTAGATCAACTTCTGTTAATGAAAGGGACCCACTTTCAGGCTTACACAGAGATCTTCTTCAGGTCTTGGGAAGATAGTCAGTGTGTCACTACTAAAAAAATGCAATAAAAAGTCACACAAAGAGACAGATTGTGAAATTCAAGTATTAGGGTGGAAGTTAAAGTCCAGAATGTGGTTGGGAATTTGTGGAAGAATGACTTTGATAGTTTTAGTACATACAGAGGGTGAACGGAGAGGATCTTGGTGAAGATAACATGGAAGAAGGAGATTCTATGAGAGAGACCCTAAGGCAAGCTGAGGAAGTGATAGAGATTTTGTTGAAGATTGTAAGCAGGTGGACCACCTCAGTGCCTTACTGCCACCTCAAACAGGCAAAGAGGACACATGATTGCAGGATGACCTGCCCCCAGGTGATGGAATAAGGGGAAGAAGAAGTTGATTGGAAAATAGAAGTGAGTGAAGGGGAGTATTTAGCAGAAAATGAAACTAAAGTGTATAAAGTAAAATAGGATTGTGAGACTGCTTAGTGTCACATCCTCCTATAAGCTGTTTTCCCACTAACCTCCCTATTTCTCCCATAGGTAATTTACAGCCCCTTACACATGTTTTCTGACCAACTAGCATCATCATTTCCTTCATCACTGAATTCTGCCCAGAAACTTCTGTGGGAATTGTATCCATTTATCCCAGATCAGAACAAGGTTCATTTTTGTAATGTCCCTGTTCTTACCATTCTCAGTGACCTGTTCACTAGGAGATTATTTGGAATTACACATTCCCTAGAGCAGACAAGGTGCTCATATTTATGTAAAGAGATACAGTTACAATTCACATGCTGCTTACGTGGAAATGCTGTTGTCATATATGCCAAAAGCCGTCAAAACTGTTACCATATGTGGTGCCAACCCTGTCTATTTTTAGAGCTCCTAACTTCAGTGAAATCAGGGGTGCTAACCACCCTTTAAAAAGCATGCCCTGTTCAGATTAATTATATGCTGAGAAAAGACTGTGTTGAGGAAAGGCTCTGCTTCTGTGATTCTTCTTGTATTTTAAATGTTCCCAGTTCTATGAAGTCTGCTTTTCTTTTTAATTATTTGACACAGTATGCTCAGTCGAATTCATGAAGTTCGCAAGCATGCTACATTCTTCCAGAATATCAAATTAAGTTCTACGTTTCCTGATTGGTAAAGAATAGCATCCCCTCCGACCTTCTAAAAACAATATTTGGTTTTTGGGTTGAGATCTCAGCAGCCCTTTCTTGTGACAAGAGTAAAAGTAATTTTCTTCCTATTTTATGTTTTTATGTTTCTTTAGCTAATGGTTTAAAGATTGTTTAAAGAGCGCAAAAGGTCTTTAGAAAGCTTTATTTTTATTGTCCTTGCCTCCAGAATGCATTCCATAACTCAATTTCATGTGGGTTGCAGCAGGCCAAGAATTTTCCAAGCCAAGATATTATGTCTAGTCAAATTTGTGACATGCATAGAGTTCGGTACAGAGGGAGGGGGAAAGATATAGTTTGAGTAGTGTTGTACTGCATGTCAACATGGAAGGAAAATGCTCTCTCTTCAAGTCACTTCTGTTGACAGATTGTATTTCTGCCCCAGACTGCTGTAGAATAACCCCTCCAAGTATTTTCTCTGGAAGTGAAAAAAGCCTGGGAGTATCCGCTTTATAGCATGTTACAAGAAGATTCATCCAGCTTCCCACCCATGGGGAAAGTACATATTCCACTACACCCCTTTGCAGAGTGCAGTGGATTCCGCTTTGTTTCAGTTCCCTCCAAAAGCCAGTACAGGTGGGCCAAGGAAAATGTGACAGGACTGTCCTGTTTCCTTTTTTCACTTCTCCTCACCCTGGGTTATTGAAAGAGGCAGTCCCTGCTATTTCAAAAGTGTAAGGGTTTAAATTCCACCTGACTTTTAAAGAGACACATTAAGGTGAGGGAGGCCTCCTTGGCTATGTCTACACTACAGGGCTCAGGGAAGTTGATTTAGTAAGGTCAACTTAAAGTTGACTTTATTAAGTCGACTTAGTGAGGCCCCATTTGTTTAATTCGGCTTTATAAAGTCGACTTAAGCCAGGGGGCCCATTTAAAATTCACTTAAAAAGTTGACTTTAAATGGGTCCACTGTCTTAAGTTGACTGTATAAAGTCAACTTAAATGGCTGTAATGTACTAAGTTGACTTTAATGGGCATATCATGTGGAGTCAACTTAATAAAGTTGACTTAGCCCTTAAAGTCGACTTTAAGGGCAGGAGTTATTAAATCGAATTAAACAAGTGCTTACGTCGACTTAATGAACTCCAAATATGTCCAGGGAGTTGCTTAAGTCAACTTTAGCCTCCCATGTAAACATAGCCCTTGAGTTCTGTGACCCCACTATACACTCACATAAAAGCCAGGTAGAGCCTGGCCCTACTTATTTGTAACTAGAAGCTTTAACACTGAAACATATTTCTCTTCATAAAAGGGATCTCAAACTTTCCCAGTCCTTAGGCTGATTAGAAGGGATCATATTCTCCTGCTCAGCAACAAACTCTCCAAGTCTGCTACAAGATGGGCCTACAAGGCCATAATGCATAGAAAACTGCTCTATAAATTCAGACTAGACACTCTTCTTAATGCGCGTGACTGTTCCAATAGGTGCACAGTACGTCATGAAGTAGCATTTTCAGTGCTTGCCTAGCAAGCTTATCTGTTAAGTCTTTGCAGCACTTCCCTGTTCCTGCAAGCATCTTCTCAGTCTTGCCTAGGTTCAGTTTTGCTGCCTATCCCGTGCAGATATCACCAAAGCATTGGTAAACTTGCAAAATGGTGCTGATTTACATTTGAGGCAAAGGAGATGCAGATCTGGTATCATGTAACAATTCATCACATTGTCCTAATGACTTGATAACAGAAGTAAAATAATATAAGGGAAAGGAGTGAGCCTTGAAGAACTCCTTAGGTGTGTGGGGGAGTCAAGGGTGAAGGAACAATTAATTGTATGTGTGACACACCCAATTCTCTTAATTGTACCAGATAACTGAAGAGAGAAGTTTAGCTGTTAACGTAAATCAGGCTGTCCCTCATCATCATGACATGGTGACTGTGACATTATTTTCTTCTTTCTCATCCCATAACAATCCATTCAGTCCTTTCACTCCTGTTGGACCCTTATCTATGACTTACCAGTTTCAGCAAAACAAACAAGGAGTCCTGTGGCAGTTTTAAGGACTAACAAATTGATTTATCACATGAGCTTTCATGGAAGACAATCACACTTTGTCAGATGCTTGAAGATGGAAAACTTATAGAATGGGAGGAAAATAAATGCAGGGAAGTGTAAGTGATAAGACCTTGTGTTTTTTGTTGAACTAGACTGACATGGCTACCCCACTGGGACTTGCCAGTTCCAGTAATTTACAGCAGCTCTCCAGTGAATTGAAGTGCTTAATTATGGTGCAAAAAAAATAATGCTGGAAACCAAGGGCATTTCCAAACCAGAAGCTAAGGGCAATTATGGTGCGTAAACATGCTCCATAATTCCTTTCTCCAGAGCTGGTTCTAGCCCTCTTCACTGTTCTGGAGCTCTGAATATTTTTGCTGTGCATAAATAATTGTTTGGACTTTGGGTGTTTAATAAATGCATAAATATGCATTCTGCGCATCTGCCAACTATGAGAGACAGCCTGGACAACACATTATTGGTGTGAGCAGTCAGTCCATAGGGCTCTCCAGTCCCATCCTGATACAAGGGACATCCACCTACGGTCTAGAGTGACAAGAATTCTAGGGAGGTACAGTCACAAAGTCCATTTGCTATAAAACAAATGACAAACTCTTCGACATGGTGTGGTGATGCACAGCAATGGAGTGTAAATTCTGAAGTGTGCCAATATACTATGCTTTAACAGGCCTATGTAAACGCTGCTAGCATGCAGTAACAGTTCCATAGCGCACACTGGTGCAGAACTGGTTCAACATTACTATGTTTGTGCACAGTAAAAAGCTTTAGTGTGCGTCAGCTGGGTCTACACAGGTCAGTTAATGTGCAAAATGTTGATATGCTTTTAGAATGCACACCCTACTACTGTAGATTATAATGCCATGTAGATGAGCCTGGAATCTGCAAAACAGAAATAAATTTAAAATATAATTTTTGGACATCAAAGTCTGTTTTATTAGTGCTGATGTTAATATTATTGTGGGAGACACTTCACAGAAAAATTAAAAGCCCTAAAGTCTCAACCCCTGTAAATTAACTATGAACTGTTGCTGCCAGTATCTGATGTGGACATAATGGAGGCGGAGTGAGTAGAGGGGCACAACAGAAAACAAGGGGAAAAGGAAATCTGGTTTTTGGAGTGTTGTTTCTAAGGATTCTGATTATTTGAAATGTTTTGGTTACATTTGTCTTTAGTTATTAGAAGATCTGAGAAATAGCAAAGAAAACATCATGTAGGAAAGTCCTGTTGAATTTAATAGGAAGAAAAAATAGGGTTCTGTAAAAAATTCTCTAAAAACCTATATGAGAACGCTAATTCCTTAGGTGGAATATACACCATTTAATATAATTCTAAAGAGAGTTGATTTCCTTAAGTTCTCTAGGATTTTTCTTAAGAAAATGAGACTTGAAAGTATGCATGTAATCATTTTAAATCTATAGACAGGTGTTATAAAAAGATTTTCACAGATGCTTGGTACCTAAAGGTTCCATTGAGTTACCAGATGAGAGTGCTCTGCTGTTCTGAAAATCAGCAGGCTTAGTTGCCCTTTCTTTGATTCTGTTTTTGAGTTAGAATATATGTTTCAACTTCTAGTCCTGTATATTACTCCTAATTGTTCTTTGCATTTTCTGACCGCACAGTAAGAAGAACACTAAAGAGTGGACTGACGCCGGAGGAAGCCAAAGCACTAGGTCTCATCAGCACCTCTGAAATGCAGGTGTGAATTCCTCAGAGGTGACTGCCAGCGTACTATCATCTGTGACAGATGGGCTGACAACTGTTCAGTGTGGCATTGTTCTACCAGCCTCATCTGCTGCCCCGACCTCCTGTCCTCTGTTAGTTTCATTTTGATACGATATATAACAGAAAAAACAAAAAGGGCTAAAGAAGGGTGTGTCACAGCTCAGCACTAAAACCTGACCGATATGAAAAGGAGTGTGTGAGTATTTGTAGCTGAAAGCTTATAGCTTGTTCTCTCATGATGCATTGATGTGGGTCTTAGGGGGACTTTCTTGAGTCACCTTTTTATTGTGTGAGCTATGTTTACGTTGGCTTTCCTTGTGGCCTGTGTTAGTAATTGTAAAGTATGGCATTTTGTCGGTGCAAGGAACAGTCCTTAAAGAGGCAAAATAACTTTTGTTACAGTTACTATGATCTTCCTAAGATTGTTTTATTGGACAGACAGACACAAACCTGTACAACTCTATTTTTATCTCACCACCAAAGAATGTAAAAATGTATGTGTACTTATGTATATGTACAATATGGACTTGTGTGTTTGTACATACACATGTAGTGCTGGGGTGAAATCCTGGCCCCACAGAAGTTACGAGGCAAAGATTTCACTCCTAGGGCCTTAAAATTCCACCTGACCTTCAGGAAAGGAGTGTCTTTTTACAGGAACTCAGTGTTATTCAATGGAATTCACCCTGCAAGGCAGAAAATACCATGGAGTGCAGGTGGAATGTTTAGGATTCTGGACTGCATGTGTGCATATGCACGTACACTTTACCGAACATTGTACACACCAGACAGCACAGAATACCTCCTACTGTTGATTGCTAAGTATACTGAGTCTTTGTACAATTTCAGAAGTCTATGCCAAGAATTTACATGCTACATAAAGAGGTTCTGATGCCAAGATCAAGAAGTTTTGTTCACCTGCCTGAGCCCTTCATGCTGCTTTTCTCTGTTGTGATGTAGCTGAACTGAATATGAAATGGCCCTGCTAAAACTCCTTTATATTTTTTGCCTTTTTCATCATCACTAAAATAAATAGCAATGATACCAGACTGCACATTCCTCTTCCCACACAAGGAATTTGTTTTTTCCTCATTCACCCTTATCTCACTTTAGCTAACATCTATAAACATCCTCAGTGTATGTGTGAGGTTAAGTGCATGTTCTATTTTGGTACATCCCCATATAAAGGATAAAACTCAGTTATCCAAACCCAGCACAATTTCAGTACACCCTTTAATCAGCTAACTTGTCTTTAAGTAAGGTACACCCACCTCAGTGATTTTGCACTGACCCCATTGATTCCTGGCTTTAGCTAAAGCCAGAGCATTTTCATGAGAATTGCAATTTAGGAAGAACAACAAAGGGACCATTTTATACCAAAGCCACATCTAGATGTAATGGTACTGAAGAATGCATTGGAGGAAATATAGGATTAGCTCTTTCTGTGACTCTGGGCCAGAGACTAAAGGTGTATTGACTCTTGCATACTGGTGCTTCAAGGACAGGAAATGCTAAGTGTAAGACACCATACAGGCAGCATTTCAACTACATATAAGACTATGTTGGACACAGCATCCAAGTGACCTGAGAGCTAGTCAATAGGCAATGCTGAAATAAATGACCGAGTAAAATCAAACTACATGGAATGTGCTATGAAAACTCCCCTCTATGGCCTTCTCTCTCTCAGTTGCTGGATTCCACTCCCTATTGACAATTTCTGGGACCTTGACCTGTTTGAAGAGTCCTGGTCATTACACTATGGTGTTTGACATACACGCATCAGTGAACTTGTTTTCCTGCTATTTGACAGTTTGCTAACAAGTGGATTTTGCAAGCAGACAGAAGCCACTCATTGGTTAGCTAATAAACCATGTAGTGTATAGTAAAGAATGACTAGAACGGTAGAAAGAGGAAAGGACTAGTCAGAAAACTGAAGGCAACAGAATTTATTTAATCAGTCTTCCATTTTAAAGGAAATGATGTATTAGCATCAAGGTTGGAAAGGATATCTACGTGATATGGCACTTGGCCTTTCTGGTGGTTTCTTTTATGCTCAAGGTTGAATAAAACACATGGTGCAGGTATTGGGGGTATGTGAAAGTCAGTGAGGTCTGAATGAGAGGAAGAAATCATTAATGCAAGAATTGGTTCAAATTACTGAGACTTTAAAGTCATGAGAGAAGTTCAAATGTGCCCTCTATTGAAGCAAAATATGACTAATGTTCTCTGATGGCCTATGTTTTAATGGAGAGGGAAAATTACATGAGTGTTTGGAAATAGCTATTTGAGATGATTAAAAATGCATTGTACATGCAAAGCAGCAGTCATTAATTGGTCCCCAAATGCTCTCTAGCAACAGGGATGTGCTGACAAAATAATATTTTCAGTAAATTATTAGTAATTTAGGAGTATAAATATTTGTAGAAGGAGCAGAAGTGGTACAAAACTTCATAACATTTATTTCTCCAGCAGTATAAAATTGAATGTGTATGATTTTGACACAAGTGCAGAAAAAGCAAAAATTTCATTTAAATTCCTTGGGGCAAAGGCCTCTTTAATGATATATTTTTCACTTCTGAATTATTCCACAATTTGTATTTTTTCCTGGTTCCTGCTTAACCTTCTCCTTAAGTTTCTCCCAAGTTCCTCTTCAAAGTTGTTATAACAATCCAGTGATGCACATTCACAGGACAAATTTAGTTTTGCTTAAGCAATGATATACTAAATATTGTTAATATAGAACTTTGGCCCCAGTTATTTAATGTGGCAAAATGACACGAAACATAAATTAACTATAGAAAACATTAACATTTGCAGGCATAATGAAAATTGCTGATTGTCCATTTCAGTAATGTTACTAAATGAATAAGAAGGTAATATTTCCTCCTGTATCTCTCCATATACAATTCAGTGAGTGAGGAAATCATATTTGTTCCCCTTTATAGAACTAGGACAGTTAAGGCTAAATTTGCATGTGTTTGTGTGTGCATAACTTTATTGTAAATCCCAGGATTTTGGTTCAAGTTACCATTTGGCCTTTCTTCATCAGAAAAACTCATTATTAGCACTCAATGGTTATTTTAAAACATACGTGATAAAAACAGTTCTTGTGACAAAAGATCATGGAAAAATGATGTAGTAACACAGTCTGCATTTTCCCACTTAAAGTTCCATGTATTATTTCCAAACCCATGTAGCCAACTCTGTTAAGCCTCTCACAGTAAGACTGATGCCAGTTTACACCAGCTGCGGATCTGGTCACAAAAGTTCAAATGTCACAACCGTTGCAGCCAATAAGCTACTCAGGCCAGGTCTCCACTGCAAACTGGTATCAGTGTAATGATATCGCTCGAAGGTGTTAAAAGTCCACATCCCTGAGCGGCGCCGTTATATCAGTCTAAGACCAGGTGTTGATAGTGCTATGTCAATGGGGGAGCTTCTCCTATCAACAAAGGCTGGGCTTGTTGCAGAGATGGGTAACTAAACTGATGGGAGAAGCTCTCCCCTGAGCATAACAGAGTCTTTACTCAAGTGCTGTGTTGGCATTGCTACAGCTGCACCATGTGGTTTAAGAGTTGACCTGCCCTCGCTATCTACTCAGCACAGCACCTTCCTCACCCTGATTTGCACTTTCTTACACTCATGGAATAAATATATTTGTTAGCCTTTAAAAGTGCCACCAGACTCCTTGTTTGTTTTGCCAAAAGGAGGCTATCCTAATTTCCATTCATGTCCCCTGGTCTTTAACTGCTTACAAATGGATCACATTCCCTTTCTCCCAACTGAAAGATAATTTTCTGTGGTAGCACAACCCTGTCAGATATGGTTGCTTGCTCACTATGTCACAGAAGCACTCAAAGGAATTCTGTATGTCATGCCCTAAAATGAAAGATCCTTTAATAAAAAAAAAAAAGTTATTGCTTTTTACATCCAAGTAAAAGAATCATCTACTCCAGAAGTTTCAAAACACAAGGTAATCTGTCCTCTCATTGATTCCTGTGTGCAATTCTTACATGGGCCTTAATATCTTCATGCAGCAGGCCATCCTTCTAAATGGCAATGGAGGGTTGTTCTACACTGATCAACACTGGAAGAAGCATGGAAACACAATGTAAATTTCTTCATTTGCCGACATTCCCCCTCCACACACACACCCCGTATCATTACATTTTTATTGACCTGAGTATCAGCAAAAGATCGGGACAAGTAGATACGTGGGTGGCAGGATTTTGTTTTCCTTTTTTAAAAGCCACTTAGTGCAGCTTGACTCAATGTTTTGAAAATCCATGGTAAATCATGCAAATAAAGATATTCGGAATATGGCACTGTGAGTAGTTTGGATTGCAATTCATGGCCACCTTAATAGCAGGTCTGAATCTGAGTCCTATTCTGGCCAGGTGATGAAAGCCTCCTGCAAGATGTTCAACTCCCATTCCAGATTCTTTATACTTTCCAGGATTGAACTTTAAATTCCCTGCATATTGTGCTGTTTATGCATCCCGGACAATGGGAATCTCCATTTAGAGTCAGTAAAGGTGCTATGCAATAACTGCTACAAGCACAGAAGGTGTGCTATTAAGATAGTAATAGGAACCAATTCTTGTGTTTTAGGACTGTACCCTAGTGGCATTGAATATCTCTCAGTCATCTTCATGTCCAAAATCCATTAGATTGCCCCCACCTAACAGGGATTTAGAAATTAACAATAAAAATGTGATTCATTTGCCAAACATCAAGAGTCAGGAATGATATTTGTTTAGGATCATGATTGTAGCTTTTACAATAGATTTGTTTCAAATCTGATGAGGAGGGAAAATGCAGTAGTTTACCAAGTTCACATCCTCTGTCCCTTTACCCCCCCAAACACACAATAACTCAACAACAGTTTTGATTTGGAATCCCAGTTTTAGCAAATCTTTAGCCTATAATGTGGAGCCAGTTTTTGTCTTCTATTTTTGGACTGTAAATTGTTTCTAAAAGTGGCTACAAAGACATGACGACAAGCAGCACAGAAGGGCCAGGTCTTGGTCTCTTTCACGCACATGCAGCTCCCCCTGTTATCTTCAAGGGAGCTTGTGCATGCATATGTGAGGATAGAATTTGGTCCTGTATAAAATTCAGATTGCTCTGCATTTCTAGCATCTGGACAAAAGGTAAATTACAGGGACTACGAATGCTGAAGTTTCTCTGCTTAGGTATTTTAGGAGCTCAAAAGGAAACAAGGTGGGGGGGAAGGGAGGAAGAAAAAACTTAAAAACACATTATAGTGTTTTCCTAATGCTAAGGGGAAATTATGCTTGATTAGAGAATGCTATTGAAACTTATTTGTAAACACATGATAAGACAAAGGCCTATTTTGTGTTTGTCTTTTTTATTTTTTGCAACAAGTGATTGAATTGCATTTTAGATGCAGTACACCGAGCAAGCAGTTTATTAGTTAAACAGTAAGTAATTCAAAGGCATTTGAGAGTGTTTTGTAGTTCTATATTCATACAAAAAATGAATTAAAGATACTCTGTGCATTTCTAATTCATTGGTTTCATGTTGAGTGGCAGAGAGAGGTACATAATGTTTAACCATTAACAATTGCTTTAGTCAAACATGAAATCTGGAGGCTTCTTTGAAAGAAAAGGTTCATTGCCAGCAATGCGTTTCTCTGTTTTAAAAACTGTCTTGGGGAATACTCTGTGCGTGCGTGCGTGCATGTGTGTGCGTGTGTATGTGTCTGTCTCAGAGAGAAGGGGAGAGCTGGGAATTGTAAAAAAAAAAATGTAAAGTAGAAAAGGACGTGTTTCTTAGATAAAGGACAAATACTGTAAAATTGTGTAAATGTCACTACTCATGTTTTTCATGTTGTGTGTAGAATAGTGTAAAATAGGCTTTCCAGCAGTGTTATCCTGTGAATTGTAATTTAAAAACAAGCCATGCATGGTCAAAGTTATTATTTACAGTTCCTTTTTCATTTGTTTGTTTTTCTCATTTTAGGTAAAGATATTTTGTTATATGTTAAATTTAATTGTCCATGAAACTGCTTTTTGTTTTTTCAGTTTTAATTCATAAATAACTTGAATTACTGTTTAAGAATTTACTACACACAAGCACTCCTTCATTTATATCCATCCTTAGGAAGCTTTGTCACTACATAAGAGTATAACCCTGGGGGATTTTCCTTTTTAACACACCCCTCTTTTGCCTCTGCCCCCCCCCCCCCATCCACCTCCTATCCCTCCCCATACTCTAAAAAATGCAGTCTTTCTTTTTTCTGTGCCATGCAGGGTCAACATGGCCTCAGATCTGTGTCCAAAATTTCTTGATATAAGTAGAAACAAATCTCACCTCTACAGAGTTATGTAAACACATCTTGCAATAAAGCTTTATGAAGCATTTTCTGTGTTGGTTGCTGATTTCGTTGATGTGTCCAGCTCCTGGGATCTCCACTGATTACTTTTTTTAAAATTTTGAATTCTTTACACGTCCCTGAAGCTACTGCACAAGCAACAAAATAGCCATTGTTAAACCATCTCAGCAGCCTGGCAATGAAAAGCTAGCCTTTTACCTCTGCTTTCGCTGATTGAGCCAAATGTGTAATCCTGAGTGAAGTGTGTGTGTGTGTGTTCAGTTCTCAAGGATTATAGTAATCTAATTCTGAAATCCCCACCAAACACGATGCGATGCTGCTTTCATGCCATTAGCTGGCAGTTGATGAATTTTTAACTTTTGGCTTTAATCAGTCCATGCAACCAGAGCCTTGTACAAAGGGTACCTAGTTTGTAAATGCGAATCTCTGACTCCTCTGCACTCAGGTGAGCGTCTGTCTGTCTGGATAAAATCACTTGGAACTCCTGAAACTCCTGCATAGGGAGCCCATGTTCATAGTAGTAAAAATGGACACTGGGGGTGTAAAAACATGAGAGATGCCTTTTAACTCATTCAACAGGTGTTTCATACGTCACACTGGAACCTAAGCTCTGGGTGACAACTGCATGTGCACAGCAGGACAGTGCCCCTATTTACTGTGTGTTTCAACAATGTTGATGCAACAGGACTTTTGGGAGGGACATAGTAGAAAAGTGATAACTATTTAACCCTACTAAATAAGTGCACTGGAATGACTGATGCAGTAGATGCTGCCTCTGTGTTAGGTTGTCAGACACTATGACAAACTCCTGTTATTTTTACTGTTAATTAATATGCAGAAAGGTGAAGAACTTTGATTTTTGGCCCAATTGCTGTAATAAGCTACCTAAAAATATTTCCTCTTTTCCAGTATGTGTAAGGAAAACTTATGTTGCTGAGTTCAAAGATAGTTAAACACTTATTTGTGGCAGCGCCTTGATGCTTAACTATATTGACAAAGAGTTTAGCAGATGATTTTCACACATCACTAGTCAGCCCTTGGGGGTGATAGAAGTTGCCATCTATATAACACTTTCTAAGGAAAACAGTGACTTACTCCTTTCTAGATGTTTTTCCCAATAATTTCATATTTTAAAAAAAGTTCCCATGGGATCTATAGGTATCTCTTAAAATGCTGCTTAGCATTCCAGTTGAGCTGTTGTAAAGTCTAGAGGATAGAAGGCTACTAGCCAGAAATGTGGTAATGCTTTTTCAAATAAATACATAAAACACGTTTATTGGCCAGACACTTTTCTATCACAGTATATCCATTAGCAATCCTAAATTCCAGATGTGCAATGGCAACACATACATGGGTTTTTTCAGACTCAATACTCAGTCAGAATTCCTGTGTGTGTGTGTGTGTGTGTGTGTGTGTGTGTGTGTGTGTGTGTGT
>ML682059.1:4395883-4420480 GCA_007922195.1 Podocnemis expansa
GTGTGTGTGTGTGTGTGTGTGTGTGTGTGTGTGTGTGTGTGTGTGTGAGAGAGAGAGAGAGAGAGAGAGAGAGAGAGAGAGAGAGAGAGAGAGAGAGTCACAGGGAAGCCTCTGGACTACAGTCAGAGAACAAATATGTCTAAAGCTCACCCACTGCACAGCTGCGTGCGGTAGGTTGTAGCCCAGGAGTAACCAATTATTTTTTGTCAGTGTCCAAATTTCTTGGTCAAAGTCCAGCCTCAAGAGAAACTAATTTAAAAAATAACAACAATAATGACAATAATATATAAATAAAAAGATTTTGCTATCCATTCAAAAGCATCTGGCAGTCTAGAATTGGCCGGTGGGCCACTATTGACTACTCTTCCATAATAGTTTCATCCTGACAATCACAAATTGGATAATGATCTCTTTCCATATTATAATAGTCCCACATTTTCTTATGGGAATATAGTTTGGAAAAGAGGAAGACTCCTTTCTCTCCTGAAATCATTATCTCTAGTTAATTTCTTTGTATGAAATAAGGCATAACTAACTGCTATATTGTATTATGCCGCAATTCAGTGAGACAAACCTCTGCTGGGAACTCCTGAATGGAAAAAATCCACCAAAGATGTAGTGCTGTTGGAGACGGCCCCCCCATCCTAGCTTTTCCTGAAGTGGATAGGAACAGGACGACAATCTGTCTTTAAAGCAGTATGATGTGTTTTAAGAATTACCACATCTCTGCCAACATTCAAATAGAATTTTTTTCCTTTCTGCCATTCTTTTCCTTTCTCCATTCCACTGGATTCTCCTTTGCCTTGCCAGTGCTATAGAGATGGGACCTTCTACTTTATCGTTGGGTGTCCAACTTTGAGACGTCTTAATTTTTCAGAGGAGGGAGGCCAGCACTTCTGACTGTCTGGCCTCTGTAACCGTGTATAGTTGGACACCTAAAATCACCAAACGCTTTAGGAAATTCAGACCATTCTCTGGAAGACTTAAGTCTGATGCCACAGGTAACCAGAAATACCCTAGGTGCACATTATAAGCCTGTATGAAGGGCCATTCGATGAAATTTTAGATCTGAATGCTGTTGCCACATCCAACAATAACAGCAAGGTGAAAATTATCTTTTTTTAAAAAGTGATGAAATATTCAAATGCTTGAATGAGACCTCAAAAACTAGTCCCCTCTATAACCTTATGCAGTCTTCCCCTAAATATGTAAAGGCAGACTAAAATAATCTTGGCAAGATCTAATGAAGGAAAAGGATTGTTAAAATGAGGCTCTGTATATCTTTTTAACAACCTTTTCCCCCACATAAAATTGTGGAAAATTATTGACCTCATAGCACAGTCAAAAAAGCAATTCTTGCTAAATGCCAAGATATTATATCAACATTTGAATAAGAACTAGACTGTCCTCACATAGGTTTTAAAATCTGTTTGGCTGGAACATTTCACAAGTATGCTGTATTAATTAAAAGGAAGAATGAAGTTATTCAAGATAATAAAAAAATCTAAAGGATAAATGCAGCAACCATAATCTTAAATGTATTTAGCTATGTGTACAGTGATAAGGAGGTATAGCAAATATCACAGAGTGATCACTACAGCCAAATTAGAAAAGGCCTGATGGAATAATACTGACATCAATGGAAAGGCTCCTGTTGATGTCTTTGGGTGTTGAATAAGGCCCCAAAAGGATAGCTTCTGTTGTTTGCTGTTAACAAATGAGCCTGCTGATGGTTTTGGAATATGTCTCTGATGAAAAGTGATATCACTCCATCAGTTTTTAGCCCCCCATTAAATTCATTGGAGGAATTCTCCTTAACTTCCTGATGATACAATATGGCCCAAAAGCTAGCACTGAAACCATATTCCCAATACAAAACATCCCTATGTTAAAAAAAAGAGTTCAGTTTACAAGTGTGTTTAGTGGAATTCAACTAACGCCCCAAAACAATACGCTATTGAGCAACAATTCTACATCTTTTATGAAACCCAACCATTAGAGCATCTGAAAATGAAATAGTTTATGGAATACCATGGCCATATAATCTTCCATAATTTACTACTATCCCATCCAGCAGTTTTAGCTTTGTCATTTTGTCTTGCTCTGAGATGGAAATATACTGTTGCATGTATACAATTAATTTATATAGCTTTTAACATTTCATAAACATTGCCAAGGAAATCCTCTGGGTCATTACCTTTTGTGCTGTAGTTTCACACAGTGTGAGGTACTGGAGAATAGTTTTTAGAACCAGAATGGTTGACTGGTTTGGTGTTATGGAAGGCTTAATTAACTGGCGGTGCGTGTTTATGTAAGTGTATTTAGATGCTGGAAGTTTGTGTTTCTAACTATACAGCATAACTAGTAATGTCATTTTTGTTAGTGGTATAGAGTGTTGGCAACAGACCCCTTCAATGGACAAGTGGATTTTATGATCACCTAATAAGGTGTTATTGACCTATGTGCATAATCCTGAAAATGGAAAGAATGACCCTATAGTCATATGGATGACATGAAGTGGTGAGTGAAGGAGTTTGTGTGCCCCACTCCAAAGTGTTGTGATTCATTAACTATATCCTATTCTAGCAAGTTTACACTCTAAAACACATGAGAACAAGGAGATGGATATTTGCACACAAGGTGAAGAGTTGGCACAGCTTTGTAAGCTGCAAGTATTGGTTTGTTTTGTTGTCACTTATTTTCAGCCTGGGTCTAGAGTTTGGTTGTGGAGAAAGGCCAGAAATGAGGACATTAGTGGGTATGTCCACACACACTCCTTATTTCGAAACAACAGAGGTTGTTTCGAAATAAGGAATGGCATGGCCACACGACGCATGGCCATTTCGAAAGAAGCAAACCGCTTCTTTCGAAATGGCCGTGGTCTTTGCGAAATAACTTAAACCTCGTTACCTTTCAAAACGGCGTTGTCCCGAAACGGTTGTTTCGAAATAACGCCAATGGGACATGCCGTTTCAAAACAACGGTTGTTTCGAAACGAGTTGTTTCGAAACAACCGTTGTAGTGGCCGTGTTATTTCGAAACAACCGTTGTTTCGAAATAACCGGCTGACCTTCCTCCCAGGGTGCACAGCACCCTGGGGGAACTTCCTGCTAGGGCGTGCCTGTTAGGCTGCGTGGCAGGGAGGCAGCTAGCAGGCAGCCATGGCCCAGCAGGCAGCTCCCTCAGCCGCAGGCCGCCGGAGGGCGCCCGTGTGGACCCGGGAGGACGTGTCCTGCCTCCTGGGCATCTGGCGGCAGCCAGACATAGTGGAGCGGTTCCAGGCCAGCCACCGGAACCCTGACATCTATGAGGACGTCGCATCCGCGATGTCCCAGGCCGGGCACCCCAGGACCACAGAACAGGTGCGGAGCAAAATAAAATCACTCCGCCAGGAGTATGCCCGCACCCGGGATGCCCGGGCACTGGAGGGGCCTGGCAGCCAGGCCACGTGCCCATTTTACGAGGCCCTGGATGAATTCCTGGGCACACAGCCCAGCGGTGCCCCCACTGCATCCATTGACACCTCTGGGGGGCATCAGAGCCCACCATCAGGCCTGGAGGCAGCCTCCTCTGACGTCTCCGTCGGGGGACCACCAGCCGCACCACCAACAGCGGCGGAGGCGAGCCCCACGACCCCGGAGCTGTTCAGACCCATGGAGGCAGACAGCAGCACTGAGGAGCAGGGGCCCACCACCGCCCCAGGCTCCGAGTCAGACCCCGGGACAGCTCGGCGGACCTCTGGAGCCCCCGTGGGTAAGTACACCCCCCCACACGGGGGCACACAGGGCTGGGCCTGTCCAGCAGGTCCCGGGACGGGTGGAGGCCAGGGCCAGGCACCGGGGCGGATAGGGCCCAGGGTTCGTGGGCACAGAGGGGCCCCCTGGCCACGGGGCCCACAGACACAGGTGTCACTGGGGAAAAAGGCCCTTGTGTGCCGGAGGGTGGTGACCAGGGACTGGCTGGGAAAGATGCAGCAGCATCTTCCGTGGGGTGGACAGCAGGCAGGGCACACCACTGGCAAGTGGCCTCGGGAGACCTCAAGTGCAAGGCATGGCTGGGTCCAGTTCACCCTTGTGGGCACCACAAGCATGTGTGCCTCCAGGGTACGGGTCCCAGATGTCTGGCAAAAGGAGACCATGGTCTCCTTTCCTGTGCTCTGTTCTTCTTGTTATCCTCCCATTCTCTGTCTGGCAGGCAGGTCACAATAGGGGGGTTTGTCAGGCTTTTTCCCAGAGGGGCTGACGGATCCTGGACTGCCAGAGTATACCGATTTATTTGGGTAACTGTCCCAGGGCGCCGTAAACCCTGATGACTACCTCGGCCAGACAACCGTCTTGCCCAGGGTCCTCCAATGTCCTCTGTCGGGTACCATCCCGGCCTCCTTCCGAGGCTTTGGGGGCCAGGAGTCCTACCCCAGGGCAATGTCCCACGGGATCTTGGGACCCTGACAGTCAGGGCAGAGGTGTGTGCTGCAGACAGGTGCACACAGATGGGACCAGCAGGCGGCAGGGGCTAACTGTGTTTTTTGCGTCCCTGCAGCACGTCGCAGAGCCCCTCCCCGAGGGCCGGCACCCACGCCCGGACCCCACCGCCGAAGCCCCAGGACACCGCGGCGACAGCGGAGGGCCCCCAGGACCCGCAGTGAGCTCCTGGAGAGCCTGGAGGAGCTCGGGCGGGACATGCATGCCGCCACCCAGGCCTGGCGGCGTGAGCAGGCTCAGCGGCAGGCAGCTGGGCTCCGTGCCCTCGAGCGCCTCGCAGGCACGGAGGACAGGGCAGCGAGGGCATTGGAGGGCCTGGCCGTGGAGCTCCCAGCTGCCATCCGGGAACAGGCTGCAGCCATCCGCCAGCTGGCGGAGAGCCTGGCTCCCCGACGGCGCCGGGACACCTCCCCGCCCCAGCAGGGACAGTGGGCAGAGGGCAGCCGTGGCCGCAGGCGGGGCATGCCACCCCCCCCGGACCCTCCCACAGGCGCTGCCTAACCCCCCCCCCCGCCCCAGGACCTCTTCACCCCACTCCCCCTGCCAAGTTCATGTTCCCTCCCCAAGTCCCCTCCCAAGTCCCCTTCCAAGTTCATGTTCCCTCCTCAAGTCCCCTCCCAAGTCCCCTGCCAAGTTCATGTTCCCTCCCCCGGACCCCCCCAGATTGCCCTGTCCCATATCACCCCCATCCCTTCCCTGATTGTGAATGTAAATAAACCCCTGGACAGTTATTCATGGTTGTCTGTGTTTTTATTGGGGGGGGGGGTTGACAGTGTGGGTGGATGGGTGCAGGCTGGCTGTGGGTGGACGGGGGGAGATGGTGGTTTGGTGCAGGGCAGGGCTGGTCCTCAGTCTTCCTCCGCGGCGAAGCTGCACCGGAGGGCATCACGGATGGCAAGGGCTTGTGCCGATGGCTGCTCCTGAGTTGGCCGGGACCTTGGCTGTTCATACTCCCTGGCAAAGGCCTGGACCTCAGCCTCCCATGCGAGTGCGATGGGTTCCCCCTGCTGTTCACAAAAGTTGTGCAGCACTGCACATGCCGCGATGGCTTGTGGCAGGCTGCGTTCAGCGAGGTGGAGGCGGGTGAGCAGGCACCTCCACCGGGCCTTGAGGCGTCCGAAGGCCCGCTCGACCACCTGTCGACAGCGGGCCAGGCGGCGATTGAACAGCTGCCGGCTGGGGTCAAGTGGCCCGGCGTATGGTCGCATTAGCCAGGGCCACAGGGGGTAGGCCGCGTCGGCCACTATAAGAACGGGCACCTCTACGCCCCCAAGGTGGATGGTGTGAGGGGGGAAGTGGGTGCCCGCCTCCATGCCCCGGTACAGGGCAGAGTTGCGGAGGACCCTGGCGTCATGGGCCCTCCCTGGCCATCCTACGTAGCAGTCCTGGAACCGGCCCTGGTGGTCCACAAGGGCCTGCATAATGACTGAATGGTACCCCTTTCGGTTGCGGTACACCGCAGCCCTGTGCTCCGGGGCACGCACAGGAATATGGGTGGTATCCAAGATGCCGGCACAGTTCGGAAAGCCAAGGGTGGCCATCCCAGGCATGGTGCCCTGCAGGTCCCCGCGCCTCACCAGGCGCCGTAGGAGGACCCGATTGATGGCCCTGGTGACCTCGAGGACGATGGCGCCGGTGGTGGACCTCCCGACGCCGAACAGGTGCGCCACTGCCCTGTGGGACTCCGGGGTGGCCAGCTTCCACAGGGCGATGGCCACTCGTTTGTCCACCGGGACAGCAGGCCTCATGGGGGTGTCCCTGTGGCACAGGTGTGGGGCGAGTTCGGTCACCAGGCGGGTGAAGCTGGCCCTGCTCATTCTGAAGTTCTGGCGCCAGAGGTCGTCGCCCCAGGTGCGCAGGACGACCCTGTCCCACCAGTCGACGCTGGTCTCATGCGCCCACATGCGGCGGGGCACAGGGAGGGGCAGAGGCAGTAGCTGAGGCCTGAGGATGAGGTGGATGTAGTCCTCAGGTAGAGGCCAGTCCTCCTCGGGGGCTACGAACAGCGTCTCCCAGAGGTGCTGGAGCCCCTCGATGCGCGCCGAGGGGTCGGGTGCTGGACGGCGCTGTCTAGGCAGCCGAGCACTGTCCATGGCTTGCAGCATGCTGCTAGCGTTGGTGGACAGCGAAGTGAGGTCAGGGCCAGCTTTTATGTGATTGGCTACCAACATGGCCACCGATGTGGCCCAGGGAGGCGGCCATGTTGCCACACCTCCCATGCTGCACTGCCCCTGGGTCGAAATAGCAAGTCCACACTGTGGAAACGCTATTTCGATTCCCGTTTTTGGCTTATTTCGCATACACCGTTTTGTTATTTCGAAACAAGTTATTTCGATATAACGGGTTATATCGAAATAAGTCATATCGAAATAGCTTCTTTCGAAATAACAAAACCGTGTGTAGACATAGCCAGTAAGAATAAGGGAGGAGGAAATGGAAGGAAGGGGGCAGAGGAACGGTCACAGATTACTACATGACTAGTTATACAGCGCGGTGGACCTTATATGTGTCTTGGAAGAAGTGCATCTTAAGGAGATAGTAGAAAGAAAATGTAAGCAAAAGGCTGTTCAGATCAGAGGTGGAGGCAGCCCCTGCTTTCTGACCGGGCCCCTGACTCTCCAGGATGGGCCTGGCTAGACCTGCCTCTGGTCATATGACCAGACGCTTTCTGTTGATGGTCCAGTTGCCTAGCTTAGCAACTGGAACATCAAGACGGGGAGAGGCAGCCCAGCCCCTACGGCAGCAAGGCAGGCGCTGCGTGGGCAGAGAGCAGCCCACGCTCAACCATCTGTTTACAGCGCCACTGGTCACGGCCATCTGCTGACCACTCTGCTGTCATGGCAGTCAAGCTTGCGCAGGTGGGGGTGGGTGGGCCTGCTGGCCACCCAGATGGACCTGTGCTCACACAGGCCCACCTGTAGCTACGTCTGTGGTTCAGATTTGATCAGAATTTTTCTGGGAGAAGGCCGATCAGTGTTAAAGGCAGGAGTTGACCATAGGACAATATAGGCTGGAGTTCCTGGCTGAGCGAAGGTGGAAGCTTGGGCTGTTTCTCTGCCTGGCCTAAAGAGGGGTCTACTGGCTCATGTTAATCTTGCTGCTGACATCTTTACTCTGGCAGTTGATGGAAATGATTGCTCAATGGTTACTAGATAAACAGCACTCTGTGGCTTACTCTTCCCTGCCCCTCCTTTTCCTGGAGCAGAAGAAATGTTTCCTGTGTGGAGCACCCTCAGACTGCAGCTTCATAAACCAATTGATACCCTGCCTATAATGTGGGTTTGATGCTGATGACCTGCCATAGCAGCTACGGATGGGGAACAAAAGCAAGGTGGAAATTATCAGAATGAGTGACAGCATGGCAGATCACTTCCAGTCGCTCCAATCTGAGTAATGCAGGAGAGAGGCCTGTGATTTTAAGGGACCACACAGCTAGCCATCTTACTGAGAAAGCTGGCCACGTTACCGAGAAAGCTGGCTTCATTTTCTTTAGGGCTTTTGAGCTATAGCCATTCATATCCACAGCTAAGTCAATTTTTCATGGCTCTGCCACAGAGGTTTAGTGAATCTGCAGCAACTGAACTTGAAAATACAACAGGATACACATTTGGTTACTGAATGTGGTACAATGGGCTCTTGGCAGTAAGTTAATTGGTCACCTTCCAAGGAGCTCTCAGAAATATCACTGACAAAAAACTTGGTTTAGACTTGAGATTATTGAATCACTTGTGTATCACTCTTTGTCCCCAGTGATGAAAAATACTCTTCTTTTTTTTACACTGTTCAGACCAGTGAGTAAATCTAAACTAATGCAGTTCATCCCCATGCCCAGCTTATCAGGGAAACAAAAACGATAGAAGTTAATTGGTAAGGTAGTCTTCACACTTAGACTTTTTGGCAGCTTGGTTTTTCCTCCCCAGAAATGCAAAAGGGGGAATTGGGGAAGGGGGTTAGAAAAAAATTGGATTATTTCAGTGCAGAATATCAAATGATTGCCTTTTTCCCTTGTCCACTCCCCTGCATAACAATCACAATTTACAAAATGGATCAAAAGATGCTTTTAAAAGAGCCTAGTGGGAAAGACAAGTCATTTAACCCTGCACCATTCACTTTATACTTTTAGCATGTTGAGAGACCATCATGGAACAAATAACTAAGCACTCAAAGGCCACAGAGATGAGGGCCATATCAGTACATAATGTAAGAAGGCTTGTGAGCATTTTAAGGTGATTTTTCTGCCAACAAAATGGTAGAGCTCAAAAGAAATGCAATAGACCAGATCTTTGCAATTTTCTTTCTGAGCCTTGTGAAAGAATTTTTCTCTTCTACAAGAGTCAAAGAGCAAAGAGAAGAATACCCATAAAAAAAGTTTCTTCTTAATTCTGGCTGGCTAGTGGTTAGCTTATATTCTGAAGTACAAAGGCTTGCACGTCTTAGAATTTTTTCTCCTTGTCTGTGTAATTATGGAGGTTCTGGTCATTCATATAAATGTCTAATTGTCTTTGAATTGACCTAAGCTACTGGTCTCAATGATATCTTGTGGCAATGAGTTCTACTGGGTCATTGTGTAAATCACATTTTCACTTACCCTCTCTGTCATACCTAAGTGCTGATCATTCAGTAAGACTCCAAGGCTATGTCCACACATACATCATTATTTCAAAATAACCCATTTTGAAATGAGTTATTTCAAAATAAAGTTCTTATTTTGAAATAAGTTAATTCAAATTAACAGTTTATTAATTCGAATTAAGGGAAAGCTTGCTTTTGAAATAGCCATTGTTCCGAAATGGTCATTTGGACATGTTGTTTTGAAACAGTTGTTTTGAAACAATTGTGTTGTTTTGAAACAATATGTCTGAACGCCGTTGTTTCAAAACAATCATTTTGAAACACTGGCTATTTCGATTAGATGCGAGGTTTGATGGTTTTGAAATAACGGTGCATCGTGTGGATGTGCCGCTTCTTATTTCAAAACAACCTCTGTTGTTTCGAAATAAGAAGTCTGTGTGGACATACCCCAAATCATTAAATTAGGCATGAACTTGAAGTAGTCCCCGTATGCTGACTTAGTTCATCTCAACTTTCCAAACTACTGCACCCCTTTCAGGAGTCTGCTGTGGCTTGCACACCCCAAGGTTCACCTTACTTAAAAAGTATTTGCTTACAAAATGAGACATAAATTGCAGAAGTCATACCCCACACTATTAATGAAAAATTGCATCCTTTCTCATTTTTGCCTCATAATTGTACAATAAATGTACTGGAATACGTATACCCCTAATTGAGAACCACTGACTGGGAACCATTGATTAAGAATGGTTACAGACAATAATATCTGAGGTACCTGAGTTTTCATCTGGATTTAAACAAGGAGATAGATGCAGCATCGGAAATCCCATTGGGTTGCAAATGTTTATGTTCTACATTGAACACTCTAATGTGGAAAATGTGCAAAACTTCACATTGTAAATTAAAATTAATATGAATGGCTTCACACCTTTCTCTAGCCCAAGGGCTGGCAACATTTGCTAGCCTCATTCCACCCTCACTGCCACCCCCTTAGCAGGTGGCAGGGGTGGGGCCCAGGGTGGCAAGAACCACGTGCATGGTGGCTCCTGTTGGCCCTGCCCACACCAGCAGGGTTTGGGGCAGCAAGAGCTGCATGCATGGTGGCTCCTGCTGGCTGTGTCCCCACCCCACTCCCAGCAGGGCCTGGGTAGCAAGAGCCATGCATGTGGCAGCTCCTGCTTGGGAAGAACAGCCACAGGGCCAGGAGACCTGCATGCTGCTCTGAATGGGCAACCGTGCCATGTTTGGCACATTTGCCTGAGGTTGCAAACCCCTGGCCTAGCCTTTGGAATGGTTTTCTTTTTTATCAAAGTCTCCTTACTTCTTGCAGTATCTCAGAAAAATTTTCAATTAAAAATTTTGGTTGACTGAGTAGTAGGGAGTGTGAATAGCTATGTGACAAGATGGTTGTACTTGTGAAAGGCTAGAGATTTTGGAAAGTACAACTGATTAAAACCTGTTTCTCGACTGCAGGCCAACAGAACACTAAAACAAACAAGGAGTCCCATGGCACTTTTAAAAACTAACAAATTTATTTAACACATAAGCTATAAATGTTTTGTCTTTAAATGGGCCACAGGACTCCTTGTTTGTTTTTCTGAAATAGACTGAAATGGCTGCCCCTCTGGAACTTGTCACCATGCAGAACACTACAGAATGCTTGGAATTTGGATTTTTTTTTTTTTTGGTAAGCATTTCTTTTGTGAAAATGGAAAAGAACAAATCTAGGATTTTCTACCCTGGAATCCAGAGTGGTGATTAGAAGGAGGATGATACAATGGGCTGGGAAGCCACAATCAGAAACATCTCCACCTAGCAAATGGCATTAGACCACAGTGAAACATGAAGTGAAAACAACTTTATATAGATTAATGTGGTAGCTATGAAATTACACTGAAAAGTTTTACTTTCATTTGGATAATTCAGCACCCAGGAAATTTTTAAAACAAAAGGCAAATTTGCATGATTGTGTGCACAAGGATTACTTTACTCACACCTAAAGTGGTATTAAAATTTAGTTGCTCTTTTAGGCTAGGAAAAGTTTCAAGATAGACTTTTAATATGTGGCCACAACAAATGAGTTCTCCAGTTGAACTGGTACAACATGGAAAAATGTAGGCAATTAAACTATGTCTACATTAGGAAAAATTAGTTTGAATTTGTTAGTACAAGCTAGTTAGTTTGAACTAACCTCAAACTTATTCATTTGAATTAACAATGTGGATTAGTTCAACCTAACATCAGTTTGAATTTAGTCCACTTTGTTAATTCGAACTAACTACCCTTACTTCGAACTTATTAAGTCCAAACTAAGGATTAGTCTGTGGTTATGTCGATACTGACAGTGGCAAAATCGCTGCTATCAGCCTGATGTTCTGAGAGTGCATAGCTGCAAGTCTGAACTCATTGCTGTGCTTCCAGAAGTCAGCACTGGACGTCCTGGCACCCAGGAGCAATGTTCCCTCTAATTTTTTGTAGGCTGTGTGCAGAAAAAATTTCTTTTGTGCAGATTTTCAGAGCTGGTGTGCAAAGTTGTGTGGCCTCCAGTGCGTGTGGTCCAACTTGTGAGCCCAATGAAGCAAATGTGTAGGATGCAAGTAATATATTAACTTTATTTTGATATGGTGATGGAAATGATATGATAAAGTACAAAACCTTATCTGAAACATGCTACTTGAAGCAGATTTCTTAAAGTAGCATAAAAATATTTGCACTGTTGAATTTTTTTGTGCATGCTTTATTTTGCTGTGTGCACAGGGTTCACAACCTGTGTGCGTGCGCACATGCGCATAGCTTAGAGGGAACATAGCCCAGGAGATGTAGGGATTTGCAATTGGCTTTCCCCAGTGTGTCCCAGTGGCTTAGGAAGTCACAAGCATTTATGTAAGACATTTTACATACCTTGTGTAAATGCCGGTTGACTGCTGCCGAAAAGAGCCCTAAGTGTAGCCTAGGGCCTAGTCTCCACTGTACTTAGTTTGAACTAACAATCAAACTAAGTGCTTAGTTCAAACTAACTGGCAGTAGTTACTAGTTCGAACCAAGCGTTCATTAGTTTGAATTAAGGAATTCCTTAGTTCAAACTAATGAAAGGCTAGTGTAGACGGTGCTAAGTCAGTTCAAATTAAGCCTCCGTAATTCGAGCTAACTTGCCAGTGTAGACATAGCCTTAATAATTTAGATTGTTGTTTCGCAGGCCTGGGAGCAACGTTCTTACCTCAGTCTTGCATGAAGGGCTGCAGGATCCTTCTCAGTTAAAAGACCATAAAAGTAAAATTGTCTGACACTGTTCTTTTTTCAGTATTAAAAAAAGTAAATAATTTCCGAAGACACAGAGGATTAAGATCCTTATTCAGTTCCAATTCTTCAAGCCAATTGACTTCAAAATTTGGCTTTACAACCTTATTCCACAATTCTGAAGTAACATTTTCTTAGACTGTCATTCTACAAATTGAAATTTGACCTAGCAACCAAAAGAAAGGATTCCTTTCTTCTGATGTGCATCACGTTAGACCTTTTTCTGTTTTCTCTGTTAGACCTTAAAATATATTTTGGAGATAAACATTTTCCTGTGTAAAAGTCTAGTCATAGTAACTAATCTAGTGTCTGACACTACAATCACCACACGACTGCAATGTAAAATGGGACCTCATGAATTTGTTCTCATAACAGTGCAACTCTGGGAAAAGTGGTAATGTCTGCTTACTCTCAAGAGAACATTTTTAGTTTCTTCTTCTAAGACTATCAAAAGTGGCTGACTAATGAACATTTTTCATTGCAAGTTTTTCCTCTGAAGATTCCTTCTTGGCAAAAAAACAAAACAAAAAACCCTTTTGATTTGTATAGGGTAACCATTAATAATAAAAAATTAACATGCCATGTGGCTGTGTTTAGTGTTTTTGATCCTTAATAATAGTTCTGCCTTGATTTCAACCTGTGACCTATGTGTCTAAGCCTTTTGGGGCAGAGTAGTGTGTCTGTAAGACGACTGCTTGTTGGTATATGTGTTCAAAGTCTTTACTGATACTTGGCAGAAACACCACCATCCACAGATTCAGAAAGAACTTTTGACTGTAGTTTCTGGCCATGACAAACATCATGAATATATTATTGCCCAGAGGATAATGGAAGTTGAAGTAGACCATGAGCCTTTGGAGGCCATTTTTTTTTAATTTAATTAAAGTTTTGTATCCATTCTTTATGAGTTTGCAAAGTTTGTGTACAAGCTGCAAAAACACTCACAGCTAGTTAAATATAAGCCTGGTGCATAATGGACTCATTATTGCTGATGTTTTATTTAAAGTTGTCATGCCTAGTATAATTTTCTTTTAATAAATGTGATCAAGGATTTCGTGTTTAATTTTATGCCAGTTGAACTGGGATGAAGTGAAGCAAGCAATTCAGGCACATGTTGTCTAACAGACACATGAAAAATTGTGATTTAAGTGGCCTGAAAAGGGCTCTGTGGTTACAGATGATGTCACGGGGCAGTAATTATACCTTGTTTGATGAGAACAAAGATATTATGCTATTCAGTGATGGGTGAAAAGTCTCAAATAGTTTTAAAATGGCCACCCAGATAAAGTGCTTTGTAGCAATGAGCACAAACCAAATTGTATGAAAAAGTCCCTTGTGCCTTACGCTCTGGAATGGCCATGGTTCAGTGCCATTGAGAGATGATCATCTGCAATACAAAGTAGTGATTACTTAATTCTACTTTATTACTCTTTGTTTTTAGTTAGCATGTTACAAAATTATTGGTGACTAGCACCTGGGATGAATTAAAATTCTTCTTTATGGCTACTTTAATATTACAGTTTGATGGATGATGATTTATTTAGAGGAGTACCATCTAGGAGCTGTAATCACGGGTCAAGGCCTACTTGTGCAAGGCACTCTTCAGGTGAATATACCAAAGATAGTTTGTGCCCCAGAGAGCTCTCCAATCTAACATCCTGGATTGTGTCACAAGGCACCAGCCAAGCACCAGGTACCTTTACCCACCCAAGATGTGCTATGATGTCCTGGAAATGAACAACGTGAAGTCTCTTACTGTTAGAGAAAGTATTTGGGTAAAACAATATTGAAAGCCAGTATGAAAGCCAAATGACAAAGAAATGTGGATCAGTGATTAGATGTTTTGCTCTAACTTCTTACCCTACCAATATTTTCAGGGTTTTCGGACTTGTACATCTCATATCAGCCTCCATCGAGTCCATTCCTAGCTCAAGAAAGCACTGTTGTACTCTATTGCACCATGTATAGTTTACGTCATTGAACTCTGGTGCACCAGCAAATTCTGTTTTCTCTTTATATTGTATTGTCACAAGTTGTACATAAATTGATAGAGCTTAAGGCCAGAAGAATACATCAGATCTAGTCTGACCATCTGTATATCAAAACCATTAAATTTCACCCAGTTACTCGTGTACTGAGCCCAATGACTGAGACTAAAACATAATTTGTGGTTTGGCTAAGGCATATTTTGCAGTTAGACATCCAGGTTTGATTTGTATGACTTTGGCTTCAGTCCTCAAATCAGTTTGCAGCTGTTTGCTGCAAGGTCTCTGGTTTTTCCAACACCATTTTTAGAATCTGAGTACCAGAACTAGAGCCAAAGTTTAGGCTCACTAAAGTTATATAGAAAGGTAGCATCAGTTCCCTACTCTTGTTTTTTTAAGAGCTCATTGGGAATTTTCCTGCTAAGCTCTTTCTTTCTTTCTTTCTTTCTTTCTTTCAGCAAAATGCCAATTTGTCAAAAACCAAAACTGTGTTCAGGAAAGTATCAGTTCTGACCAACTTCCCAAACTGGAACAACAAAAGTGAAATTCTCAAAAACATGCCATGCTAACATTTATAAAGTGAAACGTTTCACTCTGTGGTTCAACAAGACTTTTCATTTTGAAATTTTAGTTAATTTATACGAAAGCAATGTGCTGTCAAAGTTGAAACAAAGCATTTTGATTAACCTGATCCAAAAATATGTTTGGTTTATCAGTGTATGAACACTTTCAAAACTTTGACTTTTTATTCTGCTTCAGGAAGGCAAAAGGTTTTGAAACTTTGACTTTTTATTCTGCTTCAGGAAGGCAAAGGATTTTGAAATCTCAAAACTTCTTGCAAGATAGGAAAACGATTTCCCATCTCAGTCTACTGTTTATTCACCCCAGGATTACATTCACCCTTTTTGTCATAGCATCACACTAGAAGCCCGTCTTCAATTTCTCGGCCCATATGACACCTAAATCTCTTCCCAGTGACTGTTTTCCAGAATACAGTCCCCATTCTGTAGATGTGGCCTGCATTTCTTGTTCTTAGATGTATAACTTTGTATTCAGATGTATTCAAACACATTTTGTTTGAAAGGAGCTAGGTAAACAAGCAATCTAGATGGCTTTGTATGACTATCCTTACCACTACACCAATTTTTGTGTTGTATGCAAATTTTATCCACAAAGTTATTCATATTTATTTCCAGTTCATTGATGAAAAATACTGAATAACATCAGGTCTAGCTCTTATCCCTGTGAAACACAAGTAGAAGCACCCCCCCACACACACACACACACACTACTTTTATAGCTCTGTCAGTCAGTCATTTCTTAACCCATTTACTGTGTAATACATTGACATTGTATAGATCAAATATTATGCAGTACTAAGTCAAATAACTTAATGAAATCTGTTACCTTTAGCAACCAAACTAGCAATCTTAAAGAATAAAATCAGATTTGTTTGGCCAGACTTAATTTTTCATAAAACCATTTTAACTGGCTTTAATTATATTCCTGCCTTTAATTCTTTCTCCTTTGAATCTTGTATCAGCTTTTCCATTATTTTGTTTGGGACTGACGTCAGGTTAACCAGCTTGTAATTACTGGAATCATTCTTCTTGCCCATTTTGAATACTGCCACAACATTAACATTATTCTTGTCTTCTGGAATATTTCAAGACACACTAAAAAATTAACATTAGCCCTTCAGCAATCTCCGCAAACAACTCTTCTAGGACTCTTATTTACCAGTTAAGTGGGCATGCTGATTTAAAAATATGTAGCCCAAATGTATGCTGTTTAACAGTCTCCTTGATTACTAATAGACTGGGAAGTACTTCATTATCCTCATGTGACATGAATCCATCACCCTGCTTCCTTTCCAATAAAGACCAAAAGTATTTATTAAATACTTCTGCTTTTTCTGTATAATTGTTAACAACATTATACTTTGCATGTAGTAGTCAGCCTATATTATTGCTAGGATTTATTTTCTTCCTAATATACTTAAACTCCTTATTGGGTGTAGCTCTGCCAGCCTTGGATTTTTCCCTTATGTCTCTAACTTCCTTTCTCAGTTTTCTATACATTGTAACTTCTCATTTATATTGATCACTATTTCCCCTTTTCCATTTTAAATAGATAGATATATCTACAGATATAGATATAGATATTTGGCTATAAATCCATCAGGACTCAGTGGCAAAGTTTTTCTTTTTCTTGACTTGGGGAACTGTGACTTTCAGGCCAACTAATAAATTCTGCTTAAAGAACTCCCAATTTTCCTTTCATTTTCTGTATATGTTTTCCCTCCAAATCAATTTCACTCCTAAGTTTTCTCAGCTTTGGGAAATTCTCTCCTTTGAGGTACCAAATATATATACTGCTAATTGAGACTGTCCTAGATTTGCACAAATTAAATGTAATAATGTCATAGTCACTAGTTCCTACACAACCACTGTCTTCCAGGCCAGTGATTAATTTATTTTAGACCTCATCATGGAGGATAAAAATGGAATTACTTCACGTTGGGTGCAACACCAATTTGTGTTAGAAAATTATAGGAAAAAAATAAGAATTAGTTTACAGTGGTCATCAGTAAAAAACATTATGGTTCACATTTGCAAATAATGAGTGTGGTTTCCCTGTACTTACTTGGTGGTAACCATTTACTAGGCAAAAGTTAAAACTGTAAAAATTTGTGGCTGCAGATATATTATTGCCCTGATTGTACCCATTTGGTTCATTCAACTTAACCATTTTTTAGCAACATTCCTTGGTGTACACCCTGTGGGACACTCAGTTAAGTTCAGTAGCAATGTGTGGACTGTAAATAATTTGGTCTTATGTCTCAAAAGATGCACTGAAATGAAGTTTTCTATGCATGGAAAACTTTATTAGGGTTGAATTTGGTTTTAATGATCACTGTGTGCAGATGTAATTCAGCATGTGATTAAAATCTTACATCCTAAAAACCAGTTTCCATCTGTAATGACATACGTACCAGTGCTTGCACAGATCAATGTCACATTAGCTAAGGAATTGTATTTATCAGTAAACTATCCTATAATGACCTACAAAATATACCTTCAAAGATTTAAGACTTGAGCTAAAAGAATAAGATTGGCAGTGTTTTCTCTATTTACAGCCAACTGCAGTCAAAACGCTGTGAATCCTTCCTGTCTTTGGACATAAGAATTTAAAAAGTTGTTTGAGTGTCAATTAGTGGCGATTACAACTTGACTCACTTATCTGGGCACAAAAATGCCGTAAGTGCATTCATCCAGTCCTTTTGAATTGAAGATTTTGCATTTGTCATTGAAAGAACCTTGCTCTTTCATGGATCTCATGTAGTGTCTGATCAAAAGGAGGAGGATTGCTTACAATGTAACTTGGGACAGAAAATAATTAGAAAAAATGTTGACAATAATTCAAAGTTAATTACTACTACTACTGGAATGATGTAGCAAGAACTAAATTTTAGCTAAGGCCCTGAACCAAAAACTTTAACTTAGTCCTTTCCCCAAGAACTCTGTGCAAGTTTGGATCCTGTAACCTAAGTTCTCTAATAAGCTTAACCAAACTCCAGATTCTAACCCACTGCCACTGCCAAAGATATTTGCAAAAGGCCATATCCATCCTCATATTTTATTCTAAGCATTCTGTGTGTTTGTTCACTATCACCTGTTGGCAAAAGAGTGGGTATTATTTTATAAGCGGTATCCTACTACTTACAATGTTCTAGAGAAGAAATAAGTGAACCCATTTTTTAAAGTTCCAAAAGGGTAGCCCTGTTAGTCTGGTTCAGGAAAACAAACAAGGAGGACTGTGGCCCTTTTAAAAACTAACATTTATTTGTTGTGAAAGCTTTCATGTTGTCGTCGTCGTCGTCGTCGTCTTCTTTCTTTGTGGGATTCTGCCCATGAAAGCTCATACAACAAATAAATTCGTTAATCTTTAAAATTGCCCTAAGACTCCTTGTTTATTTTCTATTTAAAAAGGTTTTCTTTACACAACTCAGAATAGCATTCTCATAAATTCATTAGATAGACTCTTTTAATCAAATCTATAAAACATCTCCATTTTGATAGCATATGCAGGCCAATTTCCAGTAACTGAGAGAACCATAAGCAAATATTTTACCCTAAGCAGAAATGTTTGATATTGTAAAAGGGTATCAGGGAACCCTTCTGCAGCAGAGGTCTGTCAATTGTTGCTGCAGTGATAGCCTTTGCTGACAAGGTTCAATCCTTTCCCTGATTAACTGAAAACTGATAAGGGGAATCTCTTGCTACAAACACCCTCCAAAATAGGAACTTGAATAGAGGACCTGCATTCTTCCTCTGAACTACAGTCACTGAGTCTAGCAGGCTTGCACACTAGCAGACAAAAGTCATTTAGGATAACTGCGCTTTCCATAGTCATATCACTAATTATCTAGGTAAACTCAAATTTTCATCTCCTGAGCTACCTACTCAGGCTATACCCCATTTTTTTCTGTCTTATCGTCCTTATCCTTTCCTCATCTTTGCTTGTTGGAAGATGTTATTGGCATGTTTGTCATCAGTTGGAAGAGAAAAAGCATCTTCTTCCAGCACTGTCGTCAGGGCAGTAGGTAGGAAGCAGCTAGGGCAGTGTTTCCCAACCAGTGTGCCAGAGCACACAGGTGTGCCATCAGGTCTGAGCATGTGTGCCACAAAATTTTTTGAAAAACCACTTAACAAGCTCTGGATTGGCTCATTGGCTCATGAATATTCATGAGTTTGTTTGGAAACTATATGGTGGCATGCCTCAAATTAATTAAAGGTATCAAGGTGTGCCACTGTGGATAAACTTGTGAGAACCACTGAGATAGGGGAATCCAGCCAATTGACACATGCACTCCTCTAGAGTTTCTTGGGGAAGAGAGAGTGGCCTGTATTCAAGTATCCTGCTGTGCAGTGACCTACTCCTTGAGAATAGTGTATTTTGAACCCCACCCCCCATCTCTTTGTTCTTTTGATAGGGTTCCCCTCAGTTTTTCATTTTGAAATCAGCTGTACTATGATTTTGACTCTTTGAAGGAAACTAGATTCTGCACCTACTTGAGATGGCCAGCCTCAGCAGACCATGACAGGCTGTATAGACCAATTAAATTTTGGGGTAAGCATGGACAAACTGACTCATGGGCTGATTACGTTTCTATCCTTAATCCTAAGAGGCCAATCTGAGAAATATCCAAATGGAAAATCACCAACAGGCCAGGTATCTAGACATCATTATCCTTCCCCATATCCACAGCCCCAAAGGGTTGCCAAGTAAGTAGCAACCTCAGTGACTATTTTTTCTCTTCTCCTGTGTTCAAGGTAGAGGGTAAGTGGCTAGCTTGTGGCTTCTGGGCTGGTGACACATTTCTTCAACATAATTTGACCACTATCATTTGGGACCAGGAGGCTGCGTAGCATCACTGCTTCTGCAACAGACCTATTGAAATGGGCCTCCTCTTACTACTATTGCTGAATACACTGGACTTTGAACGCTTGGGCTAGATGCCTCAGAGTGCACTGGGTTGTGTAGATACCATTTGTGCACATTAAGGGGCCAGCCAGCAGCACCAGAGCATGCCAGTCCCACTGCACAGAGGGGGTAGACTAGGAAGGAATAAAGAAAGGTTGAGTGGAGTTCTTCTGCTTGCTCTGTTTCAACAAATTCCTGAGTCTACAAGACCAGGCAGAGTGAGAGAATCACTGCTTGACTTTGTTGGCTGCTGTTATCACCTGACAACAGTAGATCTTCATTTCTGGAGCTAAATATTGCCTGGATATAATGTATGCCAGGTGTTGGCAACCCCCAGTGTCCATGCCAAAAATGGCATGGGGCCAAACCTGAGCAGCACATGGCAACACTCAGGCTCCCTCACTCCCCCAGCACTGTGCAGCCGGGTGGCAATAGCAGTGTGCCGCAGTGCCAGGCCCCTGCTGGGGAGCACAGCCAGCAGGGACAAAGTATCTCCAGCACACAGGTCTCCTGGCTCCTGCTGACCCTGCCTCCTGCTGGGCAGGCCTGGAGGGGAGCGGGCTGGGGTGGTCTGCCCACTTCCGGCTGCATCCGCAGAGCTGGAAACTGACTGCCAGTGAGGGCAGGAGCTGGTCACGACTGGGACCCAGACTGACAGCTGGTGGGGGCGGGAGCCAGCCTTGGTCCTGACCCTGAACCAGAGACCTGGCCCCACTCCCTTTTGGCCACACTCCTAGCACCTGCTGAGGGTGCAGTGGGCAGGGCTGGCCCAGGGGCAAGCAAAGGTTGCCAACCCCTGATGTCTGCAAGAGCTCACTAATCACCACTTGCTATGTGGCAAGCTTTTTTATTGAGTTCTTCATGCCCTAGTTTAGAGGCTTTCAAATATACAGCTCTTATTTATTTGGACTTGAAGAAAGTTGTCTACTGGGTTAATCCATCATCTCAGATAGAATCTGCATCCTTTGCTATATTCAAATTGCATTGCAGGCACTACCACAATATGCTACTGAATGGCAGCTGCCTTTTACAACATCTTTACTTTGTTATCCTGATGAAGGAGACTTCACAATAATAAGTGTGTCTCATGGCATTTAAACATTTCTTGGTCAATGATTCTAAACAAAGGGTAGATGGGTACCATGGGCTTGTCTACAGATAGTGTTTTTCCTGTATAACTCCGTGTGTGGACACTTACTCTGGAGCTGTAGATAAGGTCCCATGGGAAAAAAATCTAAGAGAGAAGAGTTCAGGAGAGATGCAAGTTCATCAGGGAAACACTATTAAAGGCATATTTGAAATAGCCTGATGAAAAAAAAAAGATAGGAAGAATAGTAAGAAGTTATTATGGAGATATTTAATCACCTGAAAATCAAGAAGGAATGCTACAAATTTAGGAATATAGATTAACTACTAAAGAGGATTACAAAAGAATAGCATAAATCTATAGGGACAAAATCAGCAAGATTAAGGCACAAAATTAGTTACGCTTAGTAAAAGACATAAAAGGCAGAGAAGGTCTTTAGATAAGATTATGAGCATGAGAAAGATGGGGGAGGGGGAAAATGTATATCCGCTACTTATCAGGAAAGGACAACTAATTACAGCTGAAGTACTTAATGCCTATTTGCTTCTCTTTTCACTAAAAAGGTTTAATGGTGACAAGATATTCAACACAATCAACATGAACTAGGGTGTAGAAATGCAAGCTAAAACTGGAAAGGATGAGGTAAAGAATATTTACATAAAATAGTTGTATTCAAGTCAGCAGCATCTGATGAAATTAATCCCAGGATACTTAAGCAATTAGCTGAAGCAACCTGAGAACTGTTAACAATTATCTTTGAGAAGTCTTGGGGGATAAGATGATGTCCCAGAGGATTGGATAAGAATAGATATGGTATCTGTCTTTAAAAAGGAGAACAAAGAGGACCCAAGAAATTATAGACCAAGCAGCCTAAATTTGATACTTGGAACAATTTATTAAATCATCAATTTTGTAAGACCTAGGAGAGTTATAAGTAATGGCCAGCCTAAATTTGTCAAGACTAAATCATGTCAAGCTAAGCTCATTACCTTCTTTGACAGGATTAGTGGCCTAGTGCAGTGGTTCCCAACCTTTTCTCTTCTGTGGCACACCTTGATACCGTCAAGTTTTTCAAAGCATGCCACCATTAAAAAACTCATGGATATTCAAATTAACTTAAATTACTTATGAATATTCATGAGCCATGGCACAGTGTTTCGGAAATACTCCTACGTGGGGTAGTAAGGGTAGCAGAGCAGGGGTAGCAAAACATGGGAGGTCAGGAGTGAGTGTGGGGAGCAGAGCAGGGCAGGGGTGGCAAAAGAGGACAAGGGCAGCCATGTGGGGGACAGCACAAGGGTGGCAAGAGAGGAGAGGGGAAGGGAGAACAAGAGTGGCTTTGTGGGGAGGCAAGGGGAGACCTGGGGAGTGGGAAGGTAGGGCAGGGCAGCACAGCACAACACCCACTTCTCCACAGTGGCTCCCTGCCACCTAGGGCAAATCCTCACCCCACTGCTGCTCCCTCCCACCCCAGTGGGTCCCCTCCTCCCCTCTCCCAGCCCCCCTGTTGCCTGCAGTGGATGCTCCCATCACTGCTGGAGCCAGAACTAGGCCTCCAGCCCCCCAGCTACACTGGCCTAGTGAATGGCATTGAGGGAAGCTGTAGACATGATACATCTTGAGTTTAGTAAGATTGTTGACAATGCCGGATGTCATTCTCATAAAAAAACTAGAGAAAGGTGGTTTAGATGAAATAACTATTACGTGGGTGCCAAAGTGATTGAAATACCTTTCTGAAGAAGAATAGTTATCAATGGTCTGCTGTCTAACTGGGAAGGCATATTATAGCCAGGTATTTTTGTCCCAAAAATGCTTAAACCGTTACGTGTAATGCAAGGGAAAAATTGGCAGCAAAGCCTTAGAAGAGGATTTAAAGTCCTAAGAAGTAGCAGGAAAGCCATAACAGGCTGATGACAGTATTAAAGCACCTGGTGTTACAAAAATACAGTAATTAGTGATAAGGTATACATAAAAGATAACTGATAAGGAAATTCAGCATTTGGCAATCCTACCCCTCATCACCCTCTCTGATGTCACCCCATATAAGGTATCTCTTATGCAGCCCAGAAAATGCAATCCCTCACACAGCCCTTTAAGGATGCCCTCTGTAAACCCTTTACACAGCTCTTAGAATAGGGGGCTCAGACACCTGGCCTACAGGCCGCACCTTCGACCCCCTAACATAAGCTAGAATTCAGGGGTTCTGTGCCCCTCACTGGCTTTTCAAGCAGTGTGCACCACCGCTGGCTGGGAGCCCGCAACTGAGCTGCAGCTGCCTGACTCCCTCCTGGGGCTTGCCACTGGCTGAGCTGAGCCCAGCATCACCGGCAGTCCCGAGCCTGCACACAGTCTGGGCACTGGCAGGCACACTGGCGGGTAGCCAAGGAGAAGATGCAGCCTGCTGCTGCATAGGAGTCATATGGCAGGCAGAGCCCTGCAGAGCCCTCTCTTTGGGGGGGGGGGGTTTTGCAAGGCTCAGGGCCAATTGGAGGGGAGTGTGGTGGGCCAGCCTGCTACGTCCCCCTGGAACCCTGCTTGTCCCCCTGGGGACTGGGAGCAAGGCCATGACACTGGTGAGCACGGGACCATCACACAGCCTCTGGTCTTTCTTTCTTTCACTTTTAAAAAAACTTAATTTTCTAATTAAAATCTTTCTAAAAATTAAATTTCAATTAAAAATTCATAAAAATAAATAAATTAAACCCAATTAATTAATTCAATTTACAATCACTTTGAATTACATTACTTTTAATTAAATAAACTGGCGGCACTCTTGTATGATGAGATTTCAGTAATGCGGCCCTCAGGCCACTATCCGCATCCTCAAATGGCCCTCATGGTGGTTTGAGTTTGATACCCCTGCCTTACAATGTTGTCCCTCAGTGTCCACTCCTTTCCAGTGTCACCCTTGTCCCTTAGAACATCACCTTCTATGACTTCCCTAAAGGAGCCCTATGTACACAGCACTCTTGTACCTTGCCTAACAGACGACCCCCATGTTATACGTGCTACCCCCCACACACACACACCTTGTTACAGTGTATGAAGCCTACAGCTAGAAGGCTGAGTCGGTACTGACAGGGAGAGGGCGTGCTGGCTGGAAGGAAACGCTGATCAGGAACTGGAAGAAGAAGAATATCAGAAGAAAGCAAGACACAAGAAGACAAGCAACAGAACAAGCCAACTGCAAATAGGCTAAAGGTACCTTGGGTCTAGACAGCTCAGCTAACTGAGCCCTGGCTTTGTGTCTAAGGCAAAGGTGACCTTCTTTGCTAAATAAAGAAGCACCAATACTGTAGACAACCACGCTAACTGAGTCTTTGCTCTATGTCTAAGCCACAGGTAATCCTTGATTCAATAGCGACAGAACAGAAGGACCCCTACAGATGACCAGAGGGATAGTGGAAAAGAATTTGTAAGGTCTAACTTTATACATGACAGTGTTTCTGTCACTAAAGTTGAATGCTGAGGTAACGGTGAAAATACCCCCCTCCCTTTGAGTACCCATTCAGCAACTGCCTAGCTAACGCTTGTTGAATGTTATAGATTGTTACCTTTATAATGTTAAAGATACTGAAATGTTAAAATGTTTTTGTTTTTTTTAACTATTTACCTCAGAGCAAGAGTGGTGCTCTGTGTGTGTGTGTGTGTGTGTGTGTGTGTGTGTGTGTGTGTGTGTGTGTGTGTG
>ML682059.1:4432762-4444026 GCA_007922195.1 Podocnemis expansa
CTTGTTTCGAAACAACTGTGCGTCGTGTGAACATGGTTTTTTTGTTTCGAAACAACGAGGTTGTTTCGAAACAAAAGTGCCGTGTGAACACAGCCTCTGTGTGCTGTTTCCTGAAGTATGAATCCTTACAAATGCTCTGATTTGCTGTTGCAGTATGACCTGATCCCATGTCTTACACTCCCCTGCATTTATTTTCATCCTGTTCTGTAAGTTCCCTCTCCTCAAAGCATCTGATGAAGTGGGATATTCTCCCACAAAAGCTCATGCGATAAATAAATTTGTTAGTCTTTAAGTGCCACAAGACTCCTTGCTTGTTTTGCTTTACTAGACTAACACAGTTGCCCCTTTGGAACATGGCTCATTTCTTCCTGTGTCCAGAGAGCTCCCTGTGGTTGCTTCTAGAACTAAAATTCTTTGGGGGAAGAGAGGGGCACAGGGAATCTTAGTTAACAGATATTGCTAATTTAGTAATTGCTGGTTTTCCCACGTTAAATCCATCCCACCCACCCCCCATCCCCTCCCAGGAAAGTTCTGTTTCAAATCTCTGGAGTTAGAGCTTGTGAGTGGGAGAAATGTTGCCTATCAAGCAGTGATTAAAGTATAATTGGGGGGGGCCCAGAAACCTCCTAAATTTCCAGGCCCCCTTCACCCACCCCAGCTACTGCCCCCAACATCTACTCCTCTGTCCCCAATATTCCCCCAGCTCCCAATACCCACCCTCAAAATCGACACCCTGCCCCAATACCCACCCCAAAAGTCCACACCCTGCCCCCAATACCCAACCCAAGCTCAGGCACCCTGTGATGGGGACAGGGTCCCCTCCCCCCCCCGTGCAAGTTTCCCGCTCCCAAAGGGGAGCGCAGCCAGGATTCCCCAACACTTACCAGCAGCCATGTGCTGGATGGTGAAGAATCATCCCAACTCCCCTCCCTGCAGGCTGCACTTTGAGGCTTCTGTCTCTAGCACAGTCTGCATATGCATAGCGGAGCTGGGGCAGCTGACACCCCCCTCCTTTCCCCTGCCCTGCTGAAATGTGGCAGAATGGCATTCCAAGGCCTACTATTTTTAGGGGTTCAGCATTCTGGGGCCCCTAAAAATAGAAAATGGAATTGGAACGCTGCATGCCGGGGCCCACTCTTTTAAATGGTGGGCCCTGGAAAGCTGCGTTCCAGCTCCATTTTCTATTTTTAGGGGCCCCAGAATGCTGGACCCCTAAAACTAATGGGCCCTGGAACACCATTCTAGCTTACTTTAAACCCCTGCAATCAAGAGCACCCAGGGTGGCATATATATTATTGCAGTTGTCCTGGTGGAAGCTCAACCTGGCATTGTTTAAGTTTTCAGAGAAAACTACTAGAAAACTGAAGTAGGCTTTTCTGCTGCCCAGAACTCCTAGAAGTTACATATCTACATCCAGATCCTGAGCCACTGTGCCCAATGTCACCAATGAGTTCCTAATTCGTTAAATATGTACTTTATGTTCATATGGTTCTTGTTGACTAGATATAGAAATCCTTTGTTCACCTAATTGTACGTTTTATAAATTAAGGCTTCGGGAGATAATCTCTTCCCTCATGATCCATCCAGCATTTTCCCCTTGTTGGCTCATTCAGTGTATATTTCAGCAGTTACGCAGCATCTCAGAATGAAAATTGCAAATAAATCTTCTGTGAATACTGTGTAATACAATACTGTGTTCTCATCTCTGTCAGTGTTAGGAGGGTTACTCCTGCCATGTTGTAAGGCCTAGCACAGACTACAATGCTACATCAGGGTAGCCTTACTGTCACATCACCATGTTAATTGAACTGCTAGCTGTAACCTGACTGTTTTCACCGACTGCTCTATCATCTGCTCACTTTAAATAAAATTAAGGTGAGCTGTTATTTTATCTAGCAGTGGATCTTGTTTCTTTGAAAAGATGGTCCTCCTGATAACATGTATTCAGATCCATGGCTTCAGCCCTGGTGTTGCCAGGATGTGGCTGTGCTCTCCTTTCCTTTGAGGTTCACATATAGTTCTAACTTCATTTATGCTAGTAGGGAATGTGTAGTCTCAAACAGCTCACACAAATTATCTGACTAGTGAGACTGGTTGACAACTTTCCATATCAAAGCCTTTTTTCCTTTCAATGGAAAATTAGGTTTTTAGCTAAACACAAATTTTCATAAAAGATGTCTCCTAAATTCACAAATTTTCAATATTTTGTTGAAAAACTGATTATTTCAATTTTTCATCTTAAAATGTTCACTTTTTTATAAGAAGCCAACATTTTCCACTGAAAATTTTTGCGGAACTGATTTTCTTTCTTTCTTGTAATTTCTTGTAAAAACATCTTCTGACCAGCTCTGGCTGACTAGTTCAATCTCCATGTTGACCAACCACAAAACTCTATGGCTATGTCTACACACAAGGTTTTATTTCGAAATAAGTCATTCCAAAATTAATTATTTTGAAAAAAAAGCTTTATTTTGAAACAACTTATTTCAAACTAAAAATAATTTAGTTCAAAATAAGGGAGACCCTGAAAGCAAAATAGCAGGTCCTATGTATGGACTTGCTATTTCACTTCAGGAGAGGGGCACCCTTGCGGATCATGTTGCCACTAACCAGGGTGGAGGGTGGGGAATGGGCTTGCCAGGAGCCTGGGGTGCCGCAGTCCCAGGTCGGGGGAGCTGCAAGGGGCATGGGGTGGCAGCAGCAGTGGCGGCTACCTCGCACCCAGGTCCCTGGGGCTGCAGCCCTGGCGGGGTGATCCGCAGTGGCAGGGGGCTGCACCCCTTGGGGTGGTGAAGAGCGCCCCTGCACCCCTCCGCAGGACTCCCCACCGGGCTTTGGTGTAGCCCCCCATAGCCTGGGGGCAGGTCTCCCCTAAGCACCCTGGGTTGAAGGGCAAAAGTTATTTTGAAACAACCACTGTTTTGAAATAATATGTCCCAACGGCATTATTTCAAAACCACTGGTTTCGAAATAACCGTCGTTTCAAAACAAAAGTGGTTTAAGCTGTTTCCAAACGATGGCTCTTGTTTTGAAATGACAAGCTCCATCATTTTGAAACAGGAAAACATTGTGTGGACATATTCTTTTTTATTTTGAAACAACCAGTGTTGTTTTGAAATAAAAGAGATGTGTGGACATACCCTATAAGTATTGCAGCAAGAACAGGCCCCTACTTTCTACATCATGGTTTTCTTAAAGTGAATTCTTAAGTGAACTTAAGTGAATTTTATACTCCTCCCACTCAAACAGCAGGTAGTGAGGATCTCTCAACAGCTTTGAAGCCACGGGGAACAGGCACTCATAAACAGTGCACTTGGGAGAAACTGGCTGTTAGTATCAACAGCAGACACCATAACAGCCTGATTCCCATGATGTCGTATGTGGATTTGTTGCCAGGTGTATATATGTAGATGACAAGATATGTATAGGGTAAGTTATGCTTCTGACTAGCTATTTGCCTGCAGAAATACCTGATTTTACATGATTTTGGACATGGGCAAATTAGATGTGTTATTGTGAATATTTTTGTATACTTACATTTAAAATCAGGCCTTATATAACATTTAACATGTAAGAGGAAATATGGGAGAAAGGTAAAATTTCAAGCTATTTTATTGTCTGAAAACTTGAAAGGTTTAATATGAGGAACACTTGGCAAAAAAAAAAAAAACTTCAAAGTAGCAACTCCCCTGGCAGCTTCTACAAGCACAAATTGTATGACTGAAGAAGCTTTTCTGGCTTAAAATGTAAAACAGATAAAGGAGTGCCAAGTCCTCCAGTAAAGCAGCTCACAATGTACTAATTAGATAGCTATCTGTTGTACAAGAAACCCTATTAAAACACTGCCGACAATAGCAAACAAGCATGCAAGGAGAGGAAGAGATTTACTGAAGATACCAAACTGGAGGATGAAGCAATAATAAAAAAGGAAGACGGGCAGTAAAAATTACAGAATGACTAGAATAGATTCAGATTATAGGGCAGATACACTGAGTACATGTTTCAGTGATGAGCGTGTGAGGCAAGGAAACTTAGAACTAAGAAAAGGGGATCCATCTTCAGTAGCCACTTTGGGGTGTCAAAACTCAAGCATGATGGACTATGTGCTACGTAAAGGCAGGGATGTGGCACATAGACCTTGTGTTAATGCTGTGCACAGGACTGTATTTCATTTATATTGAACTGTAGGAATAATTCTTCATACAAAGGAGCAAGTGTAACCTTAGCCAGGTTTGCTGATGTAAAATTTTGCTTTTGCTAATGTGTTCCATCTACAAAAATCTGAATTTTTGCAAAGGATCCCTAAACAGAGACTGAAAGCTAGAGAAGGGGGAAGGAATATAAAATGACCATAAAAAATGTCAATCTTGTGAAATCTTCTGTAATTGAGTAAACAAACATCCATTGTTGTGCTCTGGGCCAACTCAAGGGCTTGTGGCACTCTGAGCCAGCTTTCGCTTTTGTGCCCACCCCCGGGGGAGGAGGCAGTGCTTGAACCCAGCCTCTACTCTGGGCTCACTCTGCTCCCAGGACAGGAATCAACCAGCCTGGGGCAGGGCAGAGCAGGCCAGCCCCAAGGTGAAGTTCCACTCTCCCGCCCCTGACCTGGGCCAGCTGTTCCTCCCTAGGGGTGGGGAGGGCCAGCCCAGAGGCAGGGTGAGAAAGAGGAGCCTGGCCCCTGAGCTGGTCCACTCTATCCCTTGGGGCAGAGTGGTTGGCTCAGGAGAGGGGTGGGAGTGCAGCGTTCAACTCCCACCTTGCCTCCTGGCGCCCCTAAACTTAGGCGCCCCGAGCCAGGGCCTCATTGGCTCATGGTTAGAGCCAGCACTGGTTATGCTTTATTGCAAGGCTGTCACAGCAAATGACAAAGTACCAGGATAGGACTATCCATATTTTATAACTCTCTAGCACGTCACTGTATTTTCAGAAAGCAAAAACACCAACTGTGATTGTGAATATTGGATTTATTATGTGTGTTATGTTTTACTTAGAAGAAATGCAGGGTGGGATTTTCAAAAAGGCTTTCTGTTGTTTTAACTGTATTCACTGAGGTCAGTCAGAATCAATAGATTTCAATGGGAGCAGAGATAAGCCAATGGTCTTTGGCAAAAGCACATTTAAAGTATAAATTTATAACTATCTTCTGTTAGTGTCTTAATCGAATTTGGCATAGCCCTGTGAGGGAATCAATGAACTATTAGAGAGAAGGTGGGATGTTGAACAAACAGAGCAGGGCAATTACGAATGTTCAGGTGTCAAGAATGGAGCTTCAGGCTCATTTTTATCCAGATGTTAATCTGAACTTTATAGGTCAGGCTCATCTCTAAATAAAAATGAATTTAATCACAGGGGCAGCCTGTGACTGAGTTATGTGGTTGTTTTCATTGACTTTCCTTAAGTCTGCTGACTTTGTAGAATTCTAGTAGTAAATTGCAGATGATCTATGGCTATGTCTACACTAAGGGCTTAAATTGACTTAAAGTCCCTTATGTCAACTTAAGCAAAGCCCAGGCTACATTTAGAAATCATTAAGTCAACTTAAGTATTTGCTTAAGTCAACTTAATAACTCTCATTTGTTAAGTTGACTTAATTTTTAAATCAACTTTATTAAGTTGACTGAAGCCAATGTAGTCTGGCATTAGGTTTAAGTCAACTTAATTGGCCTCCTGGCCATCTGAAACATGGGGATCAGGGACTGGGGATAAGAGACATGGGGATCAGGAGCTTGGGAAAAGAGATATGGTGGGGATCGGGGGTTGAGGAGAAGAGATGCAGGGATCTGGAGTGTGGGAGAAGAGACACAGGACTCAGGGGCTGGAGAAAAGAGACATGGGGATCCAGCCATACAGGAATCTGTGATAGGTGCACAGGTATGTGACAACCACTGTACAATTGTGCACCAGCACAGCTTAGAGGGAACATTGCCCCTACTCCCTGCCGCATCTCTGTTCTCCCCAGCCCCCAAACTCCGCCATGTCTCTCTTCTCTCCAGTCCCCAAACTCCAATGTTCCCTCTAAGCTGGGCAGAGGCACAACTGCCATCTCAAACCCGCACACCTATCACAGATTCCTGCACAGCTGCATTCCCACATCTCTTCTTCTCAGGCCCTGATCCCTGCGATGTCTCTTCTCTCCAGCCCCTGATCCCTGCCGTGTCCCTTGTCTCCAGCCTCTGGTCCTCCCTGATGTCTTCTCTCCAGTCCCTGAACCTCGCCACATCCCTTCTCTCCAGCCCCTGATCCCCACTGGCTCTCCTCTCTACAGCCCCCATCGCCACTGCGTCTTTTCTCCTCAGCCCCTGATCCTTCTCACATCTCTTCTCCCCAGCCCCATGAAAGCTCGTGATAAATAAATGTTAGTCTTCAAGTGCCACAATCTCTGCCATGTTTCTTCTCTCCAGACCCCTAATCTCCACAGCATCTCTTCTCTCCAGCCCCCATCTCTGCCGCATCTCTCTGCTCCCCAGCTCCAAAGCTCCACCGCATCTCTTCAGCTCTCATATCTAGATCAACTACTAAGCCTTCTGCTTTTAGATTGTCCTCATTGGAGTGGTTTGATAGCATTGTTATTGCTTAGGAGGTGGATTGCCCAAAAAAAGTCAACTCTGTTTTACAAGATGAAATATTATCATCATGATCTAAGTTTGTATGAATATCAGGACACTAGATCACAGTGCTGTGGTACAATGAGGAGAAAAGAAGGGAACATTTTCCATAGAAAGAGAAAAGTAGATATCTTGTACCTGTGTTCATCCCAGTCTTAACTTTGCACCCATCACGAGCTCCAAATACTACACTTTTTTGGTCCCGTTCATGCTGCCTCAGATAAACTTCTTTTGGAAGGACAATTGCATAGTGAATGGGAAGTGAATGGAACCAAGTCCACAGAATTCATTCTGCATTATGGTATAGTTAGGGAACTTGGGAAATTTATTTATTTTTTATTTTTTGGCAAGCAAAATGACTTCCTTCCCCATATATGTCTTAATGAGGGGAAACTCGCAATTTTTAGGGCATATCTGAAAGCCTGGCATATATGTACAGAGGGCTAGAACCTAGGAAGTGTCCCACAAACCTTACCTCTGCTATGGCAGGATGACTTGCTCTGTTCTACCTCTACCTAACTCAGGGTATTTGGAATGAGTGCAAAAGGAGTTAGTTTAACTTAAGACTGACTGGGTCTGCATTGTATTACACAGGGAAATTGCCTGTGTCCGAGTAGATGAGGCTATAGAAAATGAGTCTTAACTACTTCCACCCATCTCCCTCCCAGCACTTTCTTTCCCAGACTCTAGAGGAGACCAGTTATATGAGTTCTTGCTTCTCTGGGCTCAAAGGAAGGGAAGTCTCCCAGCCTCACCCCATGTCTCTTCTCCCCAGCCGGACCCCTGCATCTCTCCCCTTCTCTCTAGCCTGATTACCTCATTTTAAAATTTTAAGTTTTTCCAACTTCATAGCACAGAACATGACCACTTGGCCAAACACAGGCGACAAAAACTGTGAGGTGTAGGTGATGCAGAGGCTAGATAGGCAGCAAGAGTCATTGTCTCATATTTGTATAGTAAATTAATAAAACTACAGTAATTCAGTTTAACATTTTTATTAAAGTTTGAACAAAAAGACAACATCTATACATTTCTTTTGAATTAAAGTACTGAGGGATGCTGATGCTTCCGGTGCCAAAAAACTGTTGCCCATGTGGCACCATACCTCACAAACTGCCACTCAGTGAGTGCTGTAACTTGCTCAGCTACATCATCAGCTTAGAGGGAACCTCCCTCAGCTTTCCCCCAGTTCCCCCCTGTAAATAAAACACATCTACACCATCATTCCATCATTTTATTGTGTTGGAGATGGGGGAAGATGGGTTGGAGGGGGTGGGGGGTAGGAATGGGTGGGTGAGAGTGGTGATAGCAGCTGGAGGAAGGTGCTCTTTCTCATCTGCACTTTCTGCAGCCAATGGTCATCTTCCCAGGTGGTGAGAACAATCTGGTGCCACCAGTCACTGCTGGTTTCCCATGCCCAGCTGTGTGGGTGCATGGAGGCCCCCTGTCCGCACCAGCTCTCAGGGAGGGCGAGGGGGTCAACCTGTTCTGACCTGCCCCTGTGCTGGCAGTTGCCCTGCAGTGCCTGCTACAGAGCTGGAGGAGTCTGGGCAATGCATGGCAGGTGTGGAGTGCTATGCTGGCACATTGCTGGTGCACATTGAGTTCCCTGACCTCCTAGGGCTCCCTGTTGCCATGTACATTATGGAGGGGGCTGTGATCACTTCATTCCTGTTGTAAAGGAGTGGCCGAGAGAGAGGGGCACTTCTTCTGTGGTGCACTGTGGGCCTGCTACCCACAATGCACCACTCCTAGGGCAACCTAGCAGCTGCCAGTGTATATGTGGGCAATCTCCTGGCATTTTGAGTGTGGACTCTCTAAGCCAGCTTAATAGGGTAAAGTAAACCTTATTACGCCAGCTTAACTGAGCCCTCTAGTGTAGACATAGCCTATGAAATTGAACATTCTTTTCCATTCACAAAGAGATACACTCATTGCTGGGCAATTGCAGGTATCCTCTACATATTATTGTAGTACTCGGCTTAGTCATCAGCAAACCCAGCTAAAACCACAGGACTCAGCCCCTTTCTCTTGTTGCAGGAGAAGAGTATTTCTAATAATTTTTTAGATTTTTTTTGTAACTCAACCCATCTTCTTTCAGAGAGAGCTGTGAAGCTGGTAGTGGGAAACTGAAACTGATTTTTCTGTCACATAAATAATAAATAACCAGGGGGGTCCACCCCCACCTACAGTTGGTGAGGTGGTGGGTCGGGCAGCTAGCAAGCCACGCAAGCTGGGCTTGCCGGTTCCTGACTGGGCAGCAGGTGGGGGAGCCGGCAAGTCCTCCTTGCAGGGCATGCCAGCTCCTGACCAGGCAGCAGAGGACCCAGGGGGGACCACCTCCACCTACAGGTGGTGGGTTGGGCAGCTGGCTCCTGACGGGGCAGCAGGTGGAGGAGCTGGCAAGTCTTCCTTGCAGGGCTCGCTGGCTCCCCCTCCCGCCGCCCAGCTAGGAGCCAGTATGCCCCACAAGCGGGGCAAGTCAGCTCCAGGTCCCATTGCCCGGCTGGGGCACAAACAGGGCCAGCTGGTTTTGGGACTCACTGCCCGGCTGGGAGCCAGCAAGCCCCACAAGCAGAGCCAACTGACTCCAGGACCCACCACCTGGCTGGCAGCTGGGGTGCCCCATGGTCCCTCTCCCGCTGCCCCACCAGCAGCAGGGAACACAGGGCGCAGGGGGATCTCTGGCCTGGGGGCTTTTTTCCTATGCCTGGCTCTTCAGGCAGTGGATTGGGTGGCAACATGGCCCTGCCAGGGGGCTATGTTGCTACACCGCCCATGGTGCCCCTCTCTTGAATCAAAATAGCAGCTCCTGTGTTTGGACTTGCTATTTCGATTTGGTGGCTTTCCTTAATTTGATTTAAGTTAAATAGATTTAATGATTTTATTTTGAATTAACTTATTTCAATTTAACTTAAATCGAATTAACCCTGTATGTGTGGACATAGCCATAGAATATAATGACAGATAGAAACTATTTACATTGATAAATCATTATGAACTATTACATTGAATCACTATTAAGATTATAGGTAATCTCAGACATATACTTACTTCCATACTCTTAACAATTGCACAATTTAACTTCAAAGTCTTGACTGTTTACAATGAATGGTCCCAATTACATTTGTATACCTTTAAACAGGTCTTCAGTGTTGATTTTGGGTTCTTTCAGCCTCCCAGGATTAACCCTTCCTGGCTCAGTGGCACCCCACGGCAAACAAGTTATACTTCAGTTCTTCAATGCGAATAGAAATCTTTTTAAAGTCAATGGAGGCTTTGGTGTTGAGTTTAATGGGAAGAATCAGACATCTTATCAATAGCTAAAAGGAATTCTCTTTCAACTATTTCAAATATTTCAATGGACCTCATATGTATTGTGCATATTACACTATTTACAAATACAAAGAAATAATCAGATGTCATTCAGGCTGTATTAGCAGTTAGTATAATATTCAGGCTGCCAGGGTAACAATACAATTACATTACTAATGCAATTAGATATGACTATCTGATTTCTACACAAATTTTGTCTTTGTTTGTGCTAGATAGCATACACACATGATCAATAGAAAGTAAACAAAGTAGCTTGAAAAATAGTCTGAGCCTGATTCTGTTCTATTGATGTTAATGGAAGCTTTCTCACCGAGTTCTTTGGGCACAAGATCAGGACTACCACATATCCCTTATGGAACAATCCTATAGAGGTCAATAGAAGTTGGTAACTTTTCTACAGCCTTTTAAAGCAATATAAAGAATTGAACAAAGGCTTATCACCCTTTTATAGAATTCCATGGAAAAAGTCTATAGAAAGGATATAATTCTCCATTGCATTCTCCAGCTTTTTAAAACTATTTCTACAGAACCCTGTGAAATATGCATAGGACATTCTTGGCTATATCTCTACTAAAGTCTCTCTGTAGGGCTTTTCCATAAGGGATTAAAGTTCTTTTACCACCAACTGATGGAAATTAAATGTGTCAATGAAATGTGTCAGCTGAGACATACTTAAAACATATTACAAATCCAAAGCCCATTCTATTATCAAACAAAATGGGTCAGACAAGTCTTCATTTCACTGATAAGGAGGGGTCCTAGCCATTTCTCAGACACTGTAGGAGATGAAGCAATACATCATCTGTAGTGACAATTTTTATAATAGGTGATGAATTGTCATAAATCTGCCTTAAAGTCAGCTCATAATCTGGTATGCGGATGACCTGTGTGTCTACAGTAGTGGCCTTAGGGACTTGGTAATAAACTATGCAGACTCCCTGCTGCATAGTAAAATGGTAGATAGAACTCTTTGTATATGCTCTCTCTTAAAATGAGAACTGGTCCCAGTGCTCTAGTCAGATATTTGTGGAATTGCAGGATAACTTTTATGCATTACTTATGTCAAATTTCACAACAGTTAATATAATCTGAGGCACAAACCCATTATATTTGTTTAAAATAGTAAGCAACATGATATCATCAGCCTAGCAATGTGTGTGTGTATATACCTGTCTATAATATAAACACAAATATGACAGCATGTGTGATATAAATGTGCAGTGATATAATATATACGTGTGTGTATGTGAAGTATATGTGACAGTATCATATGTATATGAAATTGTTTCCATACATTATACACAAATTATCTATCTATCTATC
>ML682059.1:4444036-4472570 GCA_007922195.1 Podocnemis expansa
TCTATCTATCTATCTATCTATCTATCTATCTATCTATCTATCTATCTGTTTCTTCTACTGTGCTTTCTTACAAAAGTAGTTATAGTAAAAAGAAGTAGTTAACTTTGTATCTTAAATCTATAGCTTTCTCTCATCCATTTGCTCTTTGGTAGCTGGACATAATAATAATAGTTATAATAATGAGGATGAGGATGATAAAAGCTCCCTTAAATATGTAAGGCTACAGACCATCTGGTGAACAGCTGCACACACAGACACAGTCAAATAATTGCTGCAGAATAGTTTCAGTGGCTGGATAGCAGCGAGCGGCAGAATTGACCTTATTATGCATTGGTCTTATTTAGAGCAAATATATCTCTCGCTTTCATTAATTTAACACTCAGATGTATATCCTTGGGGAGTTGCAAAGTGCACCTTCATAGAATAAATGCTTACAATCCTAAAAGCTGTCAGAACTGTCTCTGACATCTTTTTGCAAAATTGCTGTTCCTTAAAGCGTTCTCTGTTCACTTTGACTGCTTTCCATGGAGGGAAGCAGCAGGTCAAAAGTTATGTGCAAAACTGGTACTAAACTTACAGATGAGGTAAAGGCTCACCTGGCATGCAGGCAATAGTGTCGGGAACCATGAAAGACACCTGCCTGCCATATCTTCAATAGACCTAAGGAGAAGCACTAGGGATATATCTACACTGGAGCCTTAGGTTGGCCTAAACTTTCTTAAGTTGACCTAAGGAAAGCTCTGTCCATGTTGGGAATGTATTAAGTCAATTAAGCGCTTCCTTAAGCCGACTTAATAACACTACTTCTAAAGGTCAACTTAACATCTAAGTCGACCTTATTAAGTTGATTTAAGATTTACATCCTGTCTACACTGGCTTAAGACAACTTAATAAGGTCAACTTTAGCATTTAGTCAACCTCACTGTTGCCATTATGGATGTGGGCAGTCTACAGGAGTTTGGCATGTGGATGCTCTTAGTCGACTTAACAAGGTTGACTTGAAGTCAACCTTGTTAAGTCGACTTAACAGAGCCGCTAGTGTAGACATACCATAGGTGAGTGGGGCTGGCCAGGCGCAAAGTAGGAAGAGTTATCCTCTCAGTTGCATCCTAGGACCCTACTTTGATACTGCAGTGAGGTGGGAGAAGGATGTGTGTTTGGCAATATATCCCTGACCTCATGGCTAAATCACTGGTATAAAACCATGGATGAGGTTACAGTGCTAGACATTTTCATCTGTGACTTGTCATTTCTATGGCTTTAATTTGAATGAGCACCCAAAGCTACTTTGTCTTTCTCAGACATAGTGTTTTTGTGTACAACTACACAATAAACAGGATCCTGCTGCAGCCAGTCTTAGAGCACAGATCTATGGGATCATGCTACAATGCTAAGAACAGCAGTGTCCTGTCCATGATATGACTCTGCAAGCCACTCTACTTGCACTTCAGAGCCTGACCTCCAACCTGACCTAGACCATCTAAATGGATGTTTTTAGTGCCCTAGTGTGACAAGTCTATAGAACCAGCCTCTAGATATGCTGCTTCCAGTTTTAAAGCATAGTAAGGACACACCTCAGAGTTGAGGTGTGAAATCCTGGCCACAATGACAAGAATTTTACGACTAACTTCAGTGGACCAGGCTTTCATCCATAGTCCTTACACTTGCTGTATCCAGGCCTTAAAGAGCTCTTGGTTTGATTCTGAGCAAAGTTCAACTTCTATTTTTCCAGAACATTGTAAGAAAAAAAAGAAAAAATAAAATAAAGTAAAAAGAGAGAGAGAGAAAATAAAAGGTTAAAGAGAGAAAAAGTTAGTTTGAACTAGTCAGCGTGGCTAGTTCGAACTAAAAAGCTGTGGTTAGTCTGAACTAACCCGGAATTGCTTAGTTCACAGTAAGGGAGTCTGAACTAAGCTTTGTGATGTAGATATAGCCTTTGATACCAACTGAGTCATTGCATGATGTCAAAGAACACAGACTCTTTTAACTATATTTCTCACCCCTCCAGGAAGAGGAGAACAGCACATGAACTCACCCCATCAGCTTGGATTGTGGGGAGGAAAAGATAAAAATTCATGGCAGGAATCACTAAGCATAAGCAAAAAAGACACTCAGCAGTTTAGCTTGGTTTAGCCCAAGAAAGCTTGCATTTAAAAGCAGCACCATCACCTTTTGGAACTTGACTACTGTATATCTCATTTGTGTGTGTACTGTGCATTTACTTCCTTTAACCTTCCAACCCTAAGAGTCTATCATTTTATGAATCTCTGATTTTATTTCCTTTCTCCAGCCCTATGACAGTTCAAACAACAAAGAGATAACTATTTCTTCTTGTGAACACTTTTATATGCCCTTCCCCAGGAGTTCAAACTGATGCAACAGGCACTCCTGTACATAACTTCTTCAGTGATAGGTGGAGTAATCAACGAAGTTTGCATACAGTGGACCATTTGATTATGATAGTCCTTATCAATGGGCCATCAAACCACACTTCCTGCTGAAGTTCACGAGTTCAGAGTGGACATGTTTACATGTATAAAGCAAAACTTTCATATTATCTGATAGCAAGAGACTACCAGTAAGATTAAAACATGCAGCAATTTGTGAGCATTTTATAGAGTATAAATGCATCCATACAAAGCTAACACGTGTGTTGAACAATATTAATATAGACATGAGCTGGTCTGGTTTTAAGCTATGAATTTGTTAGTGCTCAGCTGAAACCTGTAACCTTGGAAAAAGCTAGTACTTGGTCTACAAGCATGTAATTTATAAATAACTCAAATTCTTTTCTTAATTAATACATCTTTAGTTTGTTTATTACAGGATTGGCTACAAGTCTTGTCATTGTTGAGAGATCTGGGGTGAACTTGACCTGGAGTAAGTGACTGGTCCTTTGGGGGTGAGAGTAACCTGAATATTCTTGTCATTTTTGGTATAAGGGACCGTGTATCACAAAGACAAGCTTTCTGGGGCGGCAAGATAGACCAATATGCCCACACGAACTGTCTAAGACTCTACCTTAAGGCTGCTATATTGGTATAGGAGATTATACTTGTTACCCCTAACCAAACCCCTAACCAGACCTCTAACTGAAGATTAAGTTACAGAGGTCCTCAAATAATGATTTAAAGATTTCAAAGTATGGATAATCTGCTAGCAAGTGACAATGCTGCAGAAGAAGGTGAAAAAACCCCAGGGCCTCCACCAATCTTACCTGGGGGAAAATTCCTTCCTTACTCCAAAACATGGTGATCATGGTGATCCAACCCTATGATTCTAGGTAAACCCTGAGCACATTGGCAGGACTCAAGAGCCAGACAGCCAGAAAGACTCCTCTGTAGTAACTCAGAACCCACCCCTTCTAACATCCCACCACAGGCCATTGGGTCTATTTACCACTAGTAGTCAAAGATCAGGTAATTGCCAAATTAAGCTATCTCATCATAGCATCCTTTCCATAAAATATCAGCTGGGTTTCTTGTACGTGATCTCCTAAGTACTTGCTCCCCTTTTCAGCAGAGGAAGCCGAATATACTAGAGTCCTATTTTCATACTCAATATCATGAATTTCTTAGCTGTATGAATGTATGTAATTTACATTAAAGTTAATAGTTATGTTCGCTCATCTAAAGGATACTATAACTCTGCATTAATTTCATGTGAAATTATACTCTGCCTTCTTATTGGGTTGTCATCACTGTTGTATACTAATATCTCAAAACCAATAACAGATTTTAGCCTTAAAAGAACTGTGTTAGGGAGGGAAGTATTATCCCCATTTTAGAAACCAGGAAACAAAACATGCAGTAATTCAGCTCCAGATGCATCTGTAGCAGAAACAAGAATTGAAACTAGAACTCCTGCTTCTGGTGCCTAAACTACAAGATCTTCCTTCCACTCTACTATTGGAAAACATCTCCACAAAACTGGTGGGGTATGTCCACACGTGGGTTTTAAATCAAAATAACACTGGTTATTTTGATTTAAAAATCTTTAGGTCCACACAACATTTCCTTATTTCAAAATAAGGAAAATAATTTCGATATAATAAAACCTAGTTTTATATCGCAATGAGGGTTATCTCGAAACTGTGGTTTTGAAATAACACAGTGTGGCTGTGTTATATCGGTATGACCCACATATCGATATAATACTTTGACCTCTCTCCCAGGGTGCATTGCACCCTGGGAGGAAGTCCCCCCCCCCAGCACCCTGGCCAGGAAGAGGAGCAGCACCCTGGCCACGGAGGGAAGGGAGGTGCAGAGCAGTGCAGGCAGTCCCACCCCCACCTCCAGCTGGCTGGGCCAGTGGCGGGGAAAACATCCCACACTCGGCTTCCCTCGGCAAATGCCAGGCGGCGGGGGCAGGGAAGCCAATGCGTCCAGTTCCTCCCTCGCAGCTGCTGCGTGTGCGGGAAAGGAGTCCTGCAAGCCTGGTGGGTGGTGGGGGCAGGCAGACCCACGCGGCTGGCTTCCCCCTGCAGCTGGCTGGGCCTGCCATCTGGCCAGCTGCAGGGGGAAGCCAGGCACACAAGTCTGCCTGCCCCCACCACCCGACCAGCTGCAGGGAAGCCTGGAGCGCCAGGCTCCGTGCCCCTGCTGCATGCCAGCTCTGGGGAAGCTGGGTGCGCAGGTCTGCCTGCTCCCACTGCCTGGCCAGCTGCGGGGAAGCCAGACACTCTGCCCCCCACTGCCCGGCCAGCTACAGGGTGAAGCTGGGCGCGCCGGCTTCCCTGCCCCAGCTGCCCGCCAGGTGCGTGGGGAAGCCAGGAGCGCAGGTCTGCCTGCTCCCACTGCCCGCCAGCTGCGGGGAAGCTGGGCACACAGGACTCCTTTCCCTGCATGCCCGGTAGCTGCACCCAGCAGGATCCCTGCCTCCACCACCCTGCAAGTGGCGGGGGATGCAGGGTACCCTGAGCTCCTTTTCCTAGTGCCCAGTCAGCAGTGGGGGGGGGCGCCAGGCTTCCATCTCTTGCAGCCCTGCAAGGGGGGGGTTGTGGGGTGCCCGGTGGTCCCTCCCTGTCCCCCAGCCAGCAATGGGGGATGCAGGGCTCAGGGGGATCCCTGCCCTAGGGGCTTTTTTCTCCTGCCTGGCTCTCCGGGTGAGAAGCAGGTAGGGGATTGGGTGGCAACATGGCCCTGCTGGGAAGCCATGTTGCCACACCTCCCAGGGTGCCCCTCTCCCAGACTGAACTAGCAAATCCTGTGTCCAGACACGCTAGTTCGATTTGGGTTTTATTGGTATGTACCTGTTAAATCAATTTTACTTAAATTGATTTAACTATTTTTACACTGATTTTGTTAAATTGATTGAAGTAAAATCAATTTAACTGACTGTGTGTAGACATACCTGTATTGTCTTTACTATGATTTCACTGGCAGCTAAATCTAGTCATACTAACCTTTTCCAGTTGCATAATAAAGTAAATCTCACTCTGAATATACTTGGATAGCAGAAGGAGTAAGAGTTTGTTGGATGCATATATACAGTCACTTTTCTGGGCAAAACTGTTTGCATTTTAATGAAATAGAGGGACAGTGTAGATTAATGTTAATTCTGTGTCTTTGATCACTTTATAAGATCTAATATAATGAGCAAGTAGGATTTTCTTCCTTGTTATCACAATGCACAATGTGAACAGCTTGAAAAAGTAATGAAATCCAGGACCTTGTCCTGCTGAAATAAATCTTTTTTGGTTCAAAGTCACCTGAGCAATTCAGTATGACATCATGATTATTTCAACTCATAAGATAAACATTTAGTGTTATTTCTGTAGTTTTGCCTGTGGTATGGAGCATCAGCTTTGTTGGGGAGGGGTGTTATATAATTTATAAAAAAAAATGGAATTTTGCATCATTTTTGTAATATACACTTTTAAAGTTTTAAACCAAAAGAAGTTTAAAAATGGAAGTCTGATGATGTCCTGTCTTACATGATACAATGATATTCAGCAGCAAGTGCTGTGATACAGCTTTGGTTATACTCCAGTGGATATAACTTTGTTACTTTTTTAAACAATATGAAATATTAATTGAACAATGATGCTTGAGAAATGTGCATATGGAGAAAATTAGATCCACCCATGTTATTGCAAAGTGACTTGTTTGATGTTTTATGTTGTTCCGCACAAAAACATCATTAGAATATCCTGTCTGGCCAGAAGGACTGTCATTTTAAAAATGAACCTTCAGCTCAAATTTAAACCTGCTCTCCTTTTTTATTCCCCTTTGTCCTTAACGTGAATCTGAAACTCCTGACATTTCTGTTGAATTGAATTCACTAGTTTCATTGTAGAGCACTTTGCTGGTCCACCTGGGCCAAACATAAATTCACTCACCTTTCACCTAAACTAGGAGATAGAATGCATAGTCAAACAAAAAGCACCCTTGATTTGTAAGGGCTTGACAATATACAGATTAATGAACATTTACAAAGGAAGCAGTATATGAGTGTACAACCTTGATTGTCCTCGGCTTGAAGGACAGACAGATGGAGCATGCGGTGACCAAGTGGCTTTCACCCTGGCACTGGCAGCACTTCTTGTGGGGGCCATCCTGCGTGAAGGCCTTGCCGCATTCGGCACAGGGCTGGAACCCGGGTATGGCAGACAGCGGAGTAACATGGTGTTTGGCCCGAGAGGGGAGGCTGTCTTTGGTGGAACTAAATCTACAAACAGGTGCTCCTAGTCGGGTGAAAAACTCATAAATCGAATGAAGTACAGGCTGCTTGTGAAGTGCAAGGAGCAGGCAGTTCCACAACCGACGTGAAGGTGGAAGAAATGAAACTGGGGAGGGGTTGGGCGGTGGCCACATATATAGCCATGGGGGGCAGTGGCCGCCTGCCCACTTCTGACAGGCTAAGGCAAAACGTTCCGCCCAATCCGGCGCCCTGGCACGGAGACACCTATTTCTGAATGTACCTGAGCAGCGCTCGAAGAAGAATGTTTGCTACTAGTTAACATTCAGAAGCACTTTAGATGATATAGCTAGTATGTCCTTAGACTATGACTAGGAAATAACTGGAAACAGCTGGGTGTTTTAGATAAGTGTCCTCAAACTACTGGTAAATATTAGCTTTTTAATTGAGACTGCTGTATGTACATACAGAGGGTAAAACAGTAACTCCTAAATTTAGGCCTGGTCTACATTGTAGTCTTACATTCAGTTGATGTAAGGCATCTTATGGTGACTTAACTCTGTAAAGTTGATGCTAAAATGTAGCTCCCACTCATGTAGTTCACTGACTTAAAATACACTGACTTAAAAACTCTGCCTCAGCATTTAGGTTGATGTACTTAGGTCAATGAACTGTTGTAAAAGGAAGTCGTAAAAATCACTTCAGAAAACTAGATTTTTCTAAATGAAACTAGTAGTGGTATTTGGGTAGATCTTCTGTATGGCTCAACAGCGTTATTGCAAATAATAAAACAAATATTCTCTCTCTTGCAAATAAAATTTACTGACAGTCTGTCATGGGATATACTTACTCCTGGGGCACCTCCTCCAGGCTGCTGTGGGGATAAGTTCCCTCCATGTCTGACACCCCCTTCTGTCACTCACTCAGGTGCCCTGTTCCCCCTTCCATCCTGCAGGTGCTCTCCCATCATGGCTCAGCACTCCAGCCAGGTCACTGTGTTTTTTTCCTGTTGGGGGGAGGGGGAAATGGTTAAAAGTCCCACAGGACAAACTATGCTAGGCAGTCTCCAAATCCACTGCCCTGACTCTGCTACTTCCACAGTGCCAGGCCCACCCTCTACTCTGGAAGTTCCCTGGGCTGAAACCCAATCAGCAACTCAGCTCTGCATCATCTTAAAACTTGCTGCCATTTCTTTGAGCCTTTTCCTACACCTTCTCCCCTTAGGTAGGCAGGAAGCTTTCTTCTTTCTCTCATGTTCAGAAAGTGGCCGCAGTCATCCTCACTGCAGCCCTTTTCTAATGCTAGCTTCCTGGATTTACACTGGTGCCACCTGACGCTTCTCAGCCGAGCTCCATCACCATTCAGGGATTACTTAGGTGACCTCATTCCCCTCAGTGTTGGCCTATTGAGTTAACAAACCCATTCCCAGCCTCATTAACCACTTCTAGGTCAGTGTGGTATAACCAGTCCATCATACAATCACAATTTTGGCATGTGTAAAAGTCTTGTGGGGGTCTACCTTTTAGTTCATAAGCAGTTCACTCAATGGAATCTGTAAAAGATGTAGATTCTAGACTTTAGTCATTGATCTACATTGATCTATACTTTAAAAGTAAACCATTTTTTACCTTAATCATTCAGTCATTCTAAACATTCCCCTCTCCTTTTCTGTGGACAACATGGCCAATATATGAGGCCTCTGATTTTATTGAGGTGAGACCTGATATCTCTAAGGCTATGTCTATACTAGCAAAGTTTGAATTAAGGAGCCTTAATTTGAACTAATTTGAACCCCGTCTACACTAGGCTTTGCCTAGTTCGAAATAATTTTTTTTTAATTCAAACTAAGCAAAGCTTAGTTCAAACTAGTTAGTTTGGCTGGTTAGTTTGAACTAACTGCTTAGTTCGAACATATTTGCACATTTAGTTCAAACTAGCCTTATGTAGACATGCAAGTTCAAAGCAAATAAGTTCGAATTAGTGGTTAGTTCAAACTAACTGCACTTTTTTAGTCCAAACTAACTTTTAGTTTGAATTAGCCACACTTTTTTTAGTTTGAACTAAATAGTTCAAACTGAAAAAATGCAGTTAGTCTGAACTAGCTTCAAACTACTTAGTTCGGGCTAAGCAAGTCAGAACTAAGATTATAGGTGTAGATGTAGCCTAAGACATGCATTTGAAAGATGGAAATATGAAGCCCATGTTACGTCTATAAAGCAGATCATTCAAATTTAGCCAAGTAAGTATGCAGAAGGGATTTGTCATCTTTTGGTTTTATTTCAGCATAGAAGAGCTATTTTAACATTTCATCTAATGAGCTGCTGGGACAATGCCGCAATGGTTGCCCACTGAGGAAGAAAAAACAGAAAAAATATTTTAACAAAGATGAATTAATGGGTGGGTCCCGGGCATATCTGTATGACTTAAGGTGGGAGGGGGAAATTTAGTGACAATTTTATGATAGAAACCTTATGACTTAAGGGTAATTTCCTAACAGAAAAATCAGCTTATTTAAAATCTTTATGGCTATGTCTATATTACTCAGCATTTTTGGAACAACTTTTTTCGGGATAAGTATGTCGAAACAATTATCTCAAAAAAACTTTTTTTCAAAAACCGCTATTTCAGGACAACAGTCGAGGGAGAGCTCATTCTCCTGAAATATCACGGCTTTTTTTTTTTTTTTTTTTTTTTTTTGGAAAAGGGAAGGCTACACCAGACTTTCTTTAAAAAAAAAACCAACAAAAAAAACCAAGTTAATGGATGAGCTAGGGAGAATTTTTTGAAAAAAAGCCTTTTCTGTGTCCCATAATGGCTTTTTTGAAAAAGCTAGCTCAAAAAAGGCTTTTATCAATATTAAATGAGGTTTAGGGATCCCAAAAAAGTGCTCCAGTATTTTGAGATACCAGAGCGCTTTTTTGAAAAAGCTAAACCCGACAGCTTTTTCAAAATAAAAAGCCTTTTTCAAGCTAGCTTTTTCCAAAAAAAGCCATTGAGGTACATGTAAAAGGCTTTTTTTTCCGAAAAATCCTTCCTATCTCACCTATTGACTTGCCTTTTTTTTTTTTTTTTTGAAAAAGAAAGTCTGGTGTAGACTTTCTTTTTCAAAATAAAAAAAGCTGTGGTATTTCAGGACAACGGACTGTCATCTCAAAATAGCATTTTTGAAAAAAAGTTTATTTGAGATAATTATTTCAAAATACTTATCCCAAAAATGTTTTCTCGAAAATGCTGAGTAATGTAGAAGTACTCTATTTGTTTGTCATTATCAAACATGCGCACATCTACATTGCCCAGCATTTTCGAATAAACTTTTTTCGGGACAAGTATTTCAAAATAATTATCTTGAAAGAGCTTTCTTCCAAAAATGCTATTTCAGGACAACAATCTGTTGTCCCAAAATACCATGGCTTTTTTTATTTTGAAAAAGTAAGGCAATGGATGAGATAGGGAGGCTTTTTCAAAAAAAAAAAGCCTTTGCTTTGTCTGCGGATGGCTTTTTTTGAAAAACATACCCTCAAAAAGTCTTTTTATTGTGAAAAAGCTGGTGGGTTTAGCTTTTTTGAAAAAGCGCTCCAGTATCTCGAAACCCCAGAGTGCTTTTTCAGGATTGCTAAACCCAATTATATTTCAAAAAAAGCCTTGTAGCTTTTTCGAAAAAAGCCATCGCAGGACACAGAAAGGCTTTTTTTCAAAATAGGCTCCCTATCTCATCTATTGCCTTGCTTTCTTTCGAAAAAGGAAGTCCAGTGTAGACTTTCTTTTTGGAAATTAAAAGAAGCTGCAGTATTTTGGGACAACAAGTGGTCTCCTGACTGTTGTCCCGAAATACCATTTTCGGAAAAAAATTTTTTTGAGATAATTATTTTGAAATACTTATCCCGAATAAAGTTTTTTCAAACAGGCAGAGCAAGGTAGACACAGCCCATTATTCTAGCTAGTGAGAAAGGGGTTTTATGATGTTCTGGAAAGAGTCTCCTTCAGCTTGGATAGTGGATTTTTGAAGCAGCTAAAGAGAAGATTATGTCCAATGTATGCATCTCAGTATTAGCCCTGGTTCCCCTGAGTGCAGGAATAGGACTGTATAAGATTAGTTAAAGCAAAATTGTATAGGACTAGATACTACAACTAACTGGAACTTTTGGGGATCTAGTTTGTTTACTGAAACTCTCTCTCTCTCTCTCTCTCTCTCTCTCTCTCACACACACACACACACACACACACACTCTCTCTCTCTCTCTCTCTCTCTCTCTCTCTCACTTACTTATTAAAAAAAACAATTTTCCACTGAAGAATAGCTTTTGCAGAAAACTTTCAACCAGCCTAACACTGTAGGGACCCACACAATGCTGACATATTCAATGTATAGTATAACCTTCAATGATAGTAAAAACCAATTGATATCAGCCTTTAAAACCAATTTCTACCTTCATTTACACCTATGAAGCCCTAATTACTTCAGTTTGAACTGATATAGCTGACAGCAGAATTTGGTCCACAATATTTAATTTAAGATTTGTTCAGTAATCTGGAAATCTGCAGGCTCATGGGATTTCACTATCTTATTCCTAAGGATGAAATTCATTTCAGTGCAGAGGAATTACACGTGATCTTGTACACCATTTGATCCCCTAACACAGTGGTAAGAGAGTCTTACATGCAGCGTAGGGCTTCTGCACAGATCTCCTGCTACACAAAGATAAATTTCACCCTATGCAAATTTCATCAGGAACTCACTCTTCATTTTCTCTCCCTGTCACCTTCTCTGTCTTCCTCAGTCTCTCTTCCCATCTTGAAGACTTTGTTCTGTGGCCAGTTTGCTGATCTTCCATCTCACTCCACTTACATGTTATTTCTTTTATCCATTAACTGAACAGCTCATGCACTCAAACCTGATTAGACAATGGAGGCACAGGGAAAGGCATATTAAAGCAAATTGCATGTAATACAGTAATATATTAACAAAAAAATTACAACATGATCAAATAGGGTGGGAAGAAGTGATCCAGATGAAATAAGAACCAACCTTCATTTGATACCCAAAATGAACTTGCACCAAATCTCTTATGTGAGCCAAAAGAGTTTGAATATCTTTAAATCTATCATATCAGGCTCTGCTGACTCTGAATGATCAAATCTTTCACAATGCACATAGTTTATTCTGGTGTTTAACATCACAATGTTTGTTTCCTATATTCCATACACAGCTCCGCAATCAGCTCCCTAACCTTGATTCCCTTACCCCATCCCCTAATTTCTGTCTTGTATACATCTACAATTTAGCCATTCTGTGTCACCCTTGTTCATGCCATTATTACATTTCTTAGCTCTTTCCCATACAGTGTGCCCTCATACTCAACCTTCACTTTGTCCCCATAACCCATCAATGAGACCTACAGGAAAAATGATCTCACCTAAATGATGTGTATCGGGTGTGGCTCAGTTTACTCCAGGTCAAGTCTGGTAGATGTATTTGGGTCATCTCCTAATAATGCTGATGCACCTGAAGTCTCCTGCTTCATAGAGTGTTAAAGCATGTCATCAAATAGTAGTATGAAAAGCAAATTATTTCTGCTCTTCCTCCTGTAAATGACAAACTGGATTGAAATCAAAAGTCAAATACATGAAAACTTAGCCTGCTTTCTTAGGCATGGAAAAGGTCATTTCCACTCTTTTCTTTCTCTAAAATTAATGATTTTGGATGGACTGGAAACAGAAGTGCTGAAATACCACAAAAGAGTCTAGTTTCACTGTATTGCTTGCATAGTTGGAATATTTCCAGCCCAAATTTGCGTACTCAAGAAGTTTGAATGATCTGCTAATTTTGGGATGCGTAGTCCAAATGAACCACTGAAACTTTTTGGATGGGTCACCCTGTCTACTATAAAAGTAGTCTTCCATCCCTGCACCTCCTCTTTTTAATTTGCTCTGTCTTTTCTAGACTATATTCATCTACTCATTGTAACAGAAACAAAAAGAGAAAACAAAAATAAAAATAAAAACACAACAATAAAGAAATATAAAGCATCTTCTTCACTGTTGTGTTAGTCTTGTTTTACACTGTTTCAAGTCCTCTACATTCAAAGGTATCATACCAGCATAAAGTTTGAACAGGGGTAGGCAATCCCTGGCAGGTGCAGCAACAATGGCACACAAGTCCATTCAGAGAGGCATGTGGCACTCTCTGCAGTGCCACAGAAATTGCCACTCCTGCCAGTAAAAGCCATTCTGGGCAGCTTTTCGGGGTGTGAGTAGGATAGGTCCACACCATCCCCATGCCCCTGTGTGCCATGGAAAGAAGCTGCCCAAAGCAGATCCTCTCTGCAGCTTGCTGCCACCAAAAGGGGCCACCCCACGCAGCTTCTTTCTGTGGCATGCCTAGGGACCCCTGAGAGGATCCACTTCTTTCAGTGACATGCCTGGAGATCCCCCAAGCCCCAGGCATGGTGCCAAGAGAAGCTTATTTTGGTTACTGCATCAGTAACACAACATTTTAAAATTACATTCCAGTTGCAGAATCTTTACTGGAGATGAATGAGTCATAAAGTCCCCAGCTTGAGTTTCAGATTCCAGGTTGAATTTGTTTACCCATTAGTTATAACTACATCCCTCTTACTGCCCAATCCATAGAGGCTATAGGTCTGTTAGGCTATGTCTACACCAGGCATGGCCAAACTGTGGCTCAGGAGCCACATGTGGCTTGCAGAAGAACGTCAGCAAATCAATTTAGTAGGTAAAAGTATATGGCTGTATAACTCAGTGTGGCTCTTGAAGGTTTTATAATCAACTTGTGTGGCTCTTGAGTTCCATATGTTTGGCCACCCCTGGTCTACATGTTTGAATGCTAGTTTGAACTAAGTTAGTTTGAATTAATTAGTGCAAAGTAATTTTTGAGTTATTCAAATTAACTTAGTTCAAACTAGCATGTTCACAATAGCAACCTAAATCAAACTAGCATGTCCATGCACAGGACTTGCTAGTTCAGCTTAGGAGGGGGGTATCATGGGAAGAGTAGCAATTTAGCACCCAGGAAGGGCTATTCCCACACTCAATCCCATAAAAAGAGGAAGGCACTTCCTTCCTGGTGCCACGCACCCTGGGAGGAAGACGGTTGAACTGCATTTAATTCGAACTAATGGTTAGTTTGAACTAATGCATCTACTAGTAAGTTTGAACTAACTGTTAGTTTGAATTAAATGCAGGTTTTACTATTTTGAAGTAAGCTTTCCTTAGTTCAAACTAAGGAATTCCATAGATCAAACTGATGAAAGCTCAGTGCAGATGTGCACTAATTTGGTTCAAAAATCCAACTTTGTCAGATGTTTGAAGATGTGGAATTTACAGAATGGGAGGAAAATAAATGCACAGAAGTGTAAGTCATGGGATCAGGTCAGACTTACAATAACTTTTTTAGTTTTTTAAAAGTGCCACAGTACTCCTTGTTCATTTTACTCAACTAGACTAACACAGATACCCCTTTGGAACTTGTTTTATAAAGGCTCTCATTTTTAAATTCCACAGAGGTGGTCATGTTGGTCTAGTTCAGCAAAACAAGGAGGAGTTCTGTGGCAGTGAAAGACAAATTTATTTATTTATTTAGTTAGTTAGTTATTTAAATTTGTCTGATTTTTAAAGGCACATTCATCTGACATCATCTACTACAGGAACAATTATGGAAGGATAAAGGGAATTATCATAGTGTTGTCCAGGAGTGTTGCTGCCCCGGGGAAGGACCCGGGACACTGGCCCAGGACCCGCCTCCTGACCGCATGCCACACCCCCAGCCAGGGACAGGGCAGGGAACAGCAGCCATGGGCACGGGGCCACCCGGCCTAGAAAGGGGCCGGAAGCAGTCACCGCCGCCGCCGCAGGTGGCCAGGCCCCAGATCTCCAGCCCAATCCGGCCAGCGACAGGGAGAGGCAGGGGCCAGCCAGGACTTGGGGCACTGGTGCTGGGATTCGAGGCACAGGCCCCATGTGCCAGGCGCCAGCGATGCCTCCACTGTTGTCCATGCAGGACACATTGAGACAAAGGCAGCAACATCTGTTCATCTTGTAGGCAACCAAGCACTGCAATCCCTGAAGCAGGCTTCTGTTGAGGGCCAGCGAGGACATGTTTCATAGTATGATTGGTCCAGTAATTGTCACATGACCACACAATTTACATGTCTCCAGGACTGGTTTTGTATGATGGCTTTTATTTTTGAAAACTTACAACTGTTTAAGGGTATGTTTACAGCTAAGAACACATGGAGCCAAACTCGTAATTCTTGCTGTAGTTAACAGGAATCTGGCATCTAAGTCCCATGAACCTATTTGACAATTTACAACCTATTGTTTCAAGCTGACACTCTATTTGTGACACTTTAAATGTCCAGGGGGTCGATATTCAGCAGGTTGCAGAGGGATTTTGCCATAGAACTCCAATTAATTTTAATGGAAGTCACATGGGTAAGCACCCCACACATTGCAAACTTGCTCTTGTGCTTGTAAACAGTTGTTAACTGCTGTATAAGTTATGCAATGCTGGTGAATTGTTTCCTTCATGCAGACAGAGTTCCCAATAAAAATGTCTTTTTTCTTTTTATGGGGTCTTTAAAAATGTCTTTTGGTGCAAAATGCAGTAGATCCTATGCATGGGCTCAGTAGTTTTTTTTCTTATTTGACAATTTCCTTGAAGACTCTTGAAGGTCTCTTCTGATATTAAACAGGTCCAGTAGGATTATAATGTTTCTGTCCCACATATTGGTATTTCCTACACTGTGTTTGCTAAGTATTCTTGCACTCTAAAAACTCTACCAGAAACTTGGACATAGTTACCATTGTGCACAGAAGTCCCTGAAGTTACATTACATGGCCTGGGCTGTAGGCTTTTCATTGATTGATGTCCGTCTTTTTATATGATGCCATTACTATGAATTTTATTTTTCTGTGTTATAAGGAAAACATCATTGTATACACCTGCTGATCACATGCTACAAAAATTTGTACAGCTAGCAGAGGAAAATAGGAGCTTGCATTTTGTTACAGTCCATCATTTGTTGTAAGAGAATGTTCAATCAATCAATCAATCAAATCATAGGGCTGGAAGGGACCTTGTGAGATCATCAAGTCCAACCCCCTGGGAACTGATGTTGAGTTTTTCCTTTTAAAAGATGGTGACTACGATATATCTGACACAAAAGGATGTGATCTTGACATAGAACAACCTGCATTTTCATTCGGTATTGAAGAGCTAACTGTTATTCATTATGGAAAGTTAACACAAGCAGATAAAATGGCTCTAATGAACTCATTATTAATTATTACACTAGAAGCTGATTTAACCCCAACAAGGCTTTTGTTATTGACTTAAACATGAAATATAATGCTCTGAAGCAGTTAAAAGACTGAATAGGTTTCAAGTCATGATTTCATTACTTGTGCTCTGAAACAGAAAAAAAAGTTTACTCATAATAGGTAGGGTCAAACTTTCAGCTTCGATGTAATCAGTTCTCTATTTTCACAGCTACAATTTTGCATGAACAAATAATTAAGTAAATTTATGACAACAGTTATTTGAAGATAAAGTTTAGGTCACTTAGACAAATAGTTGATGGCACCCCAAATTAGTTGGTGAGACCTCTAAGCATCCTAAACAGCTTTACAACTATTTGTGCTTGCCTTTTTTTGAGAAAAAAAATTGAGACTACACTTCAAATTCTGGCCATTTGTGTACCAGATGATGCTCCTTAGGCTCAAAGAAGTGAATTGGAGACTCCTGTAGGCATCTCTCACTTACTGTCATCTCTGATTCTTGCATGTCCATTCCTGCTATTTCCCAGAAATTTGCCACCAAAGTTCTCACTTAATATTGTTTTCCACTTTCACGTTGTTGCCTTTTCCCATGCTGATCTCTATGCATGGAGCACTTGTTTTGATGTGTCGGTCAGTGCCTCTTGAAATCACTTTTCAACTTATTTTTTATCCTGAAGCCTTTTTCTGCTAATCCATAGAATCCTATTGCAATGTAACTAACTTCCTAAACAGCCCTGATGGTGGCAAACTAGAGTCTTCCTTTCACATCCCTCTCTGCTATGCTGAACTCCTGTCATGCCATTGTGTCTTGATTTTGCTCAGAATATGAGGTCCTCTAGGTACAGACTTTTTCTTTCTTTCTTTCAACTTGAAAAGCACTAAAGCATTCTTTGCATCTCGAGTGAAAACACAATACTACTACTACTAATAAAAACATCCTCCATTAAGGCTATATGAAATGTTTCATTTTCCACATCTAATCTTCCAAGGAACAGTAAAATCTGTTTTCCTTCTGCAAAGGTGAAAATCTAATATTATGACCTCTGTGAAGGTTCTCATTCCAGGACTACACTTGGTAAACAAACAAGCATTCACAGCTTCATCCTTTGTCTTTTGACCTTAATAGGTGTTTTCCCACTAACCCCAAACTATAATACTAGTAGTCTTGAAGAGCCATGCTTTGCTCTCATTTACACATATGCCAATTCTTTTGTTGAATGTGGGTTGCCCCAGTGTAAATGTGAAAAGAATCTGGTCCCAAGTGTTTAATTTTTGTTGGGATCAGTGAGGTAACATTTTGTATAAGAAAAAAAAATCACTTTAAGCTGTTGAATTAATAATATCATAAGGAATAAAACTAAATAGTACTGTTGCCATAGAAACACATATGTACTGTGAGGAACTGTCTAGCTCTTTAAAAGTTTAAATGCATCCATATGCAACCAGCTTACATGTATATATGTGCTTTAAAAGGTATCCTTGGCCTTTTTCTCTGGCAAAATTATAAGGCTCCAATAGGGACTGTTGCTTGAGTTTCTCTAATAGAAACCAAACATACCTGAAAATGACACATAAATTGCCTAGACAACATTGTACCACTGAGAAAAAATTAGCTAGGGACTAATTTAGGTCACATAAGAAGAAAGGAAACCAGAAATGCAGTCTAGTCAGTTTGCCTGCAAGTATTTTGACTAGAGCAGAGAGAGCCCGGAAAAATGGTGAACAAGAGCTGTTTTCATAAATGAAGCTTGTCAGGCTCATGAGCACAGGGAAAGAACACTTCCAGAAAAAGCATAAGTGAGGGTAATACAATCAAAAACCAGCAAAAGGAGGTAAAGCACTGAGAAAAACAAAACATGTGAGTTGGAAATGTAATGGGTTGACTGAACAATGCCTTTTTTCCTTCTATGGTTATCTGCACAGCCTACCCCAGGCCAAAAAACCTGGCAGACCTGGGACATATATTTATTAGCTAGAGTGTTGTAAGCAAGACATGAGAAGTAATTCTTTTTCTCTATTCTGCTGATAAGGCCTCGCCTGGAGTATTGTGGGGTTTTTTAGGTGCCACATTTGAGGAAAGATGTTGACAAACTGAAGATAGTCCAGAGAAGAGCAACAAAAATGATTAAAGGGCTAGGAAATGTGACCTATGAAGGAAAATTGAAGAAAATGGGTTGGTTTAGTCTGAAGAAGAAAATGCTGATGGGGGAGGACATGATAGCAGTTTCCAAGTACAAAAAAGGTTGTTATAAAGAGAAGGGAGAAAAATTGCTCTCCTTAACCTCTGAGGATAGGACAAGAAGCAATGGGCTCAAATTGCAGCAAGGATGGTTTATGCTGGACATTAGGAAGACCTTCCTAACTTGTCAGGGTAATTCAGCACTATAATAAATAGCCTAGGGAGGTTGTAGTATCTCCATCATGGGAAATTTTTAAGAGCAGGTTAGAGAAACATCTGTTAGGGATAGTCTAGAGTATAGGTTTGCAAACTCTTTTTTCTCAGGCTCCGGATGAAAAAAAATCATTTATGCTCCCAAGCCAACAATTACAACTTTGAGCAATGCATTCCAATCTTTTGGCGGTGGCAACAAGGGTACCACAACTGAGTACCTGAGGGTCTGCGACCCAGTACTGGGTCCTGATCCTAAGTTTAAAAACCACTGGTTTAGATCATGCTTGATCCTGCCATAAATACAGGGTACTGGACAAGATGACCTCTTAATGTCCCTTCCAGTTCTATAATTATAGACTCCCAAACCAGGTCATCAGGTCTACATCAGTGTGCCCACTTGATATTGAGGTATCTCATTTTAAGAAGTGTGAAAGAGAGAGATTTATTAAAGAATTGCCTATTGTTATACTAAGAGGGTATGTTCACACACACTGTTTAAATTGAAATAACTCTGGTTATTTCGATTTAAGAAAGGGTAGGTCCACATGACGTTCCCTTATTTCAAAATGAGGAGCTCCCTCATTTTGATATAAGGAAAGTTATATCGATATAATAAAACCTAGTATTATATCAATGTAACGGTTAAATCAAAATTGTTATTTCAAAACAACATAGTGCGGACATATTATTTCGATTTAACTGTTAAATTGATTTAACACTTTTTGCCCTTCTCCTTCCCAGGTACTTTCCTTTTTCTATATATTGGGTGGGGGCATGGCCGAGTGAGGGGGCCATGTTGCCACACCTCCCACGATGCCCCTCTCCTGAACCAAAATAGCAAGTCCTGTGTCTGGACATGCTATTTTGATTTGGGTTTTTTTTGTGTGGACCTGTTAAATCGATTTAACTTATCAATTTAATGATTTTTATATTGATTTTATTAAATTGATATAAGTAAAATTGATTTAACCATGCACGTGTGGACATAGCCTGAAAGTGTAGGCCATGAATCACCCTCTCCATCAGTGAGCTAAATGGTAGGTCCCAAACAGCTGTTTCCTAGTTTTACTCCTTTTTTGGGTCAGTGTCAGATTCTCTGCATTTTTCACACCTAGGAGATTTTATTGGCAGAAAGCAGGTGGGTAAAGACACTGCCTTAATCCTCCCTCCCTTCACAAAGTACCTGCAATTCCACAGTCTTTTTTACAATCCACGAAACTTTTTCAGTTCATTCATTGTGGCCTGATCTTGCAAGAATTTATTCACCTAAGGACTTTTATGCAAATAGCTCAACTGAAGTCAGTGGTACTTCAGACCTGACCACTTCAGCTCAGCAAAAACCTTGAAGAGAATTTCCATATTGATGTGCATATTTCGTCCCCAAATGCGAGCCCCACTAGACCATCTCCCAGAATACTTTTTTGATCTGTACGTATCAAGCATTCTCTCACAAATGGATCTATGAAATTACTCCTTCATTCACCACGATCTACGAAATTACTCCTTCATTCACAAGACTTCAATTGTTTCCCCTATCTCAAGAATTCCACCAGCAATTCTCTAGCCCCTCCCTTTTCCCCTATCACTCGTCTCATCAATTTTTCTCAATCCTCCCTTCCCTCATTAGTTCTAACTCTCTGTTGCCTTCTCCCCATCATGTCCTCCTCCTTCCCTTCATCAGCTTTGCCTCTCATCAATCTCTTTTTCTCCTCTCCCTCTCTTCATCTATTCCCTCTTTCTCTCTCCACCAATACCTCATAAGCCAGTGCCTCTTGTAGTCATGGCGGTAGGCTCATCTTCTCTAGAAGATGAACCTGACTAGGCTCACAGCAGGTTTTGGTAGAAGTGCTTCCTGGAAGTTATTTGCTGAAGCACAATCCCTGCCCTGAACAGTCCTCCATGAGTGTTTATAAAGAATTCATAGATTTTAAGGTTTACTGGGATTGTTATGTTTACCATTATCTCCCTACTGGCATCGTATCCTTGTGGCCATAATCCTCACCCTCAACTTGCAATGGCAAAGGGACAGAGAGGAAGATGAATGAATAGCATTCATGGAGCAGTTTGGCCCTCACTCCAGGATCTTGTGTGGAGAATTCCTTCCCTGCCTTGTTCGTATGGCAACCTCCTCACCAAACCCAGCTACACCGATTTGGATTCAGAGCGTCATTTTGTCTATTCTGAATAGGCAACAGAGTCTGGAAGCATCATGCATTTTTCAAATTATTGCATTTCAGAGCCTGATTAGTGCTGAAACAGTCACATACCCACTAAAGCAGTTTCTCAGCCCAGCTTGCCATTTAGATACTCTTAGTAGATAACCTCATCCTGGGTACCCACAACTGTTACATATATATGTCTTGCTGCTTTAGCAATGACTGATCTGTTTAAAAGTCACAATGACTGATCATCATGAGTTGCCTGAAGCTCTGCTCCAGGACATAAGTGGCAAGCAGGGCATGTGGACAGCCTATTTAATGCTCCAAGAAATATCTTTATGCAAGGGGGCTCTCCTCTATGCATAATACTGCAGCATTTTTACCACCTGCCTTCATTAAACTGATCATCTGTATGAAGATCCAGGTACACAAAGAAAAACCTGACTAGTGAGCAAAGGTGAAAGCATGAAGCTGAAGGAAAGATCTAGGCCCTGAGTTTACCTGCACTAAGTCAAATTTGTTCACAGACAATTCCGAGTCAGACAAGAAAAACAGAGGCCAAACCAAAACATTATGGAGCAAAATTGTATTAGGCATAGGGAACTGGGTGAAATTGAATAGGTGTGATATATAGGAGGTAGGACTAGAAGACCTAATGGTATCTTCTGGACTCAAGAGCTGTGAATCTTCAAAAAATCATGTAGCATTATACTATTATTTAACAGGTTTATTATGGTAGTCCCTAATAGCCACTTAAGACTGGGGCCCCATTTTGTAAGACCCTGTATGAACACAGTGTGTAGATAGTATTTACCCTGGATAGCTCACCCTCTAAAAAAACAAGACAGGCACAAGGTGCTGGGATGGGTAGAACATGCAGGCAGAGTAAACACTTTGATGCAGGAAAATGGATTGTGAGCTTCCCAGTTCTCTGGGGAAGGGGTTACTTTTGAGTAGAAATACCAACATGATGGGTAAAAGGAACAAGACAGGGTGGAAGAGGATAGGAAGGGCAAAGGTGAAGTAGAATGACTGTGAGGGGGAGGGAACTGGAGGCGTCCATAGGTTGTGCCCTTGTCTAGAATATGGATCTGCAGAGAAACATTATGAAGTGAGAGTGAGACCAACAATAGGACAAACATTTGTCTTTTGCTCAGTAGGCTGAAAAATGCCTTTTCTTTTTAGAAAAGAGGCAACAATATGAGGAGATGACATACTGTAATTCATTTGGCCCTTAATCATAGTCAGTGATGGGTAGAGGTAGACATAGGCTATGTCTACACTAGGAAAAGTTAGTTCAAATTTGATAATTTGAATTTATAAGTTTGAGTTTAATTCAAACTAAACTCAAATTTATGAGTTCAAATTAACAACATGGACTAATTTGAACTAATGTTAATTTGAATTAGTCCACTTTGTTAATTCTAATTAACTGCCCTTAGTTCGAACTTGTTAAGTTCAAACTACAGGTTAATCCTTGCCTACATTGTTCTTAGTTCGAACTAATGATCAAACTAAGGACTTAGTTCAAACTAACTGGCAGGTTTTACTAGTTCAAACTAATGAAATCCTAGTGTAGACAGATACTAAGTTAGTTCAAATTAAGCCTTCTTAATTTCAACTAACTTGCAAGTGCAGACATACCCTATACAGTGTGGCCTGCCACTGTTGAAATCCAGAGCTTTGGAAGTCCACCTTCCAAGAACAGATTATGTTTTCTTTCAGTGGGAGTGTTGCCTAAAAGCAATACATCATTGTTCTTGTTGAGTGAAATTCTTTCCCACACTGCCCTTCACAAGGCACTATGTATGCAGGGTGTAGGGGGGAGAGAAGAAACACAGAGGTAAAGCACACTGCATCTTTGCATCCCCTTCCTGCTGTTAATTGGTCTTCTGTATTAGCATAGAGTATGCAATCTGTGTTCAGTTTTTAAAGAATAAATTGCCTTGCAGGAAATTTGATGTTGTGGTGATTCAGAGTTTTCCTTGTGAAGACAGCAGATGGCCTTGATTCTTTTGATGGTGTGGTGCTTTGGGAGTCTGTTCCCACATCTATTTGTTGCTCATTGTCCTGTGTTCCTTCCATGTCCTGATGTGTTTCATTGTTCTCCACATCCATGGATTTTGTTTTGTGTTTGTAAAGAGTTTATGTATTTGTGGTTTTGGTGACATATATACCTATCCACTGCTTGGTATATGAATGAGGATTTATCTGTTCAGCATATGTAACTTGTTCCCAAGTGCACAATATGTAAACAGGGTCTCCTGGTTGTAGTTCTGGGAGGTCTTTCACTTTGTAATGATAGTAGGCTTCAACACTGATATATTTCTCTTCCTTACTGTCTGTTGCTCCTTCCACCACTGCCAGTTGTAGTAATTCTGGGGCCATCAGCAACAAGATAAATGTACATTAATATCAAGCATGGTATTAGGCTGCTGTCAGCGCCTTTTGTGGGATGATTTTCCATTCAAAAAAGGCTTGCCATACATCTTGCCTTCCTTTTGCAGATTTCTTTGATGGAGTCTTAGCCATTACAACTTCTGATTCAGTTTCCCCATTTGATTGCTTGTGTTATGCCATTGATGTCATGTGACTGAATTCCCATTCCCAGGTAAAGTGCACAAATCTGTGGTAAGTGAACTGGAATCTGAAACTACAGTTCTGGACACTGTGACCATTGAAACGCTTCATTGCTTTGTCCATAATGGCTGCTGTGGTACTGTCTCACAATTTGTCTAGTTCTCAGAAGTCTGACTAGCAATCCACAATTATGAATGGTGGATGGTGAAAAGGTCCATTCCTACTTCGATTGGAAGTTTCTGAGAATGTTGTAAATTGTCATTGTATCTTTTTGCTGCTTGACTTGCAGTTCCTCACATATATGACAACTGTTCAACAGGTCTGATATCCTTGGTTGTGTTTGGCCAGTATCAGGTGTCTCTGGTTTCCCAGTGACATGCTTTTATTCCTGAATGGCTCAGAGGTATTGAAGGTGCCATGATTTGAATCCCTTACATATGATGCTATCTTGGATGCTCAGTTCATCTTGATTGCTATAATGTATTTCGGAAGCAGATGGGGCTTTTCCACAGGTATCTGGGCATCCTGGCAGAATGGCAAACATAAGCACTTACTTTTAAATCTCTGCCTTGTTTAATTTATTCCTTCATTCCTTCCAGCTCCTTCCTTGAATTGGTGCACGGATGAAGTAACTTTCTATGTCTTTCTGTGTTTTCCGCATTTCTATCAGATTGAGGATCTCATATTATTGTTCAGTTTCCATACATTCATTCTGCTCTAATCAAGAACTCTGCTATGTATACCTCAGTGCCTTTCTTGTAGTGTACATCTATGATCATAGAATCATAGGGTTGGAAGGGACCTCATAGGTCATCTAGTCCAACCCCCTGCCAGAGGCAGGACCATGCCCACTAAACCATCCCAGTCATGGTTTTGTCCAGCTGGGCCTTAAACACCTCCAAAGATGGAGATTTCACCACCTCCCTCAGCAGCTCATTCCAAGGCTTCACCACTCGCCTAGTAAAAAAGTTTTTTCTGATATCCAGCCTCGACCTCCCTAACCACAACTTGAGACCATTGCTCCTCGTTCTGTCCTCTGTTATTACCGAGAACAGTCGAGCTCCACCTTCCTTAGAGCATCCCTTCAAGTAGTTGAAGGTTGCTATCAAATCCCTGCTCAATCTTCTCTTCTGCAGACTAAATAAGTCTAATGCTTTCAGTCTTTCCTCATAGGGCTTGTGCTCCAGCCCTTTAATCATTTTGGTTGCCCTCTGCTGGACTCTTTCTAGCATGTCCCTGTCCTTTTTGTAGTGGGTAGCCCAAAACTGAACACAGTATTCTAGATGTGGCCTCACCAGTGCAGAACAGAGGGGAATGATCACATCCCTTGATCTGCTGGTAATACTTCTTTTGATGCGGCCCAGTATGCCATTGGCCTTTTTGGCAGCAAGAGCACACTGCTGACTCATATCTAGCTTCCCATCCACCAGGACCCCCAGGTCCTTTTCTACACTGCTGCGACTTAGCTGAATGTTTCCCAGCCTGTAGCGGTGCATGGGGTTTTTTCGTCCCATGTGCAGGATTTTACACTTGTCCTTATTGAAGCTCATAAGATTTCTATTGGCCCACTGTTCCAATTTATTTAGGTCTCCCTGAATCCTGTCCTTGCCCTCCAACATGTCTAGTGTTCCCCCCAGCTTGGTGTCATCCACGAACTTACTGAGAGTGCAGTCTATTCCATCATCTAGATCATTGATGAAAATGTTGAACAGAACCAGCCCCAGGACCGACCCCTGGGGCACACCACTCATTACTGGTTGCCAGAGGTTGTTTCGAAATAAGAAGCGTCATGTCCACACGACGCACTGTTATTTCAAAACCGTTAAACCTCCCATCTAATTGAAATAGCCGTTGTTTTGAAACGGTTGTTTCGAAACAAGGCTGTTTGGACATGTTGTTTCAAAACACCACCATTGTTTCGAAACAACTATTTCGAAACAACATGTCCGAACAGCCTTTTTTCGAAATAACCATTTTGAAACAATGGCTATTTCGAAAGCAGGCTTTCCCTTAATTCGAATGAACTTATTTTGAAATAAGGACTTTATTTCGAAATAACCCATTTTGAAATGGGTTATTTCAAAATAATGATGTATGTGTGGACATAGCCTTAGTCTTTAAGTGCCACAAGACTCCTTGCTCTTTTTTGCTTTGCTAGACTAACACGCCTGCCCCTTTGGAACTTGATATGTGTGATGGCTGAATCAGGTTAAGGTAACCATATCCATACTACCTCTTTGACCAGTAGTCACCTCAGGAATTTGCACACATTTGAGAAGTTCCAAGGAAATGTTGTCAGATAGCTTACAAATCGCAATAGTTTCTGAACAGATTTATTATCTCTGGGTGTGAGCATCCAGTATATTGCTTTTTTCTTTAAGGGACTGGCTCTTAGGAAAACAACAAATGTCTGTTGGATGGTACTGAAGACAATTGAAATTTAATCTTGCTTTTATTTAATTTTAAATTTACTTTCCTGGCTTTTTTTAGCAGATAGATGAGGATTAAGCCTCCTTAATCAGGACTAATTTGTGAGTGTAGACATAGCCTCAGTGCCTCACTGCTGTAGTTCACACCTGGGCTACTCGCAAACAGCCTTCCAGCCTACAGGTAACCTCCTGAGTGCCTGTGTCTAGCTGCAGTCTGACAGCACACTTTGGCCTCCACCAGCCTTAATTGCCACATGCAGGGTGACCCTAACACTCTTGCAGTCCTGAATTTTCCACCCTAACTTGTATTTAACACTGTGCAGCCCTCCTCTGGACCAGCGGTCATCAACCTTTTTGACCCCTGACCCAACTTTGGACCCCTCCACCAGGTGGTGACCCCTCCACTGTGGGAGGGATGGGCTGTCACCCTCCTGGGAGCACTGCTGGCCAACAGAGTAGCAAAGGACAGCTGCCCCCTCTCCCGGAAGTAGCACTGACCAGCTGGGGAGCAAGCGGCAGCCACCCCCCCTCAGGATCAGCGCCAGCTGGCTGGGGAGTGAAGGGCAGCCCCCTCTCCCTGAAAACAGCACCAGCCTGCCAGAGCACACAGGGCAGCCGCTCCCTCCACCCAGAGCACGCAGGACAGCAGTCCCCTCCTCCAGAACAGAGCTGGTGCCGCAACCCCGTACCTGCAGGTCTGCGACCCAGTACTGGGTCACAGCCCAAACTTTGAAGACCACTGCTCTAGTTAGTCCAGATATATTAGATCCGTTGCCCTGTTAAGGGGATCAATATATGGCAGCTTGCCACCTTACATGGAGTTACCCCCACAGTTCACAGTAGTAGATTAGTTTTAATTAAAGAATAAAACAAGTTTGTTTAATTACCAAGAGATAGGATTTAAGTGAGTACAAGTATTAAGGCATTCAAATCAGAAATGGTTACAACAGAAATAAAGATAAAATGCTTCTTAGTACTGAAGTTAACAATCTTGACTTGATTCGAGGTGAAATTCTTACCACAGGTTTTCAGTAGCATTCTTGATGAAGTTTTGGGTCAGGAAGGATCTGTGCACAATGTGCAAGTGCTGTTTCTTTTGTTCTCTTAGGTGAAGAGAGAAAGATGGACTGGGAGGGATAACATTGTGTGTTTTTGCTTCTCACTTTTGTAGTTTGGTCACCTGTTGAAACGCATTTTCCTAGATAAAGTTCTATCCTGCAGACAGCAAGGAGACATGGCATCTGGTGGAGAAATGTGTTATGCTGCTGCTTTTCACCTTTGTTTGCTAAGTTTCAGGTCTGTTTATCCTTTAGTTTTTCCTACCTCCATACCAAAGAACAGCCATTAGCCTTGAGGACACCTTGGTCAACTTGTTCTTTCCTTTGAGAAACAGGTTTACCCACTTGTACAGTAAACACTCTTTGGTCCTGATTTAATCTTGTGTTTATTACTTTACATATAATGTCATTACATACATTTCATTATGATATTATTGACTAGCAAGTTATTAGTTTACAAATATTACCTTATAAGTGTAACCCTTCTGCCAGGGTGAGATGGCAGTTCAAGGGCCGGGTTCTATATCTAGGGGATTTCAAATAATGTACCACCACCAACCACCTTGAGCTCTCACCCAGATTTCTGGGAAATCATGGACTATTCCCTGGGCACCCCAAAGGGGTAAGGTTTCGCCACTCACCAGCATGAGATGAATGTAGTATACAGAACTTTTAATAGTAGTAAAAACGAATGTAAAAGGCCAAATAATAGAAATCAGCACTGATCTAGAATCAGTACAGAGCAAGGTTCCCAACAACCCACAACACATAACAGAACATACAAGACTTAATGGCAAAACCCGCACTGATCTGGAGAATCAGTGCTAATCAGGTTTCCAACATGATCCCACATATTATAACGGCAAATGTAAACTCACTAGCAAAATTGGTACTGATCTGGATAATCAGTGCTAACTAGCCTCCCAACCAACCCTAGGGTATATAGGGAGTTTTTTGCACACCAGCTGTCTGCTGGAGCCAACCACTGGTTACTCACTTCATCCAGTAGCACTGTCCCTTGGCTGCACATGCTGTCTGCTGGCTCTGCTCAATGGCCACTCATACTACCCAGCTCGCCACTGGTTACCATCCACTGGCTCTGCCTGCTGTCCACCAGCTCTGCCCATTGGTCACTTGTGCCGCCCAGCACACCGCTGGCTGCTCTCACTATCCGCTGTCTCCACCCATCGGTCACTCACACTGCCCAGCTCGACATCTGCTGGCTCCATCCACTGGTTACTCCATCCACTGCTTCTCTTCAGTGATTTCAGCTCAGAGAGAGGGTTTCCTCCCTCTAGCGATTTCAGCTCTTAAACCTCAAGTAGCTGCAAATAGCTATTTCCATTAAAATAACAAAGAAAGGCCTCAAAAGAAGCCCAACCAAATCTATCATTTGAAAGTGGGGCCAGGAGAGAGGCAGGTGTCTCAAGCACACCTCCAGAAATAGTTATGCAACCCCCTCCCTTGTCTTGTCTTTTTTCCAAGTTGAAACAGGCGGTAGCCTCTCTTACAAGTCTCTTTTGGCTAAGGGTAGCTTTTACCCTTTAACTAACGCAAACAGATTTGGAACAATCACAGCGTAGCATATCACCAAAGACAGTATTTCATAATCCCCTTCAGTAGAATTACAGATATTGACAGATTTGTGATGTGCTGTACAGGTCTGACTTGGAGGCTGTAGGTGATGACTAATGGCATTCTGTTGTTTTCTTTCTTTGGCTTCTCCTGTACTAGTTGACTTCTGGGTACCTGTCTGGCTCTGTCAATCTGTTTCATCGTTTCCTCAGGTGGGTATTACAGTTTTAAGAGCACTTGATAAGAGATCATGAATGTGTCTGTCTCCTTCTGAGGGATCAAAACAAATGCGGTTTCTATCTGAGGGCTTGGCTGTAGACATGGATCATGGTGTGTCTTGGATGAAAGTTCATTTCCCTACATTTATTTTCCTCCTGTTCTGTAGGTTCCCCATCTTCAAGGAGT
>ML682059.1:4472970-4541547 GCA_007922195.1 Podocnemis expansa
GTTTCAGAACAAACTGTTCTGAAACAACATGTCCAAATGGCCTTATTTCGAAACAAGGGTTTCAAAATAATGGCCATTTTGATTAGAAACCAGTTTTAAGATGTTCTGAAAGAACACCTCTTATTTTGAAATGACGGAGTCTGTCATTTCAAAATAAGAAAACATCGTGTGGACATGGCAACTTTTCTTTCGAAACAACAGCTGTTGTTTCGAAAGAAAAGTGCCGTGTGGACACAGCCTATATGCATCCCACATGGGAGTTTCTAGCTACTGGAAATGCCTAATCCAAGACCCTATGGCCGCTTCCTCACTCCTTCCTTATTTGCCTTGAAATCATTCCTTCACATTGGACTAGACAAAGTTGGCATGGACCCCAGGTATAGTACCTATGGGTGTGTTGTCCCATCCTCCTTGCCATAAAGGTTAAAATTATGCTAATGAACTGGGGCCCTTCTGCAGCCCCTATTCCCATGGTTAGATTTTATCCTCTGAGCATAATCATTTGAACTTCTCTTCTGTAAAAATATGCTGGCCACATTCCACATATAGGCACATGGATGTATGTACAAATCCTTGCTCTGTGTTAGTCAGGATAATATTCCCAAACCCTGGAATGGGATTTTATACAAGTTGTTTTAGGGTCCTAAATTAGGAATAGACTTTGCAGAGGCTATGCAGCCAAAACAAGAGAACCCTTGTACTGCAAAGATAATTAGCTCAGATTCTCCCAAAAATTACAGCATGCAAATCAGAGGGTGGCATGAAAGACAAGCATAAATTTCTGATACTGCTATTTTATCTGGGGCTCCTTCATTGTAGGGCATTACAGCCACCCTCCAATTGCTCTGAATTATGCTGGTCTGTAACACCCACAATGAATCTGAAAAACCTAGCACAGCATTAGTGTAGCTTATTTATTTTATTTTATTTTTTTTGGTAGAAGCGTAACTATGAATACTCAACATATCTGACTGTCATGTTGAGCAAAACAATTTATAGTAACCAAACCGCCTAGAGCTTTTAGTCTGAAAACAAGCCATGCATATCTGAGCCATCTACATTGTTTGGTTTTATAGTCTCCCTGAGAGTCTTTGGCCCAAAATAGATAGAGGTCATTGTGGAAGACAACATTGCTGAGACAGTAAGTTTTTGGACTGATTACTTTAATGGTAAGAATTCCTAGTTCTTGGCTTAGCTGGTGTGAGTTTCAGGAGAATTTTAAGACATGTTTTTGTTTTCTTGCTAGCTGTACAGCTAATTCTCTTGTGATTTTTTGGCGTGTGTTTTAAGCTTATTCTTTATCACAAGCACCAGTCCAATGAACTTGTGAGTCTGGAATAGTCTTCTTGTCAAATTTGGAATCTCTGGTTTACAACACACTGCTGCAATAGTTTTGATGTCATACAGAGCTTTTTGGGTAGTTCAGACTCAGACACACTGTATGCAATCCAAGGGCCTAGACAAAAAATAGCCACATATTTATGAGTAGGGAACTAGATATGAAAAGAGATTAAATATTCTGGCATAAACTGGCATAGCCAGTGCAAGCAATTAATGTTAATGGTGCTATACTGATGTATCTTCATTAAGACTTTCATCTGACTTGTGCATGTTGAAATGAAATGGACTTTTCAATAAGTGATTTTCAGTGCATTTTCTTTTCCTTTTATCCCCTTTTCATTCTTTCTTGTTCGTAGTAGACCTGGATGCACTGACTCTGTCATTAGCTGTGAGACAGCTAAGGGATCAAGAGTTGTTATTTCCTGTTTTCTAGATCTTAATTAATGAAGAATGAATTCATTGTTGATAGCAGAAAAACAAAGCACATAACTGTTTAAAGCAAAACCCCCAAACAAACTAACAAAAAAGCTGTTTCTATTAAAATTCTTAATATAACACTTTTTCAAAGAAGAAAATTTGCCTCCCCATCTTTAACTTCAGGGACCATTATTCCAAACAACTTGCAAAGAAGAAGGCTTGAATCAAAAAATTTGGATCCAGATCTGGTTTAAAGCTTAAAGATCTGGGATATTCACATCTAAGATTTAGGCTGGGCCCCTCTTGAAGAAGCACCATGAGAGAAAAGTATGAGAGGCAATGATTACAAATATATAAAATAATAAATGGTGTAGATAAAGTAAAAGGGATGTGGAATTATATTGCAGTACAAGAACAAGGAGGCATCAGTGAAAATGAAAAGAATAAATTTACTACTGAGAAGAACACTTTCTACACAGTGCTGAATTAACCTGTGAAATTCATTGTCCCAAGATATCACTGAGGCAGAAAGCTTAGTGGGATTCAAAACAGGGCTAGATGCTTATATGTATTAGATAAGAAGTAAAAACCTACATGCTTCAGGTCATAAACCAGCCACTAACTGCTGTGAGTTAGAAAGAAACATCTCAGGGCAAGTTATTCCATAATTACCCATTAAATCTGCATTTTCCTTTCAAGCATCCAGTAGTGGCCAGAGAGATGATCCCACATTAGGTGGACCACTGTTCTGATCTGGCATGGATTTCTGTAATCCTCTGATTCCGAATATCTATGCTTAAAAATAAATTATACTTTTTATTTGGAACATGTTTAACTACCAACTCCAGTAGATAAACTATATTGTGTTTTTCATCCAGATATATCAAAATGCTTTACAAAAAAAAAAAGGTAATTCTCATTATCCCCATTTAGTTGATGTGGACATTGAGTCAATAAGAGTTTGTTGATTTGCCCAGTGTTGCATAGCAGTGAGTAACACAACAGAAATATATTACTGGTCTTTTGATTCACAATCCAGTGCCATGTTCATTCCTCGTTGGTGTTTAACTACAATAGTGAAGAAAAATTGTCTTGGAAAAAATCACATGCCATCTTAAAACAACTGTTTCCAAAAGTCATTTTGATTCAACAAAATATTAAAACAATAGTTAAATATATTTTCAATCAAACCTGTTGCTGGTATGAACTATAGCAAATGAAAAAGGAAGTTTATATGAGAAGAGTATGTATTAGTCTCATGAAAATTTATTAAAATAACATTAGATATCTAATCAGATATTTATTTATGAGAGATCTGATCCAAACCTAATATTGAAATTAGTTGAGTTTTGCCATTAATGTCAATGGACATGTCCACATGCACCTGTTAAATAACACTCGTTATTTCGATTTAAAAATGCTTATGTCCAGACGACGTTTCCTTATTTTGAAATAAGGAGCTCTCTTCTTTTGAAATAAGGAAAATCATTTTGATACTATAAAACCTAGTTTGGTATAGAAATGAGGGTTATTTTGAAACTGTGGTTTTGAAATAACCCTGTCTGGCTCTTTTATATTGATATGCCCCACATATCAATATAACAGTTGACCTTACTCCCAGGGTGCATGCACCCTTGGAGGAAGGCCTACCCCCTCTCAGCACCCTGGCCAGGGAGCCGATCAGCACACTGGCCAAGGAGGGAGGTGAGGTGCAGCATCCGCCACCCCACAGCTGCCAGCACCCCCTGGCAAGCCTGGGGAGCTGGCTCTTTGACCCCCCGCCGGGCTGGCAGCAGGCAAGCCCCACAAGCCAGCTCCAGGACCCCCTGCTGGGCACCAGTGGCAGTGCCCCACAGTCCATTCCCCTGCTGCCCCACCAGCAGTGGGGGATGCAGGGCAGGGGAATCCCTGCCCTGGAGGATGTTTCACCCCCAGGTGAGAGCCAGGCAGGGGACTGGGTGGCAACATGGCCCTGCCAGGGGGTGATGTTTCCACACCTCCCATGGTGCCCCTCTCCTGAATCGAAATAGCAAATCCTGTGTCCAGACTTGCTATTTCGATTTAGTGGTTTTCCTTAATTTGATTTAAGTTAACTTGAATTAAGAATTTTATTTTGAATTAGTTTATTTTGAAATAACTTATTTTGAAGTAAGCATCTATGTGTGAACGTAACCAATGGGAGCAGCTGCAGGACCTAAGCTAGGGTTCAATCCTGCAGCAGGATTCCTGCCCTTCTTGGCAGTGTTGCACACACAGCTGTATAAATATAGGTAATATCCTGGCTCCTCTGGAATCAATGGGAGTGTTGACACTGACTTCCACAGGGCTAGAATTTCACTCATAGTTTCATTTTGAACCTTGCTAGCTCCCCAGATTTTCAGTGGAGATGGTCAACAAATGTGCTGTGTAGTGTTATGCTTGCCCACTGGCATTGCTGATATTGGTCCTTTTCTATAACAGGCTCAATACTTGAGAAAGAAGCATAACTTGTGGTTTCATCCATTTGGATAAGAATCCATACCCTTCTCCTCAAATGGAGTTTTGGAATGGAATTAGTTTGAGCTGAAATTGTTCACATAGAGGAGGGGTCAACAGCCCCCGGCACACGTGCCAAAGATGGCACACATGCCAATTCTGAGTGGCACTCGGGGCTCCAGGCCCTGCGACACTGCTCTGCAGGGCTGGAAGCATCGTGGCTGCTCCCCACTGCTGGCCCTGCCCTCAGCAGTGCCCAGGGCTGTAAGAGCTGTATGTGTGGCAGTTCTTTTCCCTTACTGCCTCCACCCTGAGCTGGGCGCAGAGCCACAGGAGCCAGGCATGAGGATACTCCTGCCCCTCCTATCCCTGCCCCTCATGTGGTGCTGGAGGGGGCTCTGCTAGCACCGGATGAGAGTTGGGGATAGAACCCCAGCAGACTCCTGACATATACTGTCAGTGGCTTCATGCTCTGTAGTTTGTGTGGTCTGCTGACATCATTTTTTTAATCCTTTCACACTTGTTTTAAGGGAGGCAGATACAGGTGGAATTGTCTTATTCATGGCAACTAAATGCTTTTACGTCCTCAAGCTGCAAATCAGCACTAATGTATAACCAGACTGGAGACAAAGTTCTCCTGGAGAGTTTCCTAGTGATGTTGAATATAATAGTCACCAAATCAGCAGATGTGGAAGCAATCCCCTAATACAAATTTGGTTGACATTACAGCACACATATGGCCTATGGAGATAGATCTGAGAGTGACTCTGGCCCATTATCTTTTTGAGGTTCCCGCTTTTGTCATTAATGTTGATCCTCTGCACATGCCAGAATTCAGAAAGTTAGTCTCTAGCCTATGTACTGAGCTTTAGTCTAGCCTCAAAATGAAATGTCTCTTCTTTCTATGCTACTTTCATGTGATTGTTTGTCTTAAATCCCTTAAAGATATACTAACACTCGGAGCTGGCCAAATCTCACACATTTTAATGTAAATATTCATTATAAGTGGTGCACGGGCCAGGTTTGCACTCCTTCTATATTCACTTTCTGCAAACATACAAATGATGGAGTTATAATGACACTAATGTTTGAAGAAAGCAGTTTTTCAAAATAACATGCATAAATATTCACAGAAGCTGAACTGCATTCCACTAGGCATCCCATCGGTACAATGGGAATAATAGCATTTCTCTACCTTACAAAGCTGTTGTGAGAATAAATACATTAAAGAGTATGAGATATTCAGATACTACCACGATTTGGGCCATATATTTAAAAATAGATAAGCAGATCATGAGCAAGCAGAAAAGGAGATTAAATCAAACAGGTAAATTATTTGTGGCAAATCATTCACTCCTTGTAATGTAAGTACCCGATTATGTAAACTCTTTACTCTCCCCATCTTGTTTTGGGATACTTTAAAATAAGAACAAAATAAATAAAAAAATAAAACTCAAAATTCCAAACCAGAATAAACTCTGTAATTACTGGTCTTTGCTTTTCCTGGCTCAGAAAGAGAGAGAGAGATCGCTAAGGCTGCCATTCTGAGTTATATTGTTTTCAAACTGTGGGCTGCCCTCTTCCCTGCAGGGACATGATGATATCAGGGAGGCATGAGGTGAGGTATGGGTTGCAAGGGGCCTGGGGCAGGGCAGCACAGTGGCGAGAGTGCACAAGAAGTCTCCAATGACCCAGCTAGGGTGACCAGCTGTCTTGATATTATTGAGACCATCCTGATACTTGGGGCTTTGTCATATTATGCAACCCCTACTCCCAAAAAATAAATGTCCCTTTTTTTCATACTTGTTATCTAGTCAGTCTCAGGAAGGGGTGGATTATCACATGGGCCTACGTACACAATGTGGGGGCCCTCTGCCCTGTAGACACTGAGGGTTGGAGTGGGGCAGGCTGGCCCAGAGGTTGGACTCTGCACTCCCACTCTGCCCCTCGTCTGGCCAATCCACCCCCATGGACAGGGTGGGCCAGCCCAGGGGCCAGGCTCTATGCTCCCACCTCACCCCTGCTCCTGCTTTGGGGGCAGGGCGGGTCAGCATGACTGGTCACTCTGCTCCGGGGTGGGAACGGCTGGCATGCAGTACGGACTCCGGCATGGCCTTTGCATCAGAAGCTGCACTGTACATGCCAGTCGGCCCTGCCACCCCCCTGGGGGGCTGACCAGCCGGGCTGGGGCCAGCTCCTGGCCACAGGGCCCCCAGCACTGGCCCACCCTCAGAGGGCCATGGCCCTAGGCTGGCAGTGACGGCCAGGGACCCAGGTACGGGGGCATGGGTTGAAGAGACCCAGGGGCTCTGAAGCCCCTGATCTGCCTCTCGTCTCAGGAGCCCAGTAGCCTACTCGCCTGACCTGGCAGCAGCCTACCGCTCTCTCCTCTTCCCCTCTGTGACTGCTGTGGTGTCCATGAGTGCCCTCTTTGTCATTGCTCTGCCCTGGGGTGACCAGATAGCAAATGTGAAAAATTAAGCCACTTTTTTGGGGGGAGGAGGGATATAGTTACACCTACGACAGAGCCCTAATATCAGAACAGTCCCAATAATATCTGGACGTTTGATAACCCTGCACTGCCCTGGACATCTAGGTGGCCAGAACTTTCCAGAGTCTGCGGGGGTCATAGATTATGGGCAGGTGGAAGGGAGAGAGAAGAGCCCTGGTCCACTCTATGCTACCATCCTCTGGGAATAGAACCAGCTAGGTCCTGCCGCCATTCCAGGCATCAGCTACCAGTCCTCAGTGACCTCCTCCAGAAAGATAGGAGCTGTGGGAATTGGGCTGTGGTGTGACTCCCTGTAGAGAAGTGAGGTACAGCAAAAATAGTTTGGAAGCCCCAGCTCTATTCTGACCCTGTACAGTTCATGCTTTTCCTGTTCATTTGTCAAAACACTCCATGAAGTTTGGTGAACCATTACAATTTCATCAGCCACCCACTCAGGCATAACAATCACCAAATGCCAAAAAACATAGATTAAGAAGAAAAATCTTCACAGAAATGAAGGAATCCATGATCACTTGGCTACACTGGCATCATAGATTGGAAAATGCTTGTGCTTAAAACACCAGTGTCTCTAGGCACAAGCTGTGTCATCTCGAAACCCTTGTGTAAATTAGAGGACTGCTCTAATTTATGCCAGCTGCCTATAGTCCCCGTATTTCTCATTCTGTAGCTGGCAGTCCTCAGGACATGGGGACAGTCAGTAACCCTCATCTCCTGACACATACTGTCTGTTCCTGGGACTACAGGGGTGTGGCACAGAAGTCATAATTGTGACTCTGTGCTATCTAACAATTCCTAAGAGCTGGGAGAATCCTCAAGGGCTTATTAGGATGAACAGAGGCAGCTTAGTCTTCTTCTAGCAGACACATAAACACAGGGTGAAATGAGTTAATAGAGCAGGATTTCAACAGCCCTATGTAAAGGATTAGGCTCAGAGACTTTGCAGCGACCTTCATCTTCCAACAGGTCATATATTCTCCCCTTGCTAAGACACTAATCTATTTTTCATAAGTAGAGCTGGGTTGGGATTTCTCAGAGGCAAATACTAGTGCATATCCAAAGTTGTTCAGACAGCACATTTAATGCTTTTGCTATTTCCCCTGAAATGGGAAAGTCATGGCAATACCTGATACAAAATAGTATCTGTGACATTTACTGTTTTCTTTTCTTGTCATTCCCTGATTTTTGCTCTTTTTACCATGCCCACCCCATGCCTTCCCCTTAAAATTGCTATGACTAAACCACAACTCTCTTCATCATCATAATTATTCTTATTTCATAATTCAAGGATGTGTCAACTAAACATGCTGTTCAAATCACGGAGCCACAGGAATAGAGTGAAGGAGAAAACAGTTGACTTGAATGATGGTTTTTAAAATTGTACTTGAATTGCAGCAAAGCATCAGAATTTCTAATACTCAGTGGAAAAATGTTACAGTGGCTATATAGGGCCGAAACTGCAGAGGTAATGAAGACCTGGGGCTTTCATTGACTTCAGGGGGAGTTGTGCACACTCAGCATGTCTCCAGGATTTGGTTTAAAAGCAGCCCTCAGAAGCCAAGCTACTCAGAGGAGTGGAATCCCATTGGCAAAACTCTTGATGAGTACAGTCAAGCCAGAATTTCACCACAGGAAAGTCACAGGTTGCTGAGCCCATAAAAAGTGATCGTGACTTCTTAAACCCATGCATACTAAGCACACTTGAAGATTTCTCTGCTAAATTACCTCAAAAAAGGAAAATTTGGCAGGGTGTAGTGAATACTGCTAAAAATTTCCTGGGACAGCTACCCCAGAAAAGGGACAATTCTGGGAAAACATGGGCTGATGGCAACAACTAGCACCCGGCCTATTAGATCTAAGGCTGATCTTGTTATGTGCTGAGCATTCCCAACTCCCATTGGCTCACAAGAGTTTCACCTTGTTGGAGCAAGCCCTAAAACAGCTAGAAAGAAACGTGGATCTTATCAGATAGAGAGATGTTCCAACTCTGTGTCCCTGGATGTCAGCGTGCAACTCTCATGGGCTCACAAGAGTATAACGTTGCTAGAAGAGGCCCTAAAACAACTAGAAAGAAACGTGGTTCTTATCAAATAGAAGTTCCAGTCTTGTGTCCCTAGACGTCAGTGTAGTTATTAACTTAAATACAGGGAGGGAAAGTAACATGGAGCAAATCCACTGGCACTTCAAGAACTGAGTCAGAATAGAAAAAAATGCTACCCTGTTGCGCCATGCTGGGGTATACAGACCCCACACTGGACCTGAAGGGTTTAAAAGGCAATACCAGCCTGAAGTAACCCCACACCTCTGGGACTGGCTAGGATGTTTCCAGTGGAGCAGTGAAGCTCAGACAAAGCATGGTGGACAGGCTGGGGATGAGTTAGGAATCCTTTTCCAGGAAACCAGACAGAGTGTGCCTTGAGAGAGAGGACCACAGAGAAATAAGCCCTCAGACAGAGCCTTCTCCAACTACCACCCCTCTTTGAGAACCAGAACATCCTGCAGGTCTCTGCTTATTTGGACTCCTGTCTATTAGTGAGTGGGTGAGTGAGTGAAGTATAGGTAGAAGTAACCAAGGGAAGAGAACTTAGACTTGCTTCAGGGAGGATCCTGCTGGTGTTGCTTTCCACAAAACCCTGAGCTGACACCTGGTGGAGAAGGAAGGCCAAAGCACAGATGTGAATGGAGAGCCAAGGGGCTGGAAGTCTATCACATGCATCCAAAGTGAATGGAATTGAGGGAGAACAGAAACAGGCATGATCAGGAAGGGCCTAAACTTATAAACCCTTACTTGCATGAGAACACATGTGAATAACAATTATTCATAGGAATAAGGCTCACTCTGCAGTTTTGGAATGAGTTAATGAAAATACTGTAACATTCTGGGCTGAATATAATAGTCAGATAAGAGCATGAGAGGGAGGCCAGTGACAAGACCAGGATAATAATTAAATTTAGAAGCCCTGCATGCATGGATCAATAACTTTGTGTTAGAAGAAGTTAAGCTGCTCTGGAAACAAGCAATATTTAATGGGTAGGAGAAGGCAATTCTGATTATGTCTTTGAAGTGTCAGACCAGTTCGGATCAATAAAAAGCAAACAAGAAAAATATACTGGCATCTTAGAAATGAAAGGGAGTGATGCATCAAAGTTCAAACAACTATCCAGGTGAAGCTGAAGAGCCTCAGCAGAGCCAGAAATTAATAAGGCAGTTTTGGCAGAATTCAGATATGAACAGTTAGGTCTCAGCTATTGTTTGACATTCTGAAGACAGGAGAGCAAAATAGCAACTGTTCTCTCAGAGGAAAAATAATAAATGTGAGTTATTGTTCAGCATAAAGTTGGAAATAGTTTTTGATGAAATAGCATACAACTCGAAGAAATATTGTATGTAAGGAACTTGAACTAAAGTCCAATGTAATGCCTATATCCTTACAGTATACCCATCGTAAGATTACTGCTTGCAGAAGAAAAGTCAGCAATAAAACAAAATGAAACTTTCCATGTGACATATAATCATCATGCTAGGGCTTTTTTAGTACATATCATTTGCAGTACTTATCAATAAATTAAACTCTCAAGACACTCTTCATGCATGACAGCTTTATTTTCCCCAGTTGACTGATAAGGAAACTGACAGAGAGGTTTCCTCAGTCGTTCATCCGTCCTCTCTTCAACTAGTCACTTGCCCATAACCTGGGTTTATAACAGGCTCAGCAGTGTGCTTTTTTGGGAGTCCTTTTGTGAAATATTGGCAGCACATCACTAACTTGACCCCAGTTATTCAATGACTATCAGAAACCATGAGCTGTACTGGGATATGCACTCTAATATTCCATTCCCTGATGTCATTTGGCTTCAGCATCAGACACTGGGGCCAGTAAGCTCATCGTTACCTGTCAGAAAAAAATTGATCAGAAAGACAAACTGCAAAGTAAGTTTACAGATTTTTTTTCTTTATAAGAGAACCAAGTAGTGCAGAGCTTTTGGTCAGACTTTTAATATGATCTGTTGGCATACTCACTGGAAAAAGCAGCATAACAGGTTGCTTTAAATTGCTATGAAGATACATCCATCACAAGTGATATATTGGCAAATCTATTTTATCTCTGAAAAATTACCATTCAGAGAGCAGAATTATGACACTTTTTGTTTACATTTTCTTTTAAAGAACCTGGAAGAGTGAAACTTGCCAAGAATTGCACCTCAGGAGAAAAGGCCTCATTTACAGAGAGTTCACATTCGTATCCATTTAATGGTTTCTTCTATCCTCCAATTGCAGTTCTAAATGTAATTATCACTGTTGGTATCTAGAGTAGTGTCTAGCAAGTTTTAAAGATCACACTCTCTATTCTGGATCAGCCTAAGGAATAGGTAAATAAGATGGTTACACAAGGCAGCAAAATTAAAAGGCTGATGTTGCTAAGTGATTTTCTGGAAAAGCTTCAGCTTTTGAGCTGCCTCTTTTGTCACACTGAAAATGGCTGACTGGCTATGAGTCTACATGTGATTGAAACCAGACTGAAAACATTAACAGTATAGCAGGAAAGCATGAGATGGATCTGTGATAAAAATCATATGAGATGGAAAGGCAGGGAATTTAGAATTGAGCAGAATACACTCTTACCTCAGTTCAACTCTGTTCAGACATTACTGCTGTTTGAAAAACTACGGCTATAATTCTGTAAAGCAAACTTCTGACTTCCTGCCAGTCAAGGCTAGCAAATCATCCACAGGTTCTCATTAGAGTGTACTTTGTTTAGCAAACTACACTAGAAAGCATTGCCACTAGATGAAAGCATACTAAAGCTACTATGAACCATTAGAATCAGGTAGCACTTCTTCTATTTGCAATGTAACATTTTTCAAGTTGGTGCCTGGAATTCAAACCCAAATACATCTGAATCTCTGATGAGGCTTTTATCAGATGGGAAAAAATATTCACACAAGACCTCTGGTTTACAGGGTACATGTGAGTATCAAGTATGAGTTACCTTCAGTCTCATCTGTATGCTGCTCTGTTCACCAACAAAAACATCTAAAAACCTTTAAAACAGGTTGCAAAGGAATAGGGAAATACTAAATGTAAAAACACTGAACAAATACAATTTTTCAGCATGAATATGCCATTAAATGTGTTTACCTCTTCCAAACAAAAAAGCTGGAAGAAACAAAGGAAAATAAAGAGAGACCTTTTTGTAAATTTGTGGTGTTGAATTTTATTTAAAAAGTATAATGGGTGCTATTAATATATAGGTGTGCTGACTACTGGCTTTATTGTGGTTCCTCTCTATTTAGATTGTGAATTGTAAATGCTTATATTTCAGTGGCACTCTGTAAACTGGGGACATTCTCACTAGCCTTGGACAGAAACTTTTAGCACCATACCTGAGGCTGTTTCAGGCCCATGCCTCAGGGCACAACTTGTTTTGTGACAGAAAACAAAGGAAGTCCCCTGACCCAAGCAGACTGCCATCTCTAGAGGTCTTTCCCCCTTATCTCTTTCAGTCCCTGAGACAGGACAGGCCCCTTCCTTCTGTCCCGGTTTGGATCATATGATGCGCAGGATGCCCTTAATACTTTCTTGGCTGTTTTACACAGTCACACACTTACATTAGTGGCAAATAATTAATACCCATCATTTAAAAATATATACCAATCTCTCTCTGTGGAGGCACTGGGTCTATTTGAAGCAAAAAGTCTTTCTCAGCACCCACTGGCTGTGTTCACACACAGGCATTATTTTGATACAAGTTGTGGCAAAACAACTTGTATCGAAATAATGCCTTATTTCAAAATAACTTAATTCGAATTAACAGTTTGTTAATTCGAATTAAGGAAAAAAGCTCAAAGCGAAATAGCAGTTTCAGGCAACAGTTATTTCAAAACAAGTCACTGTTGTTTTGAAACAACATGTTCGGACAACATTGTTTTGAAACAATCGTTTCGAAACAACATTGTTTTGTCCCCACATGGGGTTTAAGTTGTTTCGAAACAATGCCATTGTTTCGAAACAACGGGTGCTGTTGTTTCAAAACAACTGTGCGTCATGTGAACAGGGTATTTCTTATTTCGAAACAACCTCTGTTGTTTCGAAATAAGAGTACTGTGTGAACACAGCCATTGTGGTCTTGTGCATTCACACTGCCCCCCTTCAGGCTGTTGGCTTGTTCCACAATCATTATTATTACTTATTTTTTGCATTGAGCTAGAACTTACGAGCAGGACCCCAATATGTTAGGTGTTAAACATATACAGAGCATTTTTAATTTTTATAAAATACCAGAAGTGACTTCTAACTCAAACTGTAGACACCCTGATATCCATGAACAACCCAATCCATAGCAACCAACCAATCAACAAAACCTCTGGGAATCCTTGTTCAGCATTAAAGAACCAATAGAAGAAAAAATAAAAAAAAACAAGATGTCCTTAGTGCTTAGATTCACAGCCCATGATGGGACACTAGATGGGGATGGACCTGAGTTACAACAGAGAACTTTTTTCCCAGGAGTCTGGTTGCTTTATTTTGCCTACATGCTCAGGGTCTAGCTGAGTGCCGCATTGAGGTAAGGGAGGAATTTTCCCTTTGGTCAGATTGGCAGAGACCCCGGAAGGTTTTTTTCCCCCCCTTTCCTTCCTTTGCAGCATAGGGGACGGGGGACTTGCAGGTTTAAATTAGTATAAATGCTGGCTTCTCTGAAACATAAGGTCTTTAAACCATGATTCGAGCGCTTCTCGCTCTCCCCCCCCCCAATAAAATATAACAAAATTCGGATTGCAATTGGAAACTGTAAAGCACATTAATTCTCTCACACCCCATTTTCTCTCAACACACAAAAGGCTAACAGGTAAAGGCTAGTGATTAAGAGCTGAGTTCAGTGGAGTAAGGTCTCTCATGTTTCCCATGAGGTAACAGGTGGAGGATTCTCACTGGGGTAGTTACAGTATTGAGTTTAGACAGCAGGATTCATCCTCTGGTGACTGTCCAATTTGTACCAGCCGCCTGACTTTAAGGGGAGCAGAAAAGAGACACTCTTATCTAGGATAAGCAGAAGTGCCTGGCCACTCGGAGGAAGAGGTTGAGGAGTGGTCATGGTATATAATTCAAAGGATCCTTCCCTCTGATGTCCAAATCACAGTAAGGGAGGAAAACTAGGTCTTTGTCTCTAAAGGCACCTCCACTTAAAGAGAAGTAAAGGGGAAGAGACATTCAGAAGATAATTCCAAAGAAACTCTACCTTTTGAGAGGGAAATCAACATGCAATTTCATAAACATTTCCACATTCAGGCCTCTGTGAAGAGATTTTTGCTCAGCAGTTTTGTGGAGAAGGAAATGGGTCTTCTTAAATTCTCTGAAATATTGGAAATTATTGGTTTTAGACCTCAAAAGTTATTGTTACAGACAAACGGAGACATGCTATTGAGTTGAGTGTTAGCCAACAAGTGTTTTAGCTGTCCTGGTTGAAAAGGAGATTAGAGGCTCTTAGGGAGATTGTCTGTGAGAGATCACATCAGAGAGAGTAAGAGTTTCTTATGTGTCAAGGAGTTTGTCTAGGTCAGAAGTATTGGTGTGGCGGAAGTGGTGGATTCATGGATCAAAGGAGTTTGGTTTAGGGAGATTGTTGAAGGCTGTGTTGGGGAACTAACAGAATCTGCTAGTGATCTGTTGAACCTCCGCATCTCACAGACAAGATTGACAATGCTCCTAATCTGCCATGAAGTTGGAATTAAATTCAATTGTTTCCAACTTGAAAAGAGCTATCTTCTTCCCCTGCAAGTCTGTCAGAGTCTGGGGGAGCACAGGTAATGGACCCTAGGAAATCCAAGCCCACAAGAGAAGTTTGAATAAGATGAAAACAAGATCAACAAAATTTTAATTAGTATCAGTAATTGTAAAACACTAGTCAGTAAGGACTGAGTTCAGTGGGATAAGACCAGCTCATATTCTCAAGAAGGGCAATAGGTGAAAGATTCTCACTGGTATTAGTTGTTGTGTTGATTATAGTTAACAGAGACTGCCTTGTGGTGGGGACTGTCCAACCTGTACCACAGATGAATGATAAGTGATAAACACCCTTAGAGAACATCAATAGTAGTTCCTGGTCACTTAAGACACGGAGCACACAACTGGAGTCCAGGATCTGGGACCCTGAGAGGGTCCAGAATAAACCTGAGTATGCACAGTGAAATTTTATACCCCTACACTCAAACCCCATGAGCCTGAGTCAGCTGACATGGGTTAACCAGGTGTTTTAGTGCAGTGTAGACATACCCTTTGAGGCTCTGGAGACTTATCGTATTGCTAAGTGTTCAGGATGTGTGTGTATGATAGTCTGAGTTGCTGTATGTAAGCTTCGATAAGCTACTCTTGTTTGTGTGAAACAATAGGTTTAATTATTTGACAAATAATATAAAATGATGGAATGCCAGACATTATTTTAAGGCGTAAACACAAGGATCAGAATTAAATTTGAGTTTTTAGCCTTAACTCTGCATGTCCTTACTTCTGACTGCTAGGTTTATCAAACTTCACTTTCCATAAATTAGTCTATTTAGTTAATACTAATTAATACTAGTTTTGTGCATGAAATAGAAAATGCACTGTATGCAGTATTGCTAACTCCATGTGCTCAAAATTCATAGGTCAGATCCAGGGCTGGCCCAACCATATAGGTAGGCTAAGCGATTGCCTAGGACACCAGGCTTCAAGGGGTGCCAAATTAGATGGAAGTCATTTTTTTCTCTATTTAAAAAATATATTAATATGTTAACACTTATAACATGTGGCAGAGGGGTGCCAAAATCGTAGTTTGCCTAGGGTGCCAAAAACCCTTGGGCTGGCCATAGATACTCAGCCTATCAGACAGTACTTGACGACTGGCATAACCAAACCTCTCCAGTACTGGGCAAAACAAAACCAAATAAAAACAAGGGGAAATAAAAGATAAGAAAAACGGACAAGTTCCTGGGTAGGATAAAGGACTGGTACCTAACTAACAACAACTGCTAATTATTTACAATAAGAAAATATTTCCTCAGAGGAAAACAGGGCACTGTGGGTAATCGCCCACTGAGAACTCTGACTACCGGTCAATGGAATGAGAGGGAATTGAGGAGGTGCCTCTTCCTTTTATGCCCTCAACTGGATGCATGAGGAGATGCAGGGCACATGTAACACCCCTTTAGGTGTCACTAGGGTAAGTTGTTTTGCTATAGTGCTCTCACTGGCTATGTCTGGATTAGCAAATTAGTCCAGACTAAGCAAATTTAGTTTGGACTAATTTGAACCTTGTCTACAGTAGCCTTTGGCTAGTTTGAACTAAATTTTTTTTTTAGTTCGAACTAGCCAAAGCTTAGTTTGAACTAGTTAGTGTAACTGGTTAGTTCGAACTAACTGCTTAGTTCCAACTAGCCGCTTTGGCTAGTTTGAACTAGCACAATGTAGACATGCTAGTTTGAACTAAATAAGTTTGAATTAGGGGTTAGTTCGAACTAAGCATGGTCTTTTTAGTTCAAACTAACTGCACTTTTTTAGTCAAACTAAAAAAAGAGCAGCTAGTTCAAACTAAAAAGTTAGTTCAAACTAAAAAAACTATGCTTAGTTTGAACTAACGTCAAACTACTTAGTTCAGACTAAGAAAGTCTGAACTAAGGTTTTAGGTGTAGACATAGACATTGTCTATGCACTTCATATGGAGTAGATATGTACCACAACTTGTTACAATACAGATAAGTAATCATTTTTTATATTGGATATAAGGGGGGAAAAGGCATGGTATTTTAAAGCATGGGTCAGAAGGTATCCTTTTGTCTAAATTTCATTTTTATTGCATTTTTTTCAGTGAATTTTTGTTTCATTTGCTGAAGGAAAAGAAACCCCACTATCTTCCCCTACCAACATGAAATTTTTAGAAACATTTCCAAAAATTTTTTGAAATTAGTTGTTGACAAATGAAACCTTTTGGACAATATTTTTCTTTCTTTCTTTTTTTTCACAAAAAATGTTTAATTTTTGTCAAAAGGGCATTTTGTGTTTTTAAAAAGCTCAAAAAGCTTCCATGGAAAAATATTGACCAACTATAGTTCTGTTTCATGAAGTCACAGGAGGGAATGGAAACATCCTGAAATCCTTCAGGTGCATCATGTCACATCTGATCCAAAGGGTCATTACTGGGCAATTGTTTCTCTTCTTCCAGAGCTGTATTTTGCAGTATCACAAAGTTCAGTCCTCTCCCCCAAAGTGTGTTTACATGAAAGTTCTGGCACAGCTGGTGAGATAATATAGATTGAAATACCATCACTATGCAGATTTACAGTTCTACATCTTTTTTACAAACACAAGCAGCACTACCTTGCAGCTTTCTTAGTGTCCATTTGAAGTGGGCCCTTGAATGAATCTGGGTATGAGTGAGGTTATTGTGATAGCTAGAGAGAAGTATATTAAAGAATTTGTCTTCTATATAATATTCTGTGTTGTTCCAGGTATATTTACTTAGATTGTTAAGTTGTTTCACAGACTTCTAGTCCTGTTGGACTCCTCAGACTAGTGGATGCTCAGACACCTATGCTGAGAAAAAAATATTCATTCCATTTGCAGCAAGCTAGATAATTGTGCCCCTTCTTGTAAATTCAGACCTGGTCACTGTGATTCACCTACTCATGAACTCCAAGCTTGAATACTGCAATTTGTTATATTTGGAAATGAAACCCATGCTCTGGGAAAGCCCCCCTTAGTATGAAACACAGTAGCCTACCTATTTAGTAGCACAGTTGCCAATTCAAAAGCTCTGTCCTATAGTCAAAGGCCTCTGTTGGATCAACCCAGAGGGTTAAGAGACTGCTGGACCCTCAGCATGGATGTTTATTTTGCAGATTTTGGAAGAGCTGGTGTTCTTCTGGGTAGGACATAGAACTTCTCACAGAGAAGTTTCATAGGATGGATTTGGGAGTCTTGAGTTTGAGGACAGTGAGGATCTGAACTTCAGAGAGTTGAATCAGGTTAGTGGCACTGTGCCTGTGGCTCATGCCTATAACCTGCTAAGACTGCAGCAGCCATCTTCAGGATGAGGCAATGGAGCTTGTCAGCAGCCCACAGGAAATCTTGGTGCTCAGCGGCCAGGGTGGAAGCCCAGGTCTCTCCTCTGTCAGGTACTTGCTCTCAAGGGATATGGGCTGACCTGGCAAAATCATTAGCATTGGTGACCCATGGGCTGGGCAACCTGCCTGATATGAACCGGTGCCTCTCAAATGAGGGGATAGTGCTGTCATAGATTTGGGGCTGGGACTGATATCACACAAGGGAACATGCAGCAGTGAGAGCAGGGACCGCCTTCTTCATAAACTTATTGGACTGCTCTAAGAAAAAAGATGCTTATTTGTGGAATGGGTTTTGGCCAGTTTTCAGATCTCGTATGAAGGGGTGAGGTACCTCTCCTGTGCAGAGACTTTGAAGTCCATTTAAGGCTTTGAACATATAGTAAGGGCAAAGATCATCAGGAGTTACTTTTTAACTGAAGTGGTGAAGGTCAGTGCTTGGTGTTGAAGGTCCTATGTTCAACCCCAATGACGGATGGTGGTTCTGGCAGTTGTTTCACTCTTACTAACGGAACCAGGGATAGTCATGTGGCACCTAAATTTTGTATACAGGCTGGTGGCTCCTGGTTGAATATTTTGTGCCTGTCCTCTGTGGAGTGTGAAAACCTTACAACTTCATGAGAATGACAAAGTAAACAAAAAAAAAAAGCCTCAGAAGTATGGAAAGGATTCCTGGAAGAATTTAATGCAGTTTCAATATGGTGTTCAGACTAGTGCTCAAAAACTAAAGTGAGGTGAGTGCAGAGAGCCATAGCAAGAAACCCATATCTGGCAGGATCACTCCCAGCCAATCTTGCAGCACCATATGGCCCCCAGCCCCTCTCCCCACAAGTAGAGGGGGTTTGTTTGAAGGCTCAATCCCGACTGCACTCTTTAGAGAACTGGCAACAACAGCAGCTTCGCCACGAGGCCCCTGGTCTCCTCCCAACAAGAAGGGAGGGCAGCAAGTCCCCTCAACCTGCACCTCATTCTCATAACCTGCCAAGAGTCCAAACATGGTGTCATTCCCCAAGGGGGCTCCTGTTCAGATATCAGGTGGAGCCCCCATGCTTAGGAGAGGGTATGACCCCCCCCTTGATGGGGAAGGGAAGACCTTCTGTGACTGAGGAGTGGGTTTCCAGCATCTTAATCAGCCTTCCATTGCATCCTGAGGACTACTGCTGCTGTAAGCTGGTGAGTAACCCTTTCTCTCATGGAATGGAGCCAGAAAAGCCACTACATGGCCCCATACTGAGTTAAATTTTGGGAGCAGGGCAATTGTGGCCAATCATCACGCATTTCCCCAGATGGCCAAAGGGAGCCAAAGCCTCCTGGTGAGACAAAATATCTTTTCTTTTTCTCTGAGCGCAGCTCACATCCATTCTGAATTAGGTGTCTACGTGCCACAGCGCACGGGTGCCTGGAAGTTTTTTGCCCTAGCTTTTCTCTATAGGGTCAGTGGCCAATGCACCTGTGCAGTATATAGGTGGCCTTGACCTGCCCCCTTTTGTTCTTTTCTCCACCCTCAGCAACGGTCCTGGAACTGCCCGCTCTTGCTTTTAGCAAGTGCCTGTCCTTCATTTCTCTGCCAAACTTTGTGGATGCTCAACTGCAAGAACCTCTTTGTATCTATCTTTCTACCAGATTCCAGATGCACTGACAATTCTACATCTTTGTAGTGATACGCTTGTAGAAGGTTGTGAATTCAGAGACTCCCTAGCATGGGCCATTGTTGTGTAAATTGGGAGACGTGCCCCAGAGAAGATTTAACATGGCTGCTCCCAGGTACACACCTGGATACCTGTCTGTATGATTAAAGTTCTATTCCTTACTCATTCTGTAGTATCATCTTTAATGAACCCTCAAGATCATTACAATCTTCACCATGTGAAGACTCCATGTGTGGCAGTGCCAATCCAGCCATGCCGGGATTCAAGCCCTGAGTGAGCTGGAGTAAGGCCTTCCTGCTCAGCAACCCTCACAATAGGTGCCTAAAGCGCATAGGGGAGCCCCATAGGACTAACAAATGCCTGATATGTCAGTCCTTCAAACCTAAGACTCCGAAGAAGTGGGAACAGCACCTCTGCTCCATGGTGCTTGAAGAGGTCCTGTGCCCCACATTGGTGCCAAGTACATCTGCTTCAGCACACGAAGCATTGGTGCCAATAGCCTACTTGGCACCAGCCCGTTCCCAGCACCATTTCCCCTCTGGGAAGCCAAAAAAGCCCCATTTGGGCTCAGAGTCTGCCTCCAGGCCTGAGCCCAAGGGGGAAGCCATGCCATCGGCGCAGGTCGGGATCACTGGCACCAGGTCCCTCAGTGGCACAGAGGCCTGAGTCCCTGCTGGTCCCTTCAACACCAGAGCCTTGGAGACTGCTAAGGACCTACTTCAGCTGCCTACTCCTACCCTGCCGAGGCTGGTGGTGTCCGGGAAAAACTAGCCTTCCTCTCCAATGCCTGGTCAGGCTCAGAGCATGAGCCCACAGCATTGGCATGGGTGGAAGTGGCTCGACCTGAAGACTGACAAGGTACCACACGGGGACCATGGGAGCCTGCTCCAAGCTCTCTGGCACACCTCCCAGGGGGTGATCATCATAGCCTCTCAGCACCACAGATGCTGTGGTCCCCCTCATGACACTCAGGGGACTCTCCACATGCTACTCCTCTGAAGAGGGCCTCAATACCCCTTTCCTAGGAGCTCGAGTCCGGTACCCTGATGGGGACTATTTTCATTTCTTCCCAGAGACACCACAATGCGATCGTTCCGCGGTGCCATCACAAAAACCTTGATGCACCAGGTCCAACTTGGTTTCATTGGAGGACTCCAACACTGGCATAGTAGATCACTGACACCACCGACCCTGGCACCAACCACCCCAAGCCTGCAAGTAAGCACAGGAGAAAGCACTCTCCAACACCCTCCTGGAGCAGGGACTCTCGAGCCTGGCCACAGCACCTGCAACCCCAGCACCAATCTCACTGCACGACCCCTCGTTGATGCTGTCCCACAAAAGGGACCACTCACTGAGGCCCTCTCTGTGCAGGGTCTCTGACTGGCACAGGTCACAGGACTGAAGATCCTTGGCACAGCACTCAGCACCGAGAACCTTTAAAGATTGGTCAGTACAATGAACTAACTGGGGCACCAGGGAATCCCCAGGTTCATCATGACCTACCTCACCCAGGGGATTCTGGCTCACAGCGGCATCCAATGAGGAATCGGACCCTGCGGCAGGTCAGTTCAGCTCCCGCCATAGTACTTCATGGGACATGTCATCATCGTCCCCTGATGAAGCCACATATAAGAGATCCTGTCATTTAGGGAGGACCCTTGAACCCACCAAGAACTGTTAAGGTGCATAGCCACAAATCGAAGTGGTCAGGCAAGACTTCACCCCACTCATCAATGTGGATGATGTAGCACCTCCAGCCAAGGTGGCACTCCTGCTGCATAAGGGTGTTCTCAAGATTGCTCGGGCTAGGTGGCAAATTCCATCTTCAATCCCACCAGCATCCAAAGGTGCAGAGAGGAAGTACCACATCCCTGTGGACAAATTCAGCTTCCTTTTTAATCATCCAACCCTGGGCTCCCTGGTGGTCGATGTGGTGAACCAGTGGGAGCAACAGGGCCAACCAGGTGCCACACCACAGAACAAAGAGGCCAAGAAGCTCAACTTCTTTGGTGGGAAAATGTATTCTACCACAGCCCTGCAGCTGCATATCACAAACCAACTGGCCCTAATGGGCAGGTATGTGTTCAATCTTTGGAAGGCCATGGAGAGGTTTAGGGACCTCATCCCCTCCAACCATTCCCAAGACTACAACACCATAGTGAAGGAGGGTCTCCTAATGTCATGGGACATGCTTCTGACATCCTTGGATACCACGGATACGGCAAGCTGAGGGGTGGCTTCATAGGTCACCATGCATAGGGCCGCCTGGCCGCAGGGCTCAGGACTGTTGCCACAAAAACAGCAGTCCATTCAAGACCTCCCTTTTGAGGGACCATGGCTGTTTGCAGAGTCGATGGATGCCAAACTGCATGGCATGAAAGACTCAGGTGCCAGCCTGAGATCACTAGGCATGTATGCCCCACAAACAGCCAGGTGCTCCTTCCACCAACAACAGCCCAGCTATTAATGCAGATGGGTGGCATTCATCTTTTGTTGACTAATTTTCACTCCAAGTCCATAAAGCATACTTTCAATATAAATACATTACTCCCAAAATATTACCCATATAAACATCTTGTAATGATTATGCATCTTGACAGGTAATAAGCTTTCTGCTTCTACCTCTGTGATGATGCATGATTGAAATATAACCATGTATATAATTGCTGTTGCCACTGTTAGACAATTGCAACAAATCTTGTACAAAGACATGTAAGGTGTCAATGGAAAAGTTATGATTAGTTAATTAAGGTTTAAATTATTGTTATCTGAAGTTATGAGCATTGGCTATATACCTGTATCACAATTGTGTTTGTTCCTGGGGTACCATCCACAAGATAGTTTACGTCTAGTCTAGCGAGCACATTGTGAATATACTATTCAAGTTTGATGGCCCATCAAAGACACTTAGCTCTCACAATAGGCCATACAAGAAATGCATTCCATCCAAAACAAACAAGGAGTTCTGTGGCACTTTTAAAGACTAACACATTTATTTATAGCATGAGCTTTTGTGGGCACAATCCTACTATGTAAGATGAATGATGACTCTTCCTGCAGACCCCATAGCTTCCAAAGGGTCAGTGGCTACCCCCTGTGAGTCACCAAGCCATGTAAAGACATGTGGTATGCTCATGGGACCCTGGACTCCATTTTGTGCCAGTAACTTTCCACAGACTGAACTGTGAGTTTTATTTGAAACAGAAAATTTCCAGACACATAGCAAATGGTAAATAAGACCCCTGGAATAACACTATTTTATCTCTTCTCTGCTCTGATTCTCTGGACTGTGGATTTACAACTAAAAGAAGCATATTGGACTATAGAGTGAGGACCTTCCAATGTTTTGGAAGTAACCAAAGATTTTCCAGACCAGCAGTCTGTAAAGTCATGGCTACAAACCTGACATAAGAACATTGCCTTATTGTATGTATATGATACATTGATCATTTTAACTCTTTTCTTCTTTTCTTTTATTAATAAACTTTTAGATTCTTATTAGAAGATTCACAGCAGTGTGATTATTGGGTAAGATCTGTGTTATATATTGACTTGGCTATGTGACTGATTTCTTGAGATCAGAAGAACCCTTTGTTTGATGAAGTTGGTTTTCAGTAACCACTCATCATAGAACTTAGTACCTGCATGTGAAAAAGAAGGGCTGGAATCCCTAAGGAAACTTCATTTTTATCTTCTTGTTAATCATTGTGATCAAGGTTGGATTAAAGCTCTTGGGGCTCAGTGCTGTCCACTTTTGTGGGCTCCCCCCTGTTATGGTGGCAGACCCACCAGCCATATGGTGCAGGCCAATGCTCTGCGCTGGGCCCAGCTGACCCTGGGAGGGATGGGTTTGGAGCCCACGGACTGGTCAGTTGGTGGGGTGGGGTGGGGTGGACTGGGCCAGCAATGCAAAGCACATGGGCTGGCAGTGCCCACTGGCTGGCGTTCTCTTTATTGCATGGGGCAGTGTGCGGTGTGGCCTCCCGTAGCCCAGGGCCTGGAACTGCAGCCTCTGAAGCACCTTTGTTAATCCAGCCTTGAATGTGGTGAGACAGAAGTTTGCTTCTGTTATTATCTTGGGTATCTAATGATAGACTACCCCCCAGTTTAGGGTGAGTCTGTCCTATTTCTCAGACATCTGTCATGAATCTGGTATTCTCAGTGTGACCCACTGAGGCATGCTAACATTTGTCTCACATTACTCTTTATGGATAATATCATGTAAGATGTATGTTTGATGTGGTAAGTTTGTCAGCTCAGAGGGGAGAGATGTTTGCAAAGAACAAGAGAAGCCTTTGTGAAGGCTTTCTTTGTGTCACAACCGTTAACGCCTATGACAGATAGTTCATTAGAATTAGAAACTGTCAGCCAATCAGTCTGTGAATGAGGAGGCGGAATTTTCACAGGAGCTGGACTTGGTTTATGGAACTCACTTCCATCACAGAGTAACGATGACCCCCCACTTCGTCCTCCTCCCCCGCCCAAAATGTCCTCTTTTCACTGTGTGAAAACATAAACCTTACGGTCAGCATTTCTCAATTCTTCTCTTGAAATAATAAGTTATGAGACACACCCCTGCAAGGAACTGCATTTCTGTGCCAAATGCAAACACTTCGCTAAAAGTATCTGGCCTCCATATGAAAAAACAACACATTGCTCTTTATCTACTGGATAGAATTTAACATGAAAAAACAAGATTAAAATATAAATTTGCTAAGCAGAGTGAATGGTGATCACCATATGGACCATTGTGACTTACATAGATATCAGAAGTGAAAATTAATCCTACTACGTACTATTATTTCACTTTTGTATTGTGATATATAGTTTCCTCTTTGCACCTCATGCACAACTGAATGCTGTCTTTTTCTACACAACAGCATACACCAAATGAATGTTAACCAACTTGCACATTGATGCCGTTTCATTACTGACTTGGCACTGCCTCCTTTTACAGCTACAGTGTTGAACTCAATTCTTTTGTCATCCCTCTTTATTTACTTTTACCTCATAACATATTGCCAGAAAGGACACATGCTTAGCAGATGCAGAACCCAGATATCATTGCGAACTTTCTTTCTCCAGCAGTGATATTTGGGTTTATAATTTGTTCATTTTCTTACTGCTGAAAAACCTATCAATACCCTTTTGGCTGGCATTCCTGCTTTGCAGTGTTGATTTTTTTTTTACAATGCCAGTTCCTATGGTCAGCTAGAGAAAGCATGAATTTCAGGCCCATTTCCTGAAATATGAATGAAACAACTCTCCATTCTAAATCTTTTAAATGCAATCATCTTAGGGCCTGTTCTTGCTCTCATTTTTAGGAGAGTAGGATCGTGCACCTACAGTGTAACTTACTAAATAGATTTAAAAGTTATTAGGGAATGTGGATGCCCAACTTGAGACACTTTAAAGGGTTCTGATTTTCAGAGTGTAGGTGCTCAATGCAGAGACACTTGGCCAAATCAATGGAAAATTCAGGGTCAGAACTCAGGAATCCTCTGAACTAAACAGACTTCAGCAATTCTCAACAAGTTCTTAATGAATCAGAGTAAGATTTAAAGGTCTCTGCTACACAGATTTTGTGTTTGTAGTTAAAGGTCGTTGATAGCATGTGTTTGTACAGCAAAGTAAGATTTACTAGACCATATTCATCTCTGATGAAGGCAGTGAAGTTACAAGAGAAAAGAATAGGCTCCATTTAACCAAGAATACATTTATATTGTGATAGCATGCTTACTGGTCACTGATGTATTTCCTGCTGTGTGTTTGGTAGTGTTATTTCAGGCTGATATGCGGTATTAGTTTTTCACAGCCCCTGCTGCACTCTGAATTCTGGGAAGATTATGATAAATATGAGTACAACTGTGGCACCTCATGCACAACTGAATGCTGTCTTTTTCTACACAACAGCATACACCAAATAAATGTTAACAGACTTGCACATTGATGCTGTTTCATTGCTGACTTGGCTGTCTCCTTTTATAGCTCCAGTGGGAGGCAACCTGAAACTAGGGTACTGCACCCCTTAATTCTTCAGACTGGACTGTCTCTCACAATGCTTTGCTAGTAACATACAGCAGACTCCTCCAGGCACTATCATCACCTAATCCAACAGTATGTGGAGCCCCATGCTCAGCTAGATCATGTACATGATTACCTAAGTCACTCAGGAATCACCCAGGGAAAGGCATTAGCCATTACTCCCAGCTCCACAGCCTTCCACCCCAGAACCGTACTGCCTGTCTCTGGTCAGATGCCTGACTAGTGTAAATATATTACCCAGTCCACCCTCCCTCACACACTAGTGTCTGTAATCTGAGCTGAGATTTCCCAAATACTTCAAGCATAATACATTGTTTTAGGTGAAATATAAAGCAGATTATAAGCAGTAGGCATAAAATGTCAGAGATAGTTACCAATGAATATAAAAGATAAGTGCAGAATCTAAATCTTAAATCACTAAACAATATTTAGATCAAATAATGTTCTCACGACATTGGATGTTGTAGGCCTTAATACACTGGCTTCCTTTGAAACCTGAAACAGTCTCCTGTTTAAATCTATGTCTTCCATTGCTCACACTGCTTACAGCAAAGCTGAGGGAAGAGAAAGGCCACCGTTCCTATTCTATATCTTTAGTCTATGTGCCTAGAAGACACAAACCCAGGCAAGTCTTGGAGGTCTTTGCTGAGTCAGAAGTGAGCAGTCCTCCTGGTGTGGTCTTGTGCAACTGCATCATAGAGTTAAACATTGTGTGGTGCTCTCACAACTGTCACTGAATTGTAAATCCTTTGTTTATAACACTCCTGCTGATTAACACCTTCATGGACTGGTATCACCACCGTTGAAGAAGAGACTCTCAAATTTATAACACATTTCACTAATAACCATAGAGCAAAATTTCATAACTTCATACACACTAACAATAAACATATTGTGACAGAACAATTGATTTTGGAGATCATTACCTTTTATAAAATATATTAGATGGCATACCCTTTATGTACTGTTATAAATGCATGTATAAACAGTGAATATGGAGGTTACAGGGTATTGCATTGAGGTATAGCGTGTCACAATAACATTGAAGTGTGAAAATTTATTAGGGGACAAATTTGCAAGCTGCAAATCTGCAAGTGTGAAGTCCCATTGGCTATCTCCCCACTAGCAAAAGTTAGTTTGAACCTGTTAGTTAGAACTAATAAGTTTGAGGTTAGTTTGAACTAACATCGAACTTAGTAGTTCAAACTAACAAATGTGGACTAGTTCGAACTAACTTTAATTTGAACTAGTATACTTCATTAGTTTGAACTAACTGCCCTTAGTTCAGGGTTAGTTCAAGTCTACATCATGCTTAGTTCGAACTAATACTTGTACTAAGCGCTTATTTTGAACTAAGCGCTGGCACTTACTGCTTTAAACTAAGTGTTCCTTAGATCGAAGTAAGGAATTACTTAGTTCAAACTAAGGAGAAGCAAAGGTAGACTTGAACCAATTTAGTTCAAATTAAGCCTCTTTAATCCAAACTAAATTGGCAATGTAGACAGAGCCATTGACTCCAGCAGGACTACTTATGCTTATAATGAGGCATGCCCTTGAGCATCTTCCCAAGTTGGGGTTTTAAATTGCTTTATTCAGTTATTTTATTTTATTCTCATATAAACAAATGGAATATCATAACGCTGGGAAACACAGCCAGCTGGGATAATTTTAATTATAAATTCCTAAAAAGGCAATTCCGTAACTAGTGTATTACACTGTTATCCTTTTGTTAATAAGATTATCCCACTGCCACAATAACTTGTACATTACTCAGTAGTAACATCTGTGCCAGAGTGAATCCCATACTCTGTCCCCTTTACCTGGCAGCTGTTCTCCATTGTCCAAAGGATAAACAAGATTGTTTCCTGCAGTGATCTTTTGATGCAGGACTGAAAAACTTAATTTTTTCATTTTATACAAGTGGTGAGGGAAAAAAACAACCATAAGACACACATCTGCAAAGAGACAATACATGCAGGTGTAGATAAATTATTAATATAAACTTGCATCATCTTTCCCTTCTACTGAAAATAAAACTAACAACTGATCATAATACATGGGATATATAAGCAATAATGCATTAAAAATCCTCAATATTAACCGCAAAATAAATCTTTAAAACAATAATAATAGAATACTTTACACACGTAGAGTGCTTTTGCTCTGATGACTGTAAAGAACTTTGTGAAAGCAAAGTAGCACTACTATGACCAATTTACAGATACGGAAACTGAGATATAGAGGGCTTATGTACTCAAGGTTACTCAGAATCATAGAATCATAGAGTTAGAAGGGATCTCATGAGGTCATCTAGTCCAGCCCCCTGCAAAGAAGCAGGACCACTCCCACTAAATCATCCCAGCCAGGGTTTTATCTAACTGAGCCTTGAATATCTCCAAAGAGGGAGATTTCACCACCTCCCTAGGTAACCCATTCCAATGCTTCACCACCCTCCTAGTAAGAAAGGTTTTCTTAATAGCTAACCTCAACCTCCCCAGCTGTAACTTGAAACCATTGTTCCATGTTCTGTCCTCTGTTACTACTGAGAACAGCCAAGCTCTCTCCTCCTTGGATCACCCCTTCAAGTAGTTGAAGGTTGCTATCAAATCCTCCCTCTGTCTTCTCTTCTGCAGGCTAAATAAGCCTAGGTCCTTCAGTGTCTCTTCATAAGTTTTGTGCTCCAGCCCATTGATCATTTTTGTTGCCCTCCACTGGACTCTTTCTAATTTGTCCCTGTCCTTTTTGTAGTGCAGTGCCCAAAACTGGACACAGTATTCCAGATGTGGCCTCACCAGTGCTGAATAGAGGGGAATAATCACATCCCTCAATCTGCTGTCAACACTCCTACTGATAGAGTCCAGCATGCTATTGGCCTTTTTGGCAACAAGAGCACACTGTTGACTCATATCCAGCTTCCCATCCACCATAACCCCCAGATTCTTTTCTACACTGCTGCTACTTAGCTGATTGCTCCTCAACCTGTAACAGTGCATGGAGTTTTTCCGTCCCAAGTGCAGGACTTTGCACTTGTCCTTGTTGAACCTCATGACATTTCTTTTAGCCCACTGCTCCAATTTGTGTAGGTCTCCCTGAATCCTGTCCCTTCCCTCCAGTGTGTCTACCATTCCCCCCAGCTTAGTGTCACCTGCAAACTTACTGTGTGTGCAATCTATTCCATCATCCAGATCATTAATGAAAATATTTAACAGAACTGGCCCCAGGACTGACCCCTAGGGCACACCACTCGTTACTGGTTGCCAACTGGACACTGAGCCATAGATTCCTAGTTGCCGAAACCATTGATCTAGCCAGTTTTCTATCCACCTTACAGTCCACACATCCAACCTATACTTCCTTAACTTGCTGACGAAAATGCTGTGGGAAACCGTATCAAAAGCCTTGCTAAATTTGAGGTATATCACGTCAATGGCTCTTCCCACATCCACAAATCCAATCATCTCATCATAGAAGGCAATGAGATTGGTCAGGCATGGTTTACCCTTGGTGAATCCATGCTGACTGTTCCTGAGCACTCTATTTTCCTCCAAGTGTTTCAGGATGGATTCTTTGAGAACCTGCTCCATGATTTTTCCAAGGACTGAGGTAAGGCTGACAGGTCTGTAATTCCCCAGATCCTCCTTTTTCCCTTTCTTGAAGATAGGCACTATATTTGCTTTTTTCCAGTCCTCCAGCACCTCCCCCATTCACCACGAGTTTTCAAAGATTATGGTCAGTGGTTCTGCTATCTCATTGGCCAACTCACTCAGCACCCTTTGAAGCAGTTCATCCAGCCCCATAGACTTATGTACATCCAACTTCTTTAAGTTGTCCCTAACCTGACCTTCCATCACCAAGGGCCTCTCTTCTTGCCTCCAATCTGCTGTACCAAGTGTAGTGGGCTAGGAGCTGGCCCTCCCTGTGAAGACTGAAGTAAAAAAAGCATTGAAAACTTCAGCCTTTTCTGCATCCTCCACCACAAGGATACTTGCCCCACTCAGTAAGGGACCTATGCTTTCCCTGATCGTCTTCTTGTTACTGACATACTTGAAGGCCAGTGGCAAAATGAAAGATAGATTCTAGGTTGCCTTATACTCAGGGCTAGTCTTCACTGATGGTGGCAAATTTGCTGCCTTCAGTTTGAACTTCCAGATTCACTGATTGGGTCTCTGAAGACCCACTCAGCCAATCAGGAAGTCAGTCTATAAACACCACCCTGGCAACTGAGCTAACACTAAATCGAAGAAAGGCCCCTCCTTTCAACTCAGCACAGTGGACATGCCAGGAGTAGGGATGTTGGAATGCAGATACACAAGTTATTTTAAGTAACTTGTGTATCTTTGTTCAACTGTTTCTGAAAAAGGCAGGCAGTGTAAACCTGCCCTCAGTCTCACCACTGATCCTCAGCCACTTTTAAGACTCTTTGTATCACTTGAAAGGGACTTAAAGCCGTCTTAAGGCAACAGCTGAAGGTCGCCATAGTGTAAAGAATCCCTGAACTGATGGAGGACTGGTGTAGCAGTCTTCTGCTAGCCTATTCTAATTCCTTCCACCCCAAAGTAAAAAGCATTTTAGGACAGACTTGTGAGAGGAGACGGAAGTAGGAGTTGAGATGGTTAGCTCATGATGCACTCTGGAAATCCAGACTGGGAGGTAGTCCTTTTGGTACCCTGTAACTTGCCAAATTTTACAATATTAAATAGCACAGATTTTTGTCAAAAACTAAATACCAAGCCACCAGCCCTCTTTAATGCCTGAGAGAAGTCATGAGTCTAGCACAATGCTCTAAGGTTTAGCAGACTAGAGGTCACATTCTTGGCACTATTGAGATCACTTTTGAGCTTCCAGAGTAGCGCAAAATTCCCTTCCATCTGCACTAAAAGGGCGCACATTGTCTGTGTCCAGGGTCAGCTGATGTGTGGAGGCATTCCAGGGCCAGGAGTGGGGAGCACAATACATTCTGACACATTTTAGCTAGCAGAACAGTCTCTTGGGGACTGCTCCTGGTGACACGAATTGGAGCACACCACTCGATTATGTACTGTCAACTCTGAAACTGATGCATCTTGACTGTGCCAGTCTGATGAGCCACTGACTTGGGCACTTTTGACTTGACTTTGACTGTGGCTGTTCCAGCTTGTGTCAGGGACTGGGTCAGCCTTGTCATTGGGAGACACATAAAAAGGCCTTGCTTCCCCCACCATCACTTGCACCTATTATGAGCCTACCTCAACTAAGGATTGCGTCTTTGAATTCTGTTGGAGAAGAGAATTGCAGGGATGTGAATTTCAGTGTTGAAAGCCATAGCCTCTTCAGACATGTGGCAGGCAGTTAATGTTGACGAAGACCACTAAGAGTGTTTCATTGTCCATTTAAAGGTAATGGTCCTCACTTTTTAAACTTCCGCTAATGAATTGCCAGCCATCGCACTGTAGCTTAGAGCTGGTGGAAATTTTTTATTCAAAAGTTTTTTTTTAACAAAAAAATAATGTTTTAGTAACAAAAATGTTTCCTATAAACCTTTGTTTTTTGAAAGCATTTGGATTTTTGTCAAAACCAGTGGTTCCTAACCTGTGGTCCGCAGACCCCTGGGGGGGCTGCAGAGCTACTTGAAGGTGTCTGTGGACAGGCTCTGAGCTGGGGCCAGACGATGCTGTTGGCGCTGCACTGGGAGCCAGGGGAGCCAGGAGCCAGATGCTAGACAATGGCAGGGGGCTGCTCTGCCCCAGGCTGGGAATTTTTAAAACTCCTCCACTGCCCTGAGCACATTCAGATCGTGCTCAGGGTGGAAGGAGCAGCCTATGGCAGGGCTGCTCCCGGCTCCAGTGGCCAGGTAAGGGGACCCTGGGTGGGAGGAGTTGGGCTCAGGAACAGGGAGCTGGGGAAAGGGTGCGGGGGGGGGGTCAGCCAGGGGCAGCAGGGGAAGCCACTGTCAGGGTGTGGGGTGAGGGAGGGGTTTGGAGTGAGTTGGGCCGGCGCCTACCCACTGTGGCTCTGCCACTTCACGGTGTGGACCAGATTTTGGCTGGTGTGAGCCGGATTCTGGCTGACACGGGCGGAATTCTGGCTGTGGCATTGTTGCCACATCATACTAAACAGCAAGGGGGCTTCGGGGGGGGGGGGTGTAGAAAAGGGGTCCCCAGCTTTCAAAAGGTTGGGAACCCCTGGTCTAAACCAAACATTTTTAAATTCTGAATTTCCAGATATTTTTATATTCCCCTTTCTCTCTCCTTTTTTCCTTCTTCTCAGTTTTGCCACTGAAAGTAATAGACTGAATTATGACCAGGTAACTCTACTTTTTCCCTCTCCCTCCTTTATTCTTTATCTTTTTTGACTTTCTCAAGTTTGGAAAAATTACCAAGTGTCAGTAAGCTTTCCAAAGTTGGAGAAGTTCTGAAAAGTTGCAAAATAGCAAAAGGACACGTGAACACTAACAAATATACCCTGGAGTTTATTCATTGCAGTCAGAGAAAGAAACAAAAAAATATTTTTTTAAATAAAAATATTTTGGGGGGCTTTTAAGAACAGATTATATGAACATCAGTCAGGAATATTCTTCTAGGTATACTTGATCCTGCTTCAGGGAGCTGGACTAGATGACCTCTTAAACACTCTTCAAGCCCTACATTATATAATACTATGATTTCATGAACAATTTAGGGGGAAAATAGTCTCAGTTTTGAAGCCAACACTGACAAATGGAAACAGTGTCAAAAAATAGTTTGCAAAATTGTTCTTTTCCTTTTTCCAACCTGCTTTACTGTGGAGATTTAAATCTGGGAACTGTGTTACAGAGCTTTGGCTGATGTCATCTATTGAAATGGTGCACAGCCAGGTCCTAAACTATATAAGAATTTACCCCTTAAAATGTACCTCAGAGGGAACTGAAAGTCAAGGCATTTCTTAGAGAAATGATGTAATATGTTCTTTCTTGCTTTTCAGTGGTATTTAAAGGCAGTGCCATGGATGATGCATTACAATAATCTAAGCTGGAATTCGCAAAAGCATGGCTGACACTTGCCCAGTCCATATCCAAGAGAAATAGCTGCATCTGCCAAAGCAGATGAAAAAACAGCACAATGGATTTAATCTCAAAATACTGACCCTTGTGTAAAAATCTAAAGATGGGCCTACACCAAAACCCCGATCCAAGTTTCCCTACGCTTTGAAGTGTTTAACATTTAGATCCAGACCTGATTTATGTGACTCAGACTGATAAAAAGCAGGGATAAAATCCTGGTCCCGGTGAAATCAAAGTGAGTTTTGTCATTGGTTTCAGCGGGGTCAGGCTTTTACCCCCCAGGAACCAGGCCTGGAATCAGACATACATATCATATTAAAGGTAAAGCTAGATGCAAACAAATATGTACATGACCCTTCCAGGAATGAAACTAAATGCAAGGGGGTGTAAAACATAGGATCAGGTCATAAAGTAACAGCAAATCAGAGCAGTTTACAGGCTTAAAGAATGGGAAGCCTGAAGTCAAATTACCCTTTGTAATGTGAAAAGAACCTTTACTTTATGACCTGATCCTATGTTTTACACCCCCTTGCATTTAGTTTCATTCCTTTCTGTAAGTTCACCCATCTTCGAAGCATCTGAGGAAGTGGGATCTTCTCCCATGAAAGCTCATGCAAAAAATAAATCTGTTAGTCTTAAAGTGCCACACAACTGCTTGTTGTTTTTTTACTGGACTAGACTAACATGGCTATCCCTTTGGAAATCAGCCGGAATAGCCTCTAAGGTCAGAATGGACCAATAAGGTCATCTAGCCTGACCTCCTGTACAATGCAGGCAGGGGTTAAAGTATAGTTTTGGGGTCCCCAGAATGCTCCTGTACTGGTGGAGCCCTCCCCCCATGCCAGAGGGCCCCCCACCTGACCCTAGCTCCTGCCTGCCACACTTGGCAGCACCCCACCCGCACCCCAATATCCTCCCAGCATGAGCCAGGCCACCCCCCCACCTTACCGGTGGTGGCAGTGTGACTGGGTAGGTTGGGGTGGTAGGCCCCAGGTCTGGGCTGTGGCACAGTGCTGCTGCAGGCCCCAGGTTGGGGCATGGCCTGGAAGGGGAGGGGTTTGGGATAGGGCTTGAGCCCTGCCCAGGAACGCCCCTGGCCATGCCCCCTTCCCTGCCTACTGGAATGCCGGGGAATGGCGCTCCAGGGCCTGCTATTTTTAGGGGCCCAGCATTCAGGCCCCTAAAAATAGAACACGGCACAGGAATGCTGCATTCCGGGGCCTGCTGTTTTTCAATGGTGGGCCCTGGAACACAGCATTCCAGCTCTATTTTCTATTTTTAGGGGCTCAGGAATGCTGGCGCCTAAAAATAGTGGACCCCAGAATGGCGTTCCACCACGTTCTGGCCTACTTTAAGCCCTGAATGCAGGTAACAGAACCTCACCCACCCACTTCTGTAGTAAACCTCTAACCTATGACTGAGTTATTAAGATCTTCAAATGATGGTTTAAAGATTTTAAGTTTCAGACAATCTACCAGCAAGTGGGCCATGCCCCATGCTACAGAGGAAGGCAAAAAAACTCCAGAGCCTTTGCTAATCTCCCCTGGGGAAAATTCCTTCCTGATCCCAAATATGGCAATCAGTTAAACCCTGAGCGTGTGGGCAAGACTCACGAGCCAGACACTTAAGAAAGAATTCTCTGTAATAACCCAGAACCTATTTCATCAAATGTCCCATCACAGGTTATTAACATATAATAGGCTGAGTGACTCATTTTGATCTAACAAAATGACATGAATTTATAACCAACAGGGTAAAGCCTGCTGAAAGCAGTTGGAGGATTGGAATGCATCTAAGTCCCTGTGCAGCAAGTGGGTGACCCCTGGGAAACTAGCAAGTGTATAGACTGTTTATTTCTTTATTATAAGTTTCCTCTGCAATGGTTTTATCTTTAAAAGATATGCACATTACAAAAGCTGGCTTGTCTTTGGTAGGCCTGTTATAGCTCCTGGGACAGAGTGAAACTGCATGTTCTGAGCTAAAGTCAGATCTGCTGGGATAATCATATATGAGGATATGATTTAGTCATAGTGGTCATAGTCATGGATTCTGTCTAACTTTACGAGACCATAACTTCTTTGGCTTCAGCTGTCAGCAGGTGTAGCCAGGGCCAGAGCTGGGGCTGTACACCTGCCACCCCATGTAGCTACAGATGTTGACAGGGTTGAAGTCACAATTGTGCACCTCTGCGCTGTAGCTGGCACTGGAATCAGCCTCTCCCCTGCAATTTGAGCCTTGGCTGCAACTGGGGTTGCAGTTGGGACTGTGTGCCTCTGTCCTGTGGCTGCAGCCCAGGTCAGGCTTTGTGCCCCCCTCTATGGCAGAGGGATTTCCCTCCACTGAGCTCCAGCTGTCATTTCCCCTCTTAGTCTGCTCCACCTGCTCCAGTTATTTTTAGTTAAAGTCACAGACAAGTCATGAGTTCTGTGAATTTTTGTTTATTGCCTATGACTGGTTCATGACTTTTACTAAAAATAATAATGACATTCTCTTACATCAGACCCCACCAGTCTCAAACCTGGATCTGTGGAGATCATAAGACACCAGCCTTCCACCTGGAAGTTCAAACACAGCAGCTGGGACTGGGGTCTGTGAAACCCAACTAGACAACAGTCCTGCCCCCATGCTCTGACTGGGACAAATCCAAGGCTTCCTTGGCCTACAGACCCTAGCTAAGCCAGAAACAGAAGTTTGTAGTACAACTGAGCTTCACTCTGCTATGGACTGCTTCCCTAGTGCTGATCTGGTCCTGCCTTCTGCTCCTGACCTCTTGATATCCTGATTGGACCTGCCTCTTGATAACAGACTCTTGATCCCTACCCTCTGACTTGTTCTTCAATTCTGATCTCCTGGCTTTCCAACACAGCCTGATTTCTAATAATGAGTTCCTTTCCCCTGGCCCTTCAACCTGTGCCTAATACTGACCCCTAGGCCAGTCTGCCCACATTCTGGCCCTGTCATCCTAGTGTATTGAAGGAGGATTGAAAACCTAAATCTCCAGTCTAGAGGAAGATGGCTGAAGGTCTCTGGCCACAAAGATGACAGCTAGAGATGTGAGTCCTAAGGGGGCATCCCTTTAGTAGCCCATGTAGTCATTGGAGGTGTAGTTACCCTGAAATTGTGATATTGTTATAAGAATTTAAAGAAAATATATATTGGCAACATCTGTTACCTATAGGCAACCTTAGATCACTGAGCAGCATCAAGCTACAGTTCATAAAGTTAAATGCATACACAACACTAGGAATGCCTTCAATCATGTGTTTTGGTTGCCAAAATGATTTTATAGCATTACCATGTCAGAAGGATCATTAGGTACAATATCATAGGACCTAACTGAAAATGTACTACATAAAACTAAATTATTATTATAAAAACATATTCAGTTATCTATTGCTATTCTTGTTTCTGATTCACTAAAGTTTTATTTCAATATCTAACAACAATACTACTCTGAATCTCTTCAAGAAAATTTTACAAACAAGTGTAACATTTTTACTGCAAGTAACACCATCTGCAACCATTTTATTTTATTTTATTTTATTTTATTTTATCTTATTTTTGTGATGGGCTTATTTCCAATGCCTATAACTTAAAGATTCCTGTTGATATACAGCTGTAACCACAAGCCATGCATAATTTCAACAAGACATGATAATATTCTGTCAGATCATTGACTGGACCAAATACTGGAAATATCTGGCTCATTCTCCAAATGCTAAATCATGCCAAGTTATTACAATTATTTAATTACTTTAAAAGGAAAAGATGTGACTTAAAATTTCTTTCTTTGGATTTATGGGCAAGCTTCCTATATTAAATAATTCAAAATAAATTTTAATATTTAAGAGCTACAGTATTTGAGAGTAGAAGAGAAGGAAGCACATGTAAATATTAAGCAATATACTCTATCACAAGGACCTAACTGGTTTCTTTGTGTGTTCCTGTTTTATGTTCTAGGTTATTTCTCTTGCAAAGTATCTAGGTAAAATCTAGTCTGTCTACCTAGCCTCCATCAGTGTATTATTGGAAGCCTATTTTCACAGAGAGACTGAGGTACCTATATGCCATGTTAGGCATCACAGAGATCCTAAAAAAACACTTTCTCTGTCATCTGACGCTGTAGGCACCTAAATCCCATATGTTTCTGCTAGTAAAGTCCTCAAGATTTTTAAGTTTCTGAACATGCACAAATCATCTAAGTGCTGATGCCACTGAACTGTTTGCTACTCTGTCTTGTGCCTAAGCCCAGCAGGATTTTTGAATTAGGTGTTCCTCTATCTTCTTGTCTGAGATTCTCAGTCTGGTAAGCATGCTCATAGTATGCCTAACCCAGCCAAGAAGATAACCAGATGCAATAACATAGGGAATTTTGGGGACTGGCTCATTGGCACATATCTGATTCCCATGTACACATATGGGTTATAAGCTCTCACTTGACTGGTGTAGAGGAAAGTGCTATGGGTTATCTTCAATGGTGGAAAGAATCATGACATTCCACTGGTCAACCATCGCCCACCACAAAGGCAGACAGCCTCCAGACCAGTGGTTCTCAAACTTTTGTGGGTCATGAAACACTTGGCGGTGGGTTATAAAGCAACAGGACACAACAACACACCTCTTCCAGGCCAAATCCAGCCATCTACCCAGCTCTCTGTGACACACTTGCTCCTATGCGATGACACAATAATGAGTCCCGACACAATGGTTAAGAACCACTGCTACAAATAGTCAGGTGCTGACCTGCCATGGTCTGTCTGCCCCAAGAGGTGTGTGGGATTAGATCAAAAGTTGAAAGGCAGATGGAGATCTTGCACCTGGAAAAAATAAGAAACTAAGAATGTTCTGGCTTGAAAGCTGGAATGTTAGGACCATGAGCTCAGGATTGACATGATGAAGATCTACAATACACAAGCAGCATATGGAAGTCAGCTTTCATAGACTGAGAGCTGTACAAACTTAACATTGACATTGTAGCACTTCAGGAAATAAGACTTGCAGATGCTCATTCTGTCCAAGAGGCTAATTATAATTTCTTTTGGCAGAGTAAAAGCAGTGAAGAAAATTGTTTGCATGGTGTTAGTTTTGCTGTGAGAAAAGTGGGTAAAGCTCCTAGAAACATCCATTGGGAAGTCAAAGTACACTCATTTAAATTTCAGACTATTATTGGTTTTGTGAACATCATTAGCGCCTGTGCCTCAATGTTCAAATCTAGCCCTGAGGAAAAGGGTACATTTTACAGCTCTTTGTATCAAGTCATCAAAAGAATACCACAAGCTGGGGGTTCCTGACCTTTTCCTTTTTGCAGACCACTACATTGTCATTGAAAGCTTTGGTGGACCACCAAGTAAGCAAGCCATTTTAAACATTTTTAACATAGACTATGGCTGACAGGCATCAAACACGTATCAAGGGGCTATTAACTATTACTAATAATTTAGTATGCTCACTCACAAACACATTTCACTCAACACAGTACTTTTACCTGCAGTAGACCTACCAATACGAAAAAGATAAATTAAATTGTAAACAATTATTTAAAATTCAACATGATACATAAGAGGTACACAGGATTACATTATTATTACCGTAGCTTTCTCCCTCCCCATCCCACGTGGTTCACTTGAGTAGCCTCACAGACCACCAGTGGTCTATGGACCACAGGTTGAGAACAATTGCCATAAGCTGAGCATCTTTTCTTTTTTGGTGACTTCAGTGCAAGAGTAGCTACAGATAACAGCTCATGGCTAGAATGCATAGGACATTTTGGCATTGGCAGGATGAAAGAGAACAGCCAATGACTCCTTGAATTCTATGCCCAAAACCAAAGTGTATATTACAAATCCATATTTTGCAGCAAAAGATCACCACAAAGTATCTTGGCAACATTCGCAATCTGAGCACTGGTACCAATTAGATCTTGTCATCATCAGGAGGAAAAACATACCTTTAGTGCAGAACACTCCCACGTTTCACAGTGCTGGTTGTGACACTGACTACCCTTTGATCATTAGCAATGTTAAGGTTATAGCTATAAAATTATATGGAGCAAAACTTGGGTGCAAGCCTAAAATTGGTGATACTAACATCAAAAACCAGAGGAAATGCCAGGAGTTTGTGAAGGCTTTTGAACTCAGCATGCAGGGGAAGTCACTGCTAGAGAAAGCAGAGGAATATTGGAAGATTTAAGAACAACAATGCATGAAACAGCTTTAGCTACATTTGGAGGAAAGGAATGATCAAAAAAGGATTGATTTGAAGGAAATTAAACTGTTACCATTTCTTACTATTAAGAACACAGCCCATCTGGAACACAATAAGAAGCCAGAAGAGAGCAACAAAAGGAGACTTTGACATAAAAAAAAATCAAGATACATAGAGCAACTAGACACCGTGCAAATTATTACTGTACCAAGCTCTGTGAAGAGATACAGACAGCTTCAGAGACAGAGAATCTCAAACTCATACATAATTAGTGTTACCAGATGTCAGGCAAAAGGAGGACATGTCCTCCTTTTTACCTTCATGTCCTCTATCTGGCAGGCATTTTAAAATACATGATTTTGTCTGGCTTTTTACTTACAGGGATTAAAGTGTGCTGGAATGCCATGGAATGCCTTATTTTTAGGGGAAAATGTTCCAAGGCCCACTAAAAAACAGAAAACTATTACATTAATACTACATTTTCTCCATGTGTCCTCCAATGTCCTCCTTCTCGTATTTCCCTATCCTCCTTTCCAGGCTTTTGTATCTGGTAGCCCTATACTTGATGGCCTGAAGAAAGGTCTAGTCCCCACTGTCAACAAGATTGCCCCTCTAAAAATGGAAAGTGGTGGAATTATTACAGATAAAAGTAAGCAGTGGTTTTATTGGGTTGAACTTTATTCAGAGCAACATGCACAAGAAAGGAGCATCACCAGTGAGTGATTTGCTGTATCAAATACCAATTCTACAAGTCATTCCAGAGCTGGATGTGGAGCCCAGTGTATAAGAGCTAAGCAAGGCCACTGATTTGTTATCAAGTGGCAAAACTCCTGGAAGAGATGGCATCCCAGCAGAAATTTTTGAGTGTGGGAAAGAATGCCAACTACCATATCTCTGTCAATTGCTACTTAAATTTTGGAAAAAGGGTGAGCTGCCACAAGAGATATGAGGTGCAAACATCATCATTTTATAGAAAAACAAAGATGGAAAGGGTAACTGTAACAACTACGGGTGTATCTTGCAACTAAGTGTAGCAGGAAAAGCTATCACAAAAATCATCTTAGTGTACCTACAACTAACAATGAATTGTGTCTACTCTTAATCACAGTGCAGATGGAGGTCTGGAAGATCAGCTATAGACATGATATTGTCTCTGCATCAATTTCAAGAAAATGCACAGAGCAAACCCAAACATTGTACACTGCTTTTTGTGCACCTAACTAAAATTGTTTGCCATACTCAGCAGAGTATATATATTTGCAATACTAGATGTGACAGGGTGGGCACACTCCATGTCAGAGAAGCCCTGTCTAGCCTAAGGGAGACAGAAGCTCTGCCCCTTAAGCCCTGCTGATTATGCTGAGATTGCTGCCCAAGTACAAAAGGGAGCAGCATAGCTCATTTAGGGCTGACCAGCATGGAGGCAAGATGCAGTTTGGAGGCTCCTGACTAGCAGCTGCCCCAGCCCCGGCCAGAGAGCAGGAGTGACCCCAAACACCGTACCAGGGAGTGGATGAAACTGGAGAACTATTTGAGGACAGATGTCCAAGGGACCAGAGCTGCTGGAGACCCATGAGACGACCACCACAACTAGCTGGGTAGGAAGTAAGCCAGCAGGTCTGGAAGGCAGTGCAAGAACTGCCAGTGTGTTTTGGCCTGGATCCCTGCTGGTGTGATGCTAATCATCTACCCTCTGGCCCCCGGCACCCATAGGATCCTGGGCTGGGACTCAGTGGAGCAGGAGGGCCTAAGCCTCCCTACCTGGGCACTGCATCTTCTATGGGCAGCCCCATCGCACCAGGGACTCTGTTATTGATTCTGTGGCCACTAGGCTGTGCTGCCCGGACCTGAGGGCTGAGTATTGATACTGAGGTTATTAGGCCATATTACGCGAACTCCAGGAGTAATAAGATCACAAAGGTATCCTCCTTGTTCATGCCCTTTGTGTTTTCCCTGCCACAGGGCGCTAGGGAGTTCATACCCCGCAACACTACAAAAGTGATGATTTCCATCAACCTTAGTAAGTTTTGTATATTCATTTCACATGAGAACAAATGTCAAGTTTGACATTGGACAGTTTTGTGTTGAAATGTGGAATGAAGCAAGGATGTGTTCTTTCCCCTATGCTCTCTGGAATCTTTTCTCAGTATTTCTGAACTGTGAATTTAAGGAAGTGAAAGATGGACCATATCTCCACACCAGATTAAATTAGAAAATAGTCAATTTCTCATGTCTTAGGCAAAGACTCGAATCAAAAAGGTGCTGATCAAGAAACTTCTGTTTGCTGATGATGCTGCCTTTATAGCCCATAAAGAAAATCTACTACAAGAACTTATAGAATGCCTTTCAAGTGCTTGTCAGGCATTCGCTCTTATCAACAACATTAAGAAAAGAGTTGTATGATGCCTGGGGGTGTGGTTCCACAAGATCCTTTAATCACTTTAAATGTAAACCAGCGAGAAGTGGTCCAAAGTTCAGTTATTTAGGTTCTACAGTGACTACCAACTTAACACTGGATGAAGACCTAAATGTTCACAATGGAAAGGCTGCTACCACCTTTAGTATAGTACCTAAAAGGGCATGGATCAACTCAAAGCTTACCATTAAGACCAAAATGCTGGTGTATCAAGCTAGCATCTTCAGCACTCTCATGTATGATTGGATAACATGGACAACTTACACTCAATAGGAGCAAAGATTAAACAGTTTTCAATTAACCCCGCTTATAACATATAATCAATATCAAATAGCAAGATACAATTAGCAGCACAGAGATTCTTTAAAGGGCGAGGGTACCAAGTTTGACAGCTCTGCTTAAGCAAAGAGGACTGCACTGTCTGGACCATCTGAGCAAGTTTGGAGATGTACACATTGACGACATATTATATGGGGAGCTGTTGAAGGAACAAGAACAACAGGATGCCCCAAGCTTTGTTGTGAAGACATATATAAGTGAGATAAGAAGGAATGATGGGAAACCTTGGCAAGTCACCATAAAAAGTGGTGCCATAATCTCCATGAGAGCATCAAAGTCCATGACAGGAGCTGGCTCCCACAGCTTGAAAAGATAAGATCTTGTAGGAAGGAATCAGCTCCCAACCAAGATGCATATATTTGTAATAACTGCTAATTATTATGCAAATCTCAGATCAGACTATTTAGTCACATGAAACATTGTAAATCATTTACCTCAGAGACTGCAATTTTTAATATCTATTGTAGATAAAAGGATGCCACTCAATCAAAATACCCCAGTGGCTGATGCACTCTTCTGTGACATGGGAAACCCAGGTTTAATTCCATACTCCAACACTAGCAGAGCAAAGTTTTGAAGCAGGTCTCTTGTTGTGACAAGGTGCTCTCTGGTTCTGATCCCATGTGCTGCTGTGACCTCCCAGATCTCCACTCCTAAACCCTGATTCACTGCATTTTGCCAGGTGACTACTTACTCCTGAGTCAGTCCACAACAGCCTCCTGCATGTGATCAGTCCCAGGCAATGACTGCGTGTTCTCTGGCTGTTCAGGTGATGGTCCCCTAGCGAGCATCCCCAGCTGCAGATATCACAGTGGGAACTTTTGTCTTAAATAGATTGGGATCCTTCTCCAATCACCATATGCTCATGTCCATTCATTTAACAAAGAAACGGATCATGCCCAGCCTCTCTCATTCACACCCTCTGAAGTTCACAGCTTTAGATAATGACTATTAGTTTATTCATCAGGATATGATTTTAAGTGAGTGTATAGCAAATCAATGCACAATCATTTCATAAAGGAGTTACCATAAGAAAAGGAAAGATAAAACATGCATACTATGTTATAACACCATTTAGGATCACACTTCAGTTTGTATTCATCTTTCTTACCTTCAAGTCTTGCTGTGATGGTTTACAGCCATACCAGACCCTCCTGCCAATGTGTATCTTGCAGTTACTTCTAAGATGGTGTTTCTCTGGGCCAATCCAGCGGCTTCTCTCCTCAAAGTGCCTGCATTTCTCTTCTTCATCCCCCCTTGGCCTCTCCTTCTCTGTGCTGCTGTGTGATTCTCTTTACTTCTACACAGTGTTTCCTCTAAGCTGATGACGCAGCTGAACGAGTTATGGATGCAGATAAGCAAGTTAAGGATGCAGCTGAGAAATTTCCCCAACCCCCACTGGTCCCCTTCCCTGCTGCCTGCTGCATCATCAGCTTAGAGGGAACACTGATGGGGGGTAATAGGCACCTATATAAGAAAGAGTCCTGAATATCAGGACTGTCCTTATAAAATTGGGACCGCTAGTCACCCCAAATGCAGCAGAGACAGAATACAGGCTGGAGCTAGCCTTGTAAGCTGTGCATGGCAACAAAGGACCAATGTCTGACAATCAAAGGAAAACCCGTGCAAATCACTGATCACACCAGATTTTTGCAGGTTTAGATTCCATTCCCTCCATGCATGAATCATGGGCTCTGACTGCCCTGCCCCAGTGAAGCCCAAGCACAGAAGTTTATGGGCATAATCAGTCCTTATTTGCCTTTCCAGCAAGTGAGCAAGGCAGCACTAGGCACATTCAAACCATTCCCCACCTCTTTTATATTTTAAATTCCTTTCTTTTCTGTTCTACTCTTTTCAGCTTACCTGCTCCTAGTGGCTCCTAGCACCTGAAGTTCCATCTGCTGAACTGTGAAAGCCGGTTTCCCCATGAATCCTGGCGATTGTTGGGGAAGGGCAGAGCTGGGGTGCCTCAATCAGGGCTCCTATGGGCACGGACTCCAGCTGTTAGACCCAGTGGGGCTGGGAGGAACTGGTCAGCACTTCTTCTTCCCCGGATGGGCTGTTCCTACGCCTGGGATCCTCTCCTGGATGCAGGAAGCTCCACAGCCCTTCAGCCCAGCTTTCTGCCCCACACCAAGCCCCAGGTAGTCCCCTCCAGCACTTTTGCTTTGCAAGTTGCTGGCAGGCACTGAGCTCCTGCCTCTAGAAGGGAGGAAAATGAGTGAGAAAGCCCTGCACTAGTGCCGGCTCCCCACTCCCAGGCAGGGAAGCATGGATCCCGGCTGCACCACCATAGCAACCCACCAACCCCAATGCCCACCCCCTTCCAGCTTCTCCCACCCCTGACCTCCAGGGCTCGTCCTTACCTGGCCAGAGCTGCTCCCTAGCCAGGCAGCTCCCACCCTGAGCATGCATCTGAACATGTTCAAGGTGGGAGATCTGAAAACTCCCCTCCCCAGCCTGCCCATAGCTCCCTACTGCACGGGGAGTCTCTGATGCCTGTGTGGGTGTGTGATGGCTCCTGTGCGGCCATGCACCTGTGCAACTTAGAGGGAACAATTGTACCTGAGTAAGGGAGGGCATTTGCACAGCCTTTGTCATATAATTCTCCACCCTCTGTGCTAGAGATAGTCCTGAGGGTCTATGCTACTTAACAGTAGTGATATGCACTTCCCTTCGGCCTGGAATTTGGTTTCTTTCCCTTTGAGGAGCAGGGCTTAGGCCTTTCTCTCTTACCTTTCTTCCTGGCTAGCTTAGCTGGCTCCCTGTACAGCTTGCTGGTTTCCAGAAATCCTACCCTTAGGTACCTAATTTTCCCTAGGCATAGAGAGCCTGGGTGTCTAGCTTGGGACTTTGAATTCCACCAGATAGCAGGGTGCATAACAGTCCTAACTAGTCCCCTAGGACCTAGGTGTTGCAACATCTAGATGCTTTCATGGATTTAGGCAGGAGTGACTGTTACATCTTTGACACATTTGAGCAAGGGGTATAAACATGTGTTTATTTTTAAATCAGCAGGACTACTCCTGTGCTTAAATGTAGATCACAATTAGGCTATGTCTACACACACATCGTTATTTCAAAATAAAATCCTTATTTTGAAATAAGTTAATTCGAATTAAGAAAATGTTAATTCGAATTAAGGGAAAGCCTGCTATCGAAATGGCTGTTATTTCGAAATGGTTATTTCAAAATAAGGCTGTTTGGACGTGTTGTTTCGAAACAGTTGTTTCAAAAAAATGGTGTTGTTTCGAAACAACACGTCCAAACGGCCTTATTTCGAAATAAGCATTTTGAAATAACAGCCATTTTGAAATAAATGGGCTTTAAGCTGTTTCGAAATGACAGTTCTTACTCTTTTATTTCAAAATAACCAGTGTTATTTCTAAATAAAAGGGATGTGTAGACATACCCTTACAGTACCTCACCAAATCAAGTCCACAAAGGGCCAAATGTATAGTTTCATTCTTAGCTACTTGTATTTTAATTTAAGGAAAGCAACGAAGAATGAAACAGAGAATACAGCATCACCATGAGAGATAAAAACCAAAGTGTCGCTTTCACTCTATCTGGAATTCTTTCACTCCTGTCAGACCTCTAGAATTAAATCCTGGCCCACTGAAATCAATGGGAGCTTTGTCACTGATTTCAAGGGCACCAAGATTTCACCCCCTAAAGATGCAACATACAGAAAACAAAATACTAACTTCATATACCGCAAATCCAATAAGCAAACACTGAAAAGCACTAATAACTGCCATTTATAGACTAGGGAGTGATCCTCAGCTGTTGCAGTGGGGCAGAACTCCAATAACTTCAACTGAGTTCTCCCCACTGACCCCAGAGGAACTGGCTCTACAAGACAAAGAGCAGAATATCCAATAAAAAAAGGACAGTGCTAAAGAATCTTTGCAAATCACAAAGCAATGCATTCAATATTATGGTTTGTAATTGCAGTGGCTTCTGCTCAAAATTCATTTCCTTTGAAATTTCAGTGTGCGCACATTAGCCATAATACCAGTGACTGGTTAAAGAGCCGTGACACTTAAAGATGAACAGATTTATTTTTTGCTTGAGCTTTGATGAGAGAAAATCCCACTTTGTCAGATGCTTCGAAGATGGGAGAGCTTACAGAATAGAATGAAAATAAATGCAAGGGAGTGTAAAACATGACCTGATCTCATGTTTTATACTCCCATGAATGTATTTTCATTCTATGTAAATTCCCCATCTTCGAAGCATCTGATGAAGTGGGATTTTCTCCCACAAAAGCTCATGTGAAAAATAAATCTGTTAATCTTTAAGTGCTGCAGGACTCCTTGATTTTTTTTTCTGGACTAGACTAACGCTGCCCCTTTTGAACTTGGTTAAAGAGCTGGCATATGTTTTTTCATACAATTTCTTGAAGAAATACACTATTGAAGCAGTTCAGAAATCTGGGGAAAGAGCTTTCATACAATCTCCTTGCTGTCTTTCATCCACTTTGCCAGCTATTGTCTTGTGTACTGAATACTATACTAAACATCTGGTTCTCCATGAACCAGAGAGAGAAATTTCCTGCAACTTGCACAAGTCTCACTTTGTCATAGCAGGTGAAAACTACTGTTTGTGTTAATATAAATGAGTTCAGTAGTGTGTAACCTGGCATTAAGCTGAACTGTGGCTAAATCTGCATTGAAATGTTATTGAATATAAAAGGAATAAAAATCAATCAAACCTTCTTTCATTCTTATGCAGAGATTATTAAAAGCTGTGTTGTGCAGGTAGCTATGGAACTGAAAGGAGATGACATTAATCTACCATTTTAAATGTAAAGGAACCATATGCTGCAGGGTTCAGCTAACAAGCAGCTGGGCTGCCATTATATATTCAGATGTAGACTGTTATGGAAAGATGTGTTCTCCGTCTTTGGAAGTCTTTCTGTAAACTGAAATAAAACTCATACACGGTAAGGGAGAAATATGGTTTGCTCCTTGAGTATGAAATGACGTAATAGCTAAATCCTGGCTGCATCTTGTGAGTAGAGGGAGTGAAATAAATTAAACCTGCTAGAATAAAGTGAGCAGAATTTGGCCCTTGAGCCTTATACATAACTAACAGATCCATATGTGGGCAACGTTTATTGTTGGTTATGCATGGTGGGGATTTGCATTGTTCTTCCTTTGTAAAGAGACTTCCTACTGCCATCAATGGAATTTTCATGGGCGGAATGAATACAGAGGACGCAATAGAAAATTATTCAGAAACAAGCAAACTAGGGCCAAATGCTGTTTTCTGTTGTCTTCCTGCAGTCTTCTTGAGGACAATGGTGATTGCACATGAGCAGGTGAGACTGGAATTTGGCTGCTACAGTATGTCTATGAGCAGGATATTGCCCTTTAAATGACTGAGAGAACAGAAAGACTCAGTTCAACATATGTTGTTCAAGTGCAAACTAAGTGTTTATCTTAAGAGAGACAAAATAGTCTCTAAGTTAATATTTTAAAAAAATGTAAAAGTTTTGCTTTCTTATAGTTTGCTTGCCATTGATGTCTCACTGTGATTTCTGTAAAGAACAATCCAGTTATGAGTTTTAAAGGGATAACCATGTCATGCTAGTTCAGCAAAACAAAAAAGGAGCTTTCTGGTACTTTTAAAGACTAAGAAATTTATTTATTGCATGAGCTTTTGTGGGAGAAAATCCTATTTTACCAGATGCTTGAAGATGGAGAACTTACAGGCACTTGGCTAGTATTCACTGAACACATGGTTCCCAAATGATACAAATTCAGAGACAGCCTTTCCAGAATATATGTGCCAAGAGTAAAATGGTTTCATAGTGATGATAATCGTACAAAAAAGTCTCAAAACTTCCTCGTGACACATCTTTTAGCAATTCAGGTATGTACACTCCTAGGATCTGGGACAAAGTATCTTTTTCAATTTAATTGGGCTGGCATGGAATTAATGTTACTAAAGTACACTATGTCCCTTCAGATTTGAAATGGATGGATAATGAGTTTTATAGTTGTGTGTTTCAGTCCAACATAAAATACTAGCAGCAGCAGTATAAAAGCAAAGAGCTCTATTTAAAATGAGATATTATTCAATAGTTAGTTGGGTTGAATGAACTATACTGGAAGATACCATCTGTACAATCTTCTTTTAGCCTTAGTCCCATCTATATGGAGGTGGCTCTTTGAGTCCTTCTAGATACCATTGCTACACAGTGGGCCATTTTCTAAAGAGGTACCAGTCATTGCAAATGTCAAATAATTAGTAAAATCAGTAAATTACTTTTGTTTTTTCTCTGTCTGACTGAGATTGGAAATAGTCTCAGGAAGTGATTTCTTTGTTTTATTAAACATTTATTCTAATCTGAGTTTAAATTGACATCCTATGAGGAAAATTGCTGTGCGAAATGAACATGTAAAGGGTGAACAAAGGTTCTCAAGAGGTCTTTGGACCCAGCAGGTTTTACAAACTTGAAATTATCTTGAAATTAATCTTCTGATTTAAGTTTAGCTCCCTATTTATATTAGTTTTTCACATTTCCTTTTTCCACTGTTATACTTTTATATCTAGTTTAAGATACAATAAATTACATAAATATAATTGTATGGATATATTGCTCTGGGTAGTTACAAGAAGAGCTGGTCAGAATTTGGAACTGAAGTGTTTCTACACTGTCAAAAAGAAGGTTAATCAAACTTAATTTTTTTTCCCACAGGAAAATACCATTTTCCACTTTTGTCTCAATTTTTATAAGAATGTTTTTTAGCTACCAAATACAATAGAAAGAATGTCTATTTTTTAATGTTTCCCTCCCCTCCCTGTTTTCCTATCTAAGATTTAAAAACTTCTCCAGCTCTGGAAAAGTTATTGAAGGTAAAAAGGAAAAATAAAAGTCTGTATCTTTTCCAAAGTTGGAAATGTTTTGAAAAGTTAGAATGGAAAAAAAGAAAATGAATCTTGTACATTATTTATTCATGGCAAAGAATAAAAGATAGGTGGAGAGGAGGGGGAGAGGTGTTTCCCATTCTCAGCCCAATTATATCTTCTGCACTGAGATTACCAGGGAGACAATACAGAAGTGTTGTGCCTATGGCCAGGGAATTCCTTCCCATTCCTTCACAAAACAAGGCTGTACCCAACACACTAAATAAAGGAAAGGGGCTGAAGACAGCAGTGGTTTCCAGATATGTCCAAATTCTGTTGCAGTGTGGATCTAATGTTTTAAAAAAATCCATATCTGAAGTTTTTACAAACATTGGAATGTGGGGGGCAATGTTCCCTCTAATTTTTCATAGTCTGTGTGCACAAAAAAATTCTTTTGTGCAAATTTTCAGAACCAGTATCCAAATTTGTGCACACTCCAGTGAGTGTGGTCAAACTTATGAGTGCAATGAAGTGTGTATAATACAAATATCTAAATTTTATTTTGATATGGTGATGGAAATGATTTTATAAATTACAAAACCTTATTTGAAACGTGCTCTTTGAAATTCCTTCTTAAAGTAGGACAAAAGTATTAGCACTGTTGAATTTTTTTGTGCATGCTTTATTTTGTTGTGTGCATGGCCTTCACAACCTGTGTGCGCGTGCACACGTGCACAGCTTAGAGGGAACATAGGTGGGGGGGAGGAACTACATTAAAAAGGGATAGTATCACTTTAAGGATATCAAAAAGTAAAGTTTTCTTATTTGACTTATTAGTGTTTTTAAAAACAAAGCTTTAGTAGGACATCTCATGCTTGATCAAGTAACTTTTCCACATCAAAAAGGGAAAACATCATATAATTAGTAACAGCCGTTTGATAAGTAAAATGTCAAATAAATGTTTTTGATCACTAATATTCATTACAGTGAAAAAATATAAAATAAAGAATGGGTAATGAAACTGACTACTCATTTTGTACATGCTACCAGCTGTACATTTGGCAGGTTTCTGCTGTCTGTATTAAAGTAGATACTGAAATAAATTAATTCTGTGTTACTGCATTGCTGATGTTGACACAGATCTGTGGACTAAACTGACACTTAGACCTGGTCTACACTGTGAAGTTAGGTCAATGGAAGCTGCCTTCTGTCAATCATATAATGCAGGGGTCAGCAACCTTTGCTGACCCCTCTGCCAGGCCCTCCTCCCTGATCCTCAGCCAGTGTCAGTGGTCCCTCATGCCAAAAAAGTGGTGACCGCCATTTGGAGTGTATGTGGTGGTGGTGGGGGGGGGGCAATTTCCCAAGCATGCAGTTGAAAGGAACCAGTCGCAGAAAGAATGCACCTAGAGCGGCTCCTCTCGGTGGTCCCCAGGCACACCATGGAAAGAAGCTGCCTGGAGTGGGTCCTCTCCGCAGCCGCATGCTGCAGAAAGGAGCCACTCCAAGTGGCAACTGCGTTCACCCAAGCTGCCTCCAAAAGAAGCTGCCAGGAGTGGTTTTCGGTGGCATGAGGAGTAATTTCTGTGGCACCTCAGAGGGTCCTTGTGCTGCTCTGAATGGGCTCACATGCCACACTGTTGGCACACATGCTGGGGGTTGCCTACCCAATATAATGTATGCATCTCCACTGCTAGGTCTGTTCTGTTGACCTACCTTGCTGAAATGTTGACTAAATAAATCTACCTCATCAAGAGATGTAGCACAAAATTGAAGTAGGATGGGTCAGATCAGAGACAGTGTAGGCAGAATATGAAAGCCTGTTCTCCTTTTCAGGTGATATTGTAAGTAAGAAGTAATGGTAGGCCACATTACCTCCCATAAATGTAAGCAAACTGATTTATCTTAGCAATTGACTGAACAGTAAGTAGGAGTGAATGAACTTTTAGGATCTAAAATCTTACATTGTTTTACAATGTTTGGAGCCTTTCTCTTTCTTCCACCCTCAAAAATTAGGAGTAGTAAGTAGCTGACACAGATATTGTGATAATGTAGTATATAATGTATTATTACGATTAGACTGTGTGCTAACAATATATTCTAGTCAGTAATTAAGACTGAGTGTGAAATTCACTGCAGTGCAGAAAAGCCTCTGCAACAGCATGATTTTCTGAAAGAAATAGATGCTGATTCTGTAAATAGTTAAGCATGTGTTTAATTGTGAGTATCTTAGTAGTCTTTTGTTATTTCAGTGGGAGACGAGTTTCAGTGAGACTACTCAGAAGCTTAAGTGTTTCCGGGACTGGAGTCTTAGGATAAAATTCATCCCCATGCAGAGGAACAGAATGAAGTCTATTCATTGCCATTAAAGGCCCTTAAAAAGGAAGAATTGCTCTGAGTGCTTTTTCTTACACATTTGTAAAAAAAGGGCATTAATTGCAAAATTATGTTTTCTGAGTCTATTTTAAAAAAAGACTTGAAAGAAAATCACACCAAAATTTTTTAATTCTTTCTTACATTTGAAGGTTTGGCTGATGGCCTATGTTCCCTCTAAGCTGTGTGCATTTGCATGCACACACAGGTTGTGCAACCTGCGCACACATCAAAATAAAGAGCGCACAAAAAAATTCAACAGTGCTAATATTTTTATGCTACTTTAAGAAGATGATTTCAAGTAGCATGTTTCAAATTTGGTTTTATAATTTATAAAATCATTTCCATCACCATATCAAAATAAAATTTAGACATTATTTGCATCATACACACTTACTTCATTGTACTCACAAGTTTGACCACACTCACTGGAGTGTGCACAAATTTGGACATTGGTTCCAAAACTTTGCACAAAAGAAATTTTTTGCACACACAGCCTATGAAAAATTAGAGGGAGCAGTGCTGATGACTAAGGTAATGTGTCAGGGAACAATGTATGATCTACACAACACACTATAATATGAAAAGATAAACCCATCCATGTCAGTACCTACTAACATTGATGTAGATCTTGAGCAGTGACCCCAGCAACAGCAAATCTGTGGCATTGGTCACATCTACCCCTCTGATTAGTCTTCTGTTTATAATTAAATACCATTGTTTTCTCCTTGGGTCATCAGCAGGGTTTAAACCCAGGACTTCTAAATCTCTGATTTCTTTTTCTATTTGAGTTAAAACAATAAATGATAAAAGTAGGAGACTGTTTTGTGAATTATTCCCTAGATGACAACATGATATATACTTTTTCAGTGAATTATACAACTGAAGGAACGCTCTAGGAATTTTTTCGGAAAGTTCTATGGTCTGTGTTGCACAGGAGGTCAGACTAGATGATCACAGGGATCTCTTCTCGTCTTGTAATCTATGAACTATTTGTGAGACAGCAGTGGAATGTTGGGCATGAGAACTTCAAGTTTTCATCCATGGCTTTACAAAAATAGTGTGCTCCAGTGGCTAGAGCAGTGGTTACAGACATGATAGTCAAGCATATACAGCTGGCCAACTTGTTCTGAATGACATTGTGGCAAAGTGGATGAAACTTTAGCTGTGTATCTCTTAGAATAGAGATTGTCTTGGGGTATGTCTACACTGGAGCCGTAGGTCAACTTAACCTTCCTTAAGTCAACGTAAGGGAAGCTCTGTCCACATTTGGAATTTATTAAGGTGGCTTAAGTGCTTCCTTAAGTCAATTTAATAACACCACTTCGGAAGGTCAACTTAACCCTTAAGTCAACTTTATTAAGTTGTCTTAAGCCAGTGTAGACAGGGCTTAGCCCTTAAGTTGACCTTATTAAGTAGCAGCTGCCAGTGTGGATGTGGGCAGCTACAGGAATCTGAAATATGGACACTCTAAGTCAACTTAACAAGCTCGACGTTGTTAACTCAACTTAACTGAGCCTTCAGTATAGACATACCCCTGGTTAGTAATAACCCTGATGAACCCTGATTGAATTCTGTTGTCTGCTACCATGACTGAATGTATTCTTAATCAGCAAGTGACAGTCATTGAATATATTGTGTGAGTCTCCCTTCATTCTGACTTACTTTACAGTTGTTGAACTTCACTGACATCAGTGGAGCCAGCCCATATTTACACCAGTGTAAGTAAGAAGAAAATCTAGTCCATTGTGTATGATAAACTGGGAGAGTGTGCCTCTCATTGTACCCAACTGACCATACTGGAACACTTCTTTTATGCTTCAAAACATCTTGTGATTATTTCTAAAGGAGTCAGAACTGAAGAACCTCAGTTTTAACCTTAGTTAAATCATTCATATGCTTGCTGGGGAGGGAAGAGAGCAGAGGGAAAGTGAAAACTGGAGAAAATGAGAGAGAACCTAGATTTCAGTCAGGTCATATCTTGTGTAGAGATGTTTAGAATGTCTCCTAAAAGCCACCTCTTCCCCACACCTGCATGGGGGAGGGAGTGTGTTTCTTGATGCCAAATATTATTTTCAGTGGTTTACAAAATCACAGAGATGTACCATGTCTAAGGGCATTTAGATAATCTTTGGATACATGTATGAATTTAGTAGGGACCTGCAAAACTTTCAAAATTTGGCCATTCATAATGTAATCCCTATGCCCATGTTGAAAATAGAGGTGAGAAGTATGTTCAAGCGATTCCCTCGCTGTGCATCCAACTAAGGCGGGGATGATATATTTTTAATGACAAAAGAAGAAGTGGAAGTTTGGGATCAGTTGAGGAGGGTAGTGTCTTCTTGCAGAAGAATATGTGGTGTTTTTTCATGATGAATGGGAGATGGCCTTGAAGCAGTGTCTCCCCCAATCCTAAGCTTCATGCTTGCAGAAGTTCCAGCTAAGAGCAGACAGGCAGACAGAGTGGTAAGCAGTTACACCATGACAGCAGATAACAAGGACAAACTCTGCATTATGAGAACATTTGGCAATCATACATGGGTTCTGATGATTGTTACAGATTAAAATGAGGCACTTAACATAGTGATACAAGAAATGTAAACTGAGGGAAATTGTCTATGGTCTGTGTTTATCTCCAATATACCAGCCAGCTTCAGGTTTCAAAAAAAGTGATAGCAGCCACTGGAGGAAACTTCAAGTCATTTTCAGTACAATTCATGCAGTAACTTAAGGTAAACATTGATTGATTGGGGAAACCCAAATTTCTTGATGTTATCAAATGACAGCTGCTGGCATGAACCTAGTACCTAAAAGACCAGTGGAACTGCAGGAGCCTGAGGCTGCTGGAGCCCATCACTTGTTAAACAGAAGAAGCAGTTCTGGCAATCAATAACGCACTGTCCTGCCAGGCTCTTCTGACACTATAGCATATTTATAATGCCCAAATGACTTTGACAAGCTATCTGGAGTATCCAAGACTTGAAGGGTTGCTCAGGTCACAGTTGTTGGCTGTCAGCAACTTAACTTTCATCCTACGAGGACCAAATTGGATACTTTATGTGGCACTGCATTTTGAGAAGCACATAGCTTAAAAGCATTTGTTTCATTTTATTCAAATATGTATCCAGGTCATTTCTCCTGGCAATCTGTTTTGTTCATAAGTAATGCTAGAACACTGGAGGACTATGCTCAAATATGGTGTTGATCAACATTTTATAAAATGATCTAAATGATGCATAAATGATGATGATGTATAAATAGTTAAAGTGAGTATGTCACCATTCAATATTTACCAGACAGGGAATGACTCAAAACACTACTGACCAGTCTCAATTCAGACTAACAAGCTATAACTCAAACATTCTGTAACCCCACCTGCTTTTATCTGAATATTTTTAATATTTATAATCCTCCATCAAGCCTGAGGACTGCTCACTAAAGGAAGGCTGTCAGGGAGTCAGTCACTGCTCCTTGATTCTCAGCCAAACCTCAGTGATGCAGGCCCTAAATAATGACTGGAGGATTAATGACAGCGAGTGAAGTAGTAATAAAATAAATAAATAAACCAAAGGTGCAGGGAACAGCCTTAGTTTATACCTTTTATGTAAGATCCCTTAGGGATACACATCCATTTGATACGTGCCCTTCCTCCTTCTTATGCTGGGGAAGTGATTGGGGTGAGTGAAGTAGAAGACAGCAGAGTTGGAGAAAGAAGCATTTGAGCTTCCTCTGCCAATTTTACACCAGTGGAGAGTCCTCACACACACGAAAATTCAGACCTAGGTGTTTTACCAGCTTGAATCTTTAATATGTTTTCATTTTCTGGTCACAACAGAAAGAGGTTTCTACCAGAAAACAAAGCTGCCCACTACTTCAGGTGGGTCAGTTAATCTTATGTGTGCAGTTATTTAAAAAATTCCATGTATGCTAAGTTTAGTACATATTAATAATGTGAATTTACCCAAACATTTTGAAAATTCTGTAAGGAATTTCAGCACACAGTGCCTAATAGTGACAGAAGGAAGTTACATAACTAAAGCATTGTGTAGCTCTCTGAAAATTTGTGTAATGTTTTGACTTCTGAATCATTTTGTCTGATACATGTCTATAAAATTATAACATGTTATGACATCCATCAGTCACAGAGACATATAGTACAATCTATTGATACAAGCAGAATATGTTAGCTGACCTGTTAGTGTTTTTCTGTTAACTTTCAGCAATAAAAGTCACATTGCCCTAAAAGTTGGCAACACAAAGCAGTCTGGGATTCATCTGCGATACAGTCCTGCAAACACAGTGGTCTCTACTGTAAGCGTTTCCATAGGGGTCAATGGGTCTAATCATGGCAGTAAATACTAGATTATAAGTTCTTAGAGTAGAGCAGTAGTCATCAAACCATGGGTCGTGACTCAGTAATGGGTCACAGACCTATTGGTACTAGGTCGAGTTACTGCCACTACAGCTGGGGGGGAGGGAAGAAAGTTTGAAAGGATGCCAGCAGTCGTGCTGCTACCTGCAGTCCAGGGCAACCAGCGTCCTTTGAAATTTCCCTCAACTGCTTCCACCCAGGGAGTAGCAGCAATGGGAAGTATAAGAGAACGCCAGCCATTCTGGGTAGTTAGGGTTTTAGCAGAGCGGCCGGCATCCTTGTCAATTTTCCACAGCTGCTACACCTGAGTGGAAGCAGCTGAAGGAAATTTCAAAGGACATCTGCTGCCCTGGGCTGCAGGTAGCAGCGAGACTGCTGGTGTCCTTTTAAACTTTCTGCAGCTGCTACACGTGGCCTGAGTAGAAGCAGCCCCTTGTTTCTTTTGGCCTGGTGCTTGGGGACCCCATACCCCCCACCCCTCACCTCTCAGTCATGGCTGCTGCCAAATTTTCAGGTGGTGCCCTCTTTTCTTTTCAGTGGAGAGGTCACTGCATGGCTAAAGGGTCCAGAGCTGGGTCCCAAGAAAAAAAGTTTGACAACCACTGGCATAGTAGCTACTTTAAGAACAAATGCTGATTCCTCAACCAAAATGCTAATCATGAAGATGAAGATGGAAGAAAGCTGTGACTTCGGGTGTTTTAATCTGTTACTGAAACAGTTATACCTTGATAAAGGATAACTCTAAAAAGCATCACATTATAGAATGGTTTGTAATTTCAATGTCATTAAAATTCGTGCATCACACATTCAGGATTGTCATAATTTCTCAACCCCCTTAGAAAATTCCTTGCTACTCCCTCTGCTAAATCTACCTGCTAACTTCTACATTTAATTTTATTGGGTTTTACTGATATTAGCTGAATATTGCCTTCTCAGACCATATCAGCACTTCATAGGGTGTCATGAGCACTACACATGCATGCAGATAACAAATATATTAATAAACAATATCAATAGTTAACTCTTACAGTTTCATTCAGAGCAGCACACCACAAACATTCAGTAATTTTTACAGCACTGGTGAGAATAGGTAAACATTATTATTCCCATTCTGCAGATGGGGAAACTGAGATGGAGGCCAAATTTTTAGAGTTTTAGGTGCCTAAAAATGCAGATAGATGCCTAGTGAAGTGTTCAGAAGAAATGGAAGTGAAGTGTCTAGGCAACCAGCAGAGTATATGAAAGTGGCAACCTGCATAATTGAACACCCAAATACACCTAAAAATCTGGTTCAGGGAAGTTAAGGATCCCTCCATCTACCATTAAAATCATTGGGAGCAAGCTTGGGTGTGCAGGTTCCAACATGAAACATAAGCATGTGAGTAGTCCCATTGACTTCAGTGGAAGTACATATGACATTAAATTTAGGCACATATTTATGTACTTTGCTGAATTGAGCCCTAAATTACTGGTCCAAGCCTAAACAGCTAATCAGTGGCAGAATGTGGATTAGAATTCAGCAGCCTCACAGTCAATTTATTAGATCATGCTACTGCATTTCAGAGTTATAAATGTTTTCCTTTGTTTACTCCAGATGTTGCTTAGAATAGGTTGAATCATTTTTTCCAATGTTTAAAATTTCAAAACTCTATAAAAAGTTATTCATAGCATTTTTGGTGAATTTTTTGCTCCAGAATTAGGTGATTACCTTGCCAACAAAAAACCAAACATGAATAATGCCAAGATTTACTTGGTGTAAATACCAGAAAACATCATAAAAAAGAAAATGGATACCTTACTATCCTTTTCAGGAAAAGAGGAAAGTAATACTATTTTAAAACAATATTTCTCTTTTAAAAAAATACCTGAAAACTCTTTGGGCCAAACCAATTAGCTTTTACTGATTCACAATTGCATTGACCTCAAGGGCTCTTTGATTTCATAATCAAGGGTCCAAACTTGGGAGATCCTGAAGACCCTTAAATCTTTTATTGGACCAACTTCTGCTGGTGAGAGGGATAAGCTTTCAAGTTCATGTGGAGCTCTTCTTAGGATCTGGGAAACTAAAGGCTTGTCTATGCCAGTGGTTTTCAAACTCAGGGTCAGGACCCAGTACTGGGTCGGAAACCCTCAGGTACTGGGTTGCAGGGCTCCCTGTTGTCACCACAGAAAGACTGGACTACATTGCTGAAAGATGCATTGTTGGGTTGCGGACATAAATGATTTTTTTTCAACTGGGTCCTGAGGAAAATTTTGAAAACCACTGCTTTATACTACCGAGTTCTATGGAAGTTAGTTACACTGATGATCAAAAAGCACTATTATTACAATGCTTGTGTCTGTTTACACAGCACTCTTTCTGTTGGTGGGGGCATTTACAGTTGGTGCTCTAGCATGGACAATGAGAGGAGTGCACTGTGGGGAGCTATCCCACTGTGCAACTCACCATCTTCTGCAGCGAGGAGTGAGAGAAGGCAGAGAGGATTGGAGAGCATCATGAGACCAGGCTCAATGTTCCATGATACAGTTTTTTCCATCCTGTCACTTCCTGGGTTTCTGACTGTTTTTCAGCATTTTTCAGTGATCACTGTTACTGTGCACCCACCACTTCTGTCTGAAAGGATGGATTCTGCACTGTTCTCTATTGTTGTAGTCAGTGTTAGGAATACACTGCAGATAGTCATGTAGTATATCATGATCTCCCAATCTGAACAGGAATCTGAGGTGCCTAACCTGCTGTATGCCATGGAAAGAAACACCCCTGAGTTATAGCTGGCACTCATGAAGCAGCTGCACATGATGGACCATTGCATTTAGGTGCATGAAACAAGCACAGATTGCATCATTATGCAGGTCTGGGATGATGAGTGATGCAGAAAATTTTGATGCAGAAAGCAATCTTCCTGAAGCTGGGCACAGAGTTCACCCTAGCACCACTGCAGAGCAAGGACACCAAAATGAGATCTTCTTTCTTGGTGGAGAAGTGTGTGGCAACTGGCAAATCTGTCAGTTACAGATCAGTTCAGAATCGGGAAGTTCACTTTTGGGACTGCATTATTGCAAACATACAAGGCCATTACTGTATATACCCATATATAAGCCAAGGATTTTGTGCCTTGAAATCCCCTTTGAAAAAGGCACTCAGCTTATGCATGGGTATATATGGTAGTTGGGAGTTTTGAAATCTGTCCTGAGCATGCTCAGAGCATGCTTCGGGTGGAAGCCCCAAGCATGTGGCATGGCCTCAGGAGCAGCTAGGTAAGGGGGCCCAGGTGGGTGAGTCAGCTTACGGGAGCCAATGTCAGTGGGGGTTAGGGTGGGTGTTGACGACTTGGGGAAGTGACAACAGCATGCGGGGGGGGGTTAGTGAGGGACTTGAGGAAGTGACAGCAGCATGCAGGGCTTAGGGAGGGGGTCAGGGACTTGGGGGAAGTGGCAGCAGTGTGTAGGGGTTAGCAAGGGCGTCAGGGACTCTGGGGAAAGCTGGCGGCACAGGACGGGTTAAAATGGTGTTGGGGATGTGGCAGAAGCTGGCAGTGCAGGGTGGGGGGTTTAAAGAACGTGGTCGGGGATGCGGCAGAAGCCAGTGGTGCAGGATGGGTGCAAACTACTGTAGAATGTGCATTTAGCAGATAAAAGGCATACTGGCACTGCCTTTATGACAGGTTAGATCTAAATGAGAAAAATATGCCCTTGGTTATTACTGCATGCTGTGCTCTCCATAATATTTGTAAAGCTAAGGGTGGAAGTGTTTCCCACTGAGCAATGTTATAAAAGTAACTGCCCAAAATTTGTCAACTATACATTTGTCCATGAACTAAATCTCAGAGGGGACCTGGCTTCACACAACAGTCACATTAGAAGAGCAGCATGAAGACTGGGTTGCTAACTGTCACAATATTTGGTGTTTTTCTAAAGACAAAAGCTTCTGGTATCAAGTGATTTTGTAAGAATCTCAGCTTTTGTTTAACATTCCTCTCCACCAAATTTCTAGTCATCATCAACAGAAAAGCACCAAACTTCAACCCCTAAACATCAAACTTTATTATTTTTTAGAAATTGCATAATTTACTAGCCAAGTTCATGATTATTTGGGACTAAATTAAGAATTTTGAACAATAGCAGCCACTAACATAAGACAATGATTGAATAGTACTCCAAACTAAGGTTGATGTACTTGAGCTGCCATTTTCATAGGACTGTGAAGAAGAGGACTGGGATAAAGAGCTGGGACTGGGGAAGAGATATAGCTATGGAGAGGGACAGGTTGGAGAGGACTGGATCAGGTTGCAATTGAACCCCTTATTATAGTCTTACCATTTCTCTGCTGTCAGAAACTATCTGTGAAATCCACTGGCAAAGTGTTCCAGATCTTTCTAGTATTAGTTCATGCAGAAACTGATAACCTACTACTGCTATCATATACACTAGGGGTAGGCATTGGCACGTGAGCCCATTCAGAGTGGCACACGGACCCTCTGAGATGCCACAGAAATTGTTGCTCATGGCACTGAAAATGACTCCTGGCAGCTTCTTTTGAAGGTTGCTTGGGTGAAAGGAGTTGCCACCAGAGGCATCGCTGGCTGGAGGAGGGACCCAGGGCATGGGCCCAGGGGATGGGGTTGCCCCAGCTGCCAGCGGCCCCAATTGGGCCGGAGATCTGGGGCACTGGCGCTGGGGTTCGGGGCATGTGCCCCGGGGTGCCCAGTGCCAGCAACACCCCTGGTTGCCATACAGAGTGGCTGCTCTCTGCAGCATGCAGCTGCCAGAAAGAACCACTCCAGGCAGCTTCCTTCCATAGTGTGCCTGGGGACCACTGAGAGGAGCCGCTCTGAGGGGCTTCTTTCTGCAACTGGTTCCTGTTAATGGCATGCCTGGGAAGTACCCTACCTCACCTCCCCCACCACCACACACTTGAAGCAGCAGCCACCACTTTTTTTTGGCATAGGGGAACACAGACATTGGCTGAGGATCGGGGAGGAGGGCCTGGCAGAGGGATCAGCAAAGGCTGCTGACCCCTGAGTTACACCATTGGTTCTAATGGGAAAGGTGCAGACTGCGGATGTAATGATCCAGATCTTGCTGACAAACCATAGTGCCAATGATATCACATGATTTTTTTGTTTGTTTTTCTTAAACATAGGAAATTATACACAAAAGCCCATATTAAAGGAATAACCCTAATTCAGTTATGTTGTGGTATGCATGATAATGCAGTCTTTAATTACATGATCACAGATGTAATTGCATAATTATTGCTGTAACCATTCTGTCTGTACTGAAACAGTGCCAATTTTGTCAACAAAGGAATTCATTGAAATATACCATATTTGCACCTTCCAGCAACAAATAATAAAATAAGGAGCCAAGCTCTTCTGTCATATATTGATTTTAATCAATGCAGTTACTTTTCATTTTCATTGCTGTAACTGACAGCAAAATTTAGCCCAAGATGTTCAGTAAATAATTTCAAATGACATTTTTGTTTTAAACAAAAATTTGTTGCATTTATCTTGTACATCCCAAGAATGAGTAATCCTGCAGCAAAAGAAAGAGATGAGACTGGAAATACTGCAGCCACATCTGAACCACTAGTGACACCTAGTTTTCATGAAAAAGGTAGGCAGCTACAATACTGCATATTAACAATGCTTGGGTCTTTGGCAATGTTCTGTTTAATGTGTTTATAACACGCGTAAACATTGTTTATTGACACTGAATTAGATTCAGCAATGGGAAGATTTCAGTTAGCTGGAGAAATGCCTAAACTGATATGGATGAGGTACAGGCTCCCAAATCAGATTAAAGTACTATGAAAACTTCAACAGCGTTGTAATTGTATAAAAGAAAGCTTATGAGCTAAGGAAGAGGGAGAGGGAAAGGTGAAGATGAAAACTCCAGTTGGAGGAATTAGACTGACAGGTAAAGGCTGCCTGAGCCATCTTCCTTGTCTACTATTCCAATGCTATGAGTCTACCTGCAACTGCTAAGGAAAGACCCAGGTTTAGGGAAAATAATGTGTTCTGAGTTTTATTTTAATCCTTGTGTCTCTTTGGCTATGTTCACACATAGAGGGCTTGTTTCGAAACAAGATGTTTCGAAAAAAGCTGTTTCGAAATAGCCCTTTATTTCGAAACACATTATTTCGAAGGACAAAAACAGTGTCCTCGAAATAAGGGAGCAAAATAGCATGTCCACAGTGTGAACATGCTATTTCACTTGGGGAGGAGACTGCAGGCACCCGCGGGGTGAGGCGCAGCGGGGCGCCTCACCCTGGGGGCTTTAAAGCCTGGGCTGCCCCCAAACCTGGCGGTGGGGTCCCAGGCACCCGGCTGGAGCCCACGGCTGCTGCTGGGGCTGGAGGAAGCGCGGCCTGGGATTCCCAGTGCAGCGGCTCCTGCCAGGGGCAGGGCCAGGGAAACAACCCTGTTTTGAAAAAAAAAAGTGGTTTAAGCCATTTCAGAAGAACGGCTGCCATTTCAAAACAAGCAGTTTGCTTGTTTTGAAATGGCTGTGAGTCGTTTGTCCATGGCATTTCTTATTTCGAAACAACCTCGTTGTTTCAAAATAAGAATGCTGTGTGAACACACCCTTTGTGTGATGTGCCTAGTGATAATAAACTGTATTTGTTTTGAAAAAGCCAAATTATAAAATTACTTCAATTTCAAAGTCCTAAATTACTTCAATTTCAAACTAATCACAACCTTCCACAGAAGATTCTAGAGCAGAGGCCAAATCCTGCTGGACCTGCTGGAGGTAAAGTGGTTGGTGAAACAGAGTATGGTAACCTGATGACCCAGTCTAAAAGGGGAACTTCTTCTTTGAGCGCTGCTCACATCATTCAGTTCTAAGTGTCTACGTGCCGCAGGGCACAATTGGCCAGAAACTTTTTACCCTAGCCTGTCAGAGCAGGGTCTGTGGCCAATGCCCCTCTTGCTGCCCCTGTGGCTACATATATGGCCCCGACCCTGATCCTCCTCAGTTCCTTTTTCTGCCCTCAGCATCAGTTATGGAACAGCTTCTTCCTTGCGCTAGTACAAGTGCCTGTCTATTCTGCTCTGTTTATGAGCCACCTGTTCACTTTAGAAGACCTATTCGTGGACATTGTCCCACCGCAACCTGGTGCTCCTACCAAGTCTTCACAGCTAGAGCCAGAACACCGCTCCCAACCATGTCAGGGTTCAAACCCTGCACGAGTTGCAGAAAGGCCTTCCTGAGGGATGACCCCCACGAGAAGTGCTTTAAATGCCTGGGTGAATCTCACCAGGCAAATAAATGCTCAATCTGTTGGTCCTTCAAACTGAGGACCTTGAAAGCAGAGAGCAGAGGCATCACGTGTTGGCCATTGAACAAGTACTACAGCCTACCCATAGTATATTGGGGACTTCTGTAGAGCTGCCCGCACTGCGTGCCAAGTTGGCACCGAGGCCCTCTCAGCGTTGCTCCCCACAGGACCACAGGAAGCCACGTTTGCTGTTCACCTCGGCACCAAAGCACCGGCACCACTCTGGCTCTCCCTGTCCAACCCCCTCCCGGGGCCAAGACCCGGAGCTGCCATACACACCAGAGGCCTTCGAAGCAGTGAAGGTTCTTTTGCTCCTACCCACTCCCATGCTACCTAGGCCACCGAAATCGAGAAAGAAACCAGCCTTCCTCTCAGGGTCATGGGCTGCTCTGGAGCAGTGTTGGTCACCACCCACTCTGGTGCTGCAAGCTTCTCTGCACCACACAGCACCGGAGCAAGAAGAGGTCCTGGGATCCTCCTCTTCCCCAGAGACCTCTGCCTTCCCCATCACCAAGCCGGGCCCCAAGCCTAACTGCTCCCATATGTGCTCCCCTTCACCACCTCGGTGCCCTAGTGCCTCAGCGGTGCCATCCACCCTGGCACTGGAGGTATCAAAACCTATCTTCATGGAGTCAACCTCACCCACCCAGTGCCAAGAAAGAACCCATTCTCCATGTCTCTGACAACCAGCACCTCGCTCACCCACCCATACCAGCCACAGGGAGAAGCTCAAGTTGGGATACCCTCATTGTGCTAAGAAGGGAAATAGATTTAAGACCTCAGATCTCCCCATTCCATAGGTGATCAGCCCTCACTTGTGGAATGGTATAGTTCGTTAAGTGTTTAGGTAGCAGTTTCTGATGTTTTAATGTGTTTTCTTTTATTTTTAAGTCTGTAATTGTATGGCTGTGATTTTAAGAAATGTAACCCAGCAGAACAGTATTCCATTCTAAACTGTCACTCTGTAATGCTCACTGCAATATACAGGTATTAGTTGGTATCTGTCAGCCTCTAAATCCTAATATGATTCTGTAAGATCCTTTAAATAAATGATAATACATATTTTTCAAAGAATTTCTTGCTCTAGATCTCTTCATTGCTCTTAATCTGTTCTTGATCAGCGGGCTGTAGCTGTATTTTCCACTAGGGACATTTGCCTGTTTAGGCAGCACTGATCACTGACCCTCCATCTCAGAACTGGTCTGGTTTGGAGGCAAAGAAATATTCATTGCTTTTCAGGTGGCTTAAAACTCTGCATTTGAGTTCTGAGGTAATAATGTGGCTTACGCCAAACTGGTTTGCTGGGCGTATCACAGTGTAGGCAGGGAGCTGTGAAGCCTTACAACCCTGAGTCAGGAGGGAGAGAGACATGGATCTCTGCTCAAGAGAAGTGAAGGCTGCAACCAGAAACCTTAAGTGGTTGCCCTCAAAGGACCATGGAGGGGGAACAAAGGTACATTTCCCCTAAAACTGTGACATCTGCCAACTACACAGGGATTCTCAGTCATGTGTGTCAAACTCTGATGCAATGTTTATTTCTCCAGTCTGCTCCCAACACTCTTATTGGCACCAGTCTATTTTGAGCTAGTAGGAAGCTCACTTTGGCAACCAGGGAACACAAAGGCCTTCTCCACAACTCCTACAGCACTGTCTCAACCTTATATAGGGTTTCTGCAGCACACAGAGCCTTTTATAGATCCTCTACAAAGGAGAGAATTTCACCCTTAGGTAACCAGAATGGAGATGGTCTTGTGGCAAAGACAAAGGACTGGGAGTAAGAAGCCCTGGAATCAATTTACCTATCTTTTACTGGAGAGCTGGATGAATAATTATATGTAGGTAAATAATTCAAACTAGGATAATTTATCCTTTGAATTTAGGCTGTGATTTTTCAAAGCCACCCAGCAAATGAGCAGATTGCAAAGAATATTTGAGATTCAGCTTGCTTTAAGTCACATGCTGTATTTCCATTTACTGACTGTATGACTGCAGGTTTCAGAATTAGGTTACAGCTCAAATACTCATGATTACAAATTTGAAATGAATGAAGATTTATGGACAAAAGAACTTACCCAACTTTGTATAATTCTGAACACAATCTCTCTGTGCATCAGATTCCTCATTTGCTACTTTAGGAAAATCTTTGTTCCACAGAACTTATCCTTGTGCTTTGAGATTCTGGGACAAAAGGTCTAAGAAATACAAAGTATTGTTAATTATCACTATAACTATTTATCCACTAAATCTTAATCTCCCAATCTACATAACTTCTTTCTTATCTTCTGTATTCTGCTTGAAGGTATTGACAAAACTGTACTCCAACTCCCTCTTCTACCCAGTCTTCTGAGCTGTCTCTTTTTTATCACTGTCTACACAGATTCAGCTGTAACTTCAAAATAACTCCCTGCAAGGCAGCATTAGTTGAGTATTAACTGCTGACTTACTGTTCATCAGTTTCCTACTTCCTGTCCTGTGTATAGCACTAAAGATGAATTATACCATAAATTTGCTTCCAACAAGAATTTCTATCTGGAATAATGCCTATTATTAGAGCCCTGCACAGATACAAAAATGTGGAACCGCATCCGATCCACATCCGCTCAGTGATAACATTAATCCGATCTGAAATCTGCATGCCAGGGTTTAGCTGCATCTGTAACCGCAGCTGCAACCGAGCTTGGGCTCACATACAACTATTCAGCCTTTGATTGGTTCATTCCCCATATGGGTCCCACATACTTTTTCCTTTCTTGTTTGTGGTTCACATGCTGTGCTATCAATCACATTTCTTTGCCCACCTATGAAATCTCTGATTGACAACACTGGCTTGCCAACTGGAAGCAAGAAAAGGAAGAAGTGGGCAAGGGAATGAGCCAATCAAAGGACAGCAGTGAGTCTCCAAGGCCCACCTTGAGACTCTGATTGGCTCGCAGATCACAATCTAGGATTGGCCAGAGCGCTTCCTGGTTCCCCTGCATGCTGCCGACACAGATCAGTGCAGCAGCTTCAGCAATGGATTGCAGTGTGATAAGGTAACAATAGAAGCTGCATCCATGAGTCAATCCGCAGCAATGGGTCTGCGGTTATCCTCACCCGCACCCGCGGCTGCGGATACCCGCAGACCTGCAGCAAATACCCGCGGATTTGCAGGGCTCTACCTATTATTCAAGGATAATACCACGCTCATTCATTCACTTGTTCTTTAACATCATAACCAAAGTCTGAGGTAACTCCATATCGTAACTAAACCTCCATTTTGAATTGTTTACTTTATTTTCTATGTAACTAAACCTCTATTTCAAATTGTTTACTTCATTTTGTATTGCCCAGCCTAAGTTTTGCTGAAACTTCATTTGGATATGTTTGTTTAGTTTGGATGTGTGAATGAAGGTAGTGCCTGTGTGTGATAGGCTCAGTCTCTAACTCCAACCTGTTCTGATGAAAAACTGCTGGCACCACCTTAATGGCTGATGATAATGCAGACAAAGCCTGCAAAAGTAAGAAGAATCCACCCTAGAAAGTAAGGGACAAAAAGCCCCATCAAGAACAGAATAAAAGTCACATCTGCCTCTGATGGGACTGACTCACCCCATAGTAGAGAAACCCAGCCAGCCCTGTGGGTGGCAGAACCTCCACCCCATAAGCCCTGCTGGGTATGCTTAGGCTGCTGCCCCAGTATAAGAGGGAGCAGCACAGCTCAGTTTGGGCTGGCCAGGGGAGGGGAAGGATGTCTGCTGGAGGATCCTGTCCCAGAGCTACACCAGCCCTGTTCCATAGGAGATTTGGTGACCTGAATAGACCCTACAGAGTGGTTAACACAGAAGGAGAGCCTTGTGACTGATGCCCAGGACCTGTGGGAAAGCCAACAACTGCTGTCCCAGGAAAAAGGGAATCACAGTTCAGCACCCAACCAGATCTTCACCCTATCCCAGGTAGGAAGTAGCCTAGGGGGCCTGAAGGGCGGGGCTGTGGTGTAGAGAAAAGCTAGTCAATGTGTTTTGGTTTGGATCCCTGCTGACTGGGTGTTGTATCCTCAGAACCCATAAGGCCCTGGGCTCGGCCTCAGTGGAGTGGGAGGGCCTGAGCCCCCCTACCTGGGCATGGTGCCCTATCATTGATTTGTTATATAGTCTCTGGCTGCTAGGCCATGCTGCCCTGACCCAAGGACTGCTGAAAGACTTTGTATAGACTCTGGCTATTAGGCCATGCTTCCCTTACTGTGGGGTTGAGTTTAAACAGTTTAATGGTGTGGTGAGAAGCTTGTGGAGGTGCCCTCCCCGCTAGTGCTTCCCCTGCTTTTCCCCAAGGGGGTGCTAAGGAGGGCTTACCCTGTGACATTGCCATTAACTGATGACTCATGGTCATACAGTGCCCTGAGGCAGTGTGACATAGCAAGTTCCATGGACTAAGAGACATAAAAGGTGGGTGAGACTGCACAGCTTTGGAGTAATGTTCTGCACAGCATCCAAAAGTATCAGTGCACAACTGTGTGCCTGACAGGGACCCCCACTCTTCCTCATGCCTGGCTTCCATTGCTGGGTAGCCACCATGACCTGCAAACAGCAGCTACAAACCCATGCTACAATCACAAGCAACAAACAAGACTGGTAACTATACAAGACCGACAGCAGAACATATGGTTGTGTTTGTGTGTAGGTCTATTAATATAGTTGTGTTTTTCTCATAATAAATGTGGCATATTGCATTGTCCCCCTGAATAAGATCCTGTTAGTGTCTCCATATTCTTAGTACAACATCTCTCCATTCAATCTGTTTCACCTTTGTCAGTTCTGAATAATGCCAATAGTGTCCTCTGCTGTACATTACAAAAATAACAGTATACTACAAGTTAGGTTTTCAGACCTCATTTCTATGATTACTCAAAATGTAGATATTCATTGGTGTATTGAAAGGTCTCCCAGGAGTTCATGGGAGTTCCTAGTTTAAATTCTGCCATCAAAATTAAACAAAGGTTGAGGTGAATTCCTTGACTTTTGTGAAGCTAACCCTTCCATTGTTGAATCCTGCTAAATAATCCTTGCTTAAGATTACTTATTTCTGGGGTATCCAAGAGATATTTTTGAAGAGCCAACATTTTGTCTTGGTAAGGGACCAGATTGCAAAATGTTGGTCCAGGGTGCTTAAAAAAAAAGTGCTATTGCCTCATTCAGAATGTAGAGCACTACTTTAAACAACAGCTGGGAATATCACAGCCAAAGAGCCTTATAACAGATCAGTTAAGAGTTAAAAACATAAAATGTAATCATGACTGACTGTTTCAATCACATGGGAATCATTTTGTTTGCTCTTCCTTATTTTTTAATTACTGCTCACTAACTACTGGTAACAACTTAGGAACTTACCCCACGATCAAGTGAAAAAACCTGGTCCTGTTTTATTATTAGTTTAAGGTAATCTTTATCAACTTAGAGTTTAACACATTATATAATTCAAACTCTGAAACTATGGAAATATGTGAAAATGTTGAGGAAATCTGTAGGATTTTAAAAGGAAATGTTTTGGGGAAAAACATGTTAGGGTTCTCAGTGTTTTTCTCAATGTCATCTATAGCGTCTACAGCAAAGAAATCAAGGGAAAACTAAGATCTAAATTTAGAAAATTAATAACATAAAACTAAATATTAATCAGAATATAATAATTGGAAGTGTTTAATTTTGCAAAAGCCTTATCTACTCTGTGACACCAGATCAGCAAGGTAAATGTGAGTAGTATATTCACAGTTTTAACAGTTATACAGCTGGCTAAATGTCCTCTTCAGAACTTACTTTTTCAATTTCTTCAGCTGCACAAACTTAAAAGTTAATCTATTTTCTTATTTTTGACAAGATGTTTGTTTTTACTTTACTCATGTAAGTAAGTATCACAGGCTTTCAGGGAAAGCGGGGTTGTAGCATTGCCATACCTCACAAGAAACCATAAGTAACAAATTTTGGCTAATGCCATCCTTTGGATGACCTGAGATGCTCCAGACTACTCATGAATTTCAGTTCACAGTGGGGCTGGAATTTTGGGAAGAACCAGGGGTTAAAGTACAATTTGGTGGGCTCCAGAACTGTCCGACATGGGTGGGCCCCCCAATACCCATCCCCAGAACCCACCCACTGCCCCAATACACACACACACACACACACACACACACACACACACACACACACACA